>JAQNCA010000006.1:7792231-7802610 GCA_029783725.1 Acanthurus tractus
GAAGGTAAGGGAAGTTGCAGGAAGGTACGGGATATTTGGGAAGGTGCAGGAAGGTACGGGATATATGGGAAGGTAAGGGAAGATACAAGACGGTACGGGAAGGTACGGATGATAGAGGAAGGTACAGGAAGGTACGGGAAGATACAGGAACGTATGGGAAAGTACAGGAAAATATGGGAAGATACGGGAAGATATGAGACGGTACGGGAAGGTCCAGGTAGATACAGGAGATGCAGGAAGATGCAGGAAGGTACAGGAAAATACAGGAAGATATAGGAAGATAGGGACAAGATGAGATGAAGTCATGGAATAGAGCAAGGTTTATGCTGGGAATATGTCCATGGTGAAGTGTGTGTGTGTGTGTGTGTGTAGGGGGGGGTGGTGGGGGGGGAGTGAAAAGCATTGAAGCAACAGAAGCAGAGAAACCTGGAATGAGTGTGAAATAAAGAGCGAGTATGATGAAGCTGGTAAAAGGCCGTGAAAGTAGGCTCCCTGCCGATTCTGTGGAGCGATGAGATGAGGCCGAGCCCGGTTCTCGCTAATAAGTGTGAGGAAGTGCAGCCAAGAGGCCTCAGCCAGTAGCCACACAACACCTATTATCAGCCGTGCTACCAGACGTCCATGTGTTTCCATTTACAGGGTATTGTTTAAGCTGTGGGAAGGTTCTTTCTGTGTGAGCGTGTTGCCACCTCTCTCCTTGTGTCTGTCGGCGCTGACAGTCTTTAATAGTCTCGTGGAGGTCAGCCTCCTGCCATGTGTGGATAGGTGGAAGAAAAGGGCCGGCGTACATGCGGCAATCTCGCTCTGCTGACACCCTGCAAAAGGAGGATGGGAGAGAGAGGAATGCTTTTGTTGGTGCTATTTTCTGGCCTGTAATTGTCTTTAAGGTCTGTAAAATAGGATAGTAGAGCAAAGGACTGCACTGTAATGGCGGGGCCAAAGGTTCAGACAGTCCACAGGGGACTGACCAAGAAGGTGTGGGCTGAGCCAAGGAGAGAGAGAGAGAGAGATGTTTTTATGTTGTTTTTTTATATGTGTGTGTGTATGTAGAGTACACATTCCAACACTAGTTTACACCACAGCAAAATGTCTTGTTTTGTTCATTGAAACACATCCAGTTATGGGTGGAAGGGCCCTGCTGGGGGGTGTCGGTGGTGGTGTGGTTCGGCCCTGACCCCACTGGATATAATGGTGCAGTGGAAAATGTCCTGTCAGTTGATGGAAGAGCTGCCTATAGCAGCAGGAAGGAGTGTGGCGACAGGGGCTATGTGTGTTAACCTCCTTCCCTTGTCACTTTTTCTGTCTTTCTCCCCACACCCCTCTCCTTTCATCGCCACCTTTTTCCTCTTTCCCTCAACCCCCCCCTCCTCCTCCCCAAACTCCACTCGCTCTACCTACACTCCTCCATGACAAATTACTCCTGGCGGTTGATTTGTTGGTTGTCAAAAGTGCTCCTTGCGCTGGCATGAAGGTGGGGTCCCTTGTCTCCCCCGTACTTCACACATGCGTGTCGCCACAGCTCAGTGTTGAGATGTCTCAGTGGAAATTGATATTCTGTCTCATAAGATCTCATCAGATTAGATGTTGTCCATGTTTAATCAGTTCTCACATTAGGTTTTCAACCCTTCTTTTGACAAGGCTGTTTTGATATGTTCGAGCTCGTGTGTGTGGCAGAAGAGGGGTTTTGTTATTTATGGAGGAGGAGCTGGAGGAGGAGCAGGAGAGAAAAATGCGAGCGTGAGATAAAGACTTTATGACAGAACTATAAATGCCAGTGTTTGTGACAGGCTGACTCGTAAGCAGCAGCTCCTAACAAAGAAATATGTCTTTCTTTGGATGGTCTGATGAATTAATAGAATAAGCCGCTTAAGAGACTAATTTTGCCCCTTCTGCATGGGTGTGAATATAAAAATGCTTACACTGCTGAGTATTTACCAAACAGCATGCATGTAGAAGGCAAAATATATGCCAAGATGTATGTAATTTAATACCGTGATGTTAGTGTGATATGATCAGAAGGGTAAACTGTTTATATACATGCTGACCAAATTAGCATTGACTTATCGAGTAAATAAATACCTGACATATGAAGGTATTTAATCACATTGATTAAAAAATCCTTCTAATTCAATACTGCCATTAAGCAGACCTGGTCATTGATTCGCGACATAGCCATGAAATGACCCAACACAGCCAGAGATATTATAGAAATCGCTGCATCAGTATAAACTAAAGCTGCAAAAATTAGTCAAAAATCGGTTCCCTGATCAACATGAAAATTATTGATCAGCTGTTTTTTAAAAGGTGATTCATTGTCTCAGCAATTTTTTGATTTAAAAAGATCAAACATTCCTTGGTTTAAGCTTCTCCAGTGTCTCATATATCCTGCTGTCTTTTGTTTTCTTCTGAAGGGTTTTTGGCTCTTACTATGACAAGACAAGACATTTGAAACTGTTTTCTCAATTTTCTGACATTATAAATGAAAAATAATCAGAGGTTGCAGCTCTGGTATGAACAATACATAAAAAAAAAAAACAAGTCTCTTGTTTTCAGACTCTACAATGCAGAATATGATGGTATGTGAATATGTGCACATGTGCAGGATACTAGACTCCAAACAGCTTCCCCTTTGAGGCTTTGACCTTGAGATTTGTCCTGTGAAGTGGATGATGACTGTGAGCTGTTGCCTGAACACATGGATTTGTGTTAACTTGTATGAATAGGACAGCGTTCACCAATTTTCAGCTCAGTGAACAAATACTATTAAACTGTTGTCTCCCGTCAGCGTATCATTCCCTCCTCACGTTCAGAAGGTGACTGTTTTTTACTGTATCATCTGACGCTCCATGATGATAAATTGATGGCGCTGTCTGTGGAGTGTGTTTTCGTCAGATGGTGTGTTGTCTGTAGTGACAGCTGTTTAAGCTCAATCTGAGGTGATTTTACTTCATCGTTGGGTGTTTGCCGTTTTGAAAAGAAACTCATCTCCTTTCAGTCCCACTTGCTGCTTTATTCACTAACTGTTTCTCTTTTGTGCAGTTTCCTCTTTTGCAAAAGTAATAGAATATCAGTTTTCCTTTCAACCCCAGCTATACAGAAGCTAGATTGCTTTGTGCATCGCCATCAAAACACAGAGGAGAGTATTGCAATCCACTTGTGTTCAAAAGTCTGAAACCATCTTGTCTCTCTGTCTTTGTGTTAAAAGAGGGGTTAAGCTTTTATCCTATAAATATGGCATGAAAACCCCACTGTCAACGACGCATTCATTCTAAGGCCTGCATTAACATAAAAACGGGGGCTTGTTATACAGTGAGATTTCAATAAAAAGAACACAAAATGCATTTAATGAAATTCAGATGCTGGGCCCTAGCTCCCTGAATCTCATTAAATGAGCTTTGTGCTGTTTTTCCGTCTTCTCTTTGTAGAAGAGGTCCTCGAGTGCCCTTAATAATGTGGCAGATTTCATCATATTCCTGATTTAAAGAGGACAATGTCTGTCTTGTTCACTTGTTCTTTTCCATGCCCAAGCCAATCTCCACAGATGTACTCGCATAGTTTCTGGATCTGGCTCCTGATAATATTCCATCTTGTGGTGCATTTTTCTTCTCGTCGCTGGAGTTTTTGTTGAGGCTCTCCACTAACTCATCCTCTCCCTCTTTCTCTTCCCTCCCCCCTCCCCTCTGTTTCTCTCTGCATAGGATTTGGTTTCATAACTTTTGAGAGTGAAGACATCGTAGAGAAAGTCTGTGAAATTCATTTTCATGAAATCAATAACAAAATGGTAAGTCCACTCTTTTTTTTTTTCAATTCCAGGTGGGCGTTGAAGGATTAATATTTGATTTCTTCTTTTCCTTAGTATTAATAGCGGAGGATGTGTGTGTGTGTGTGTGTGTGTGTGTGTGTGTGTGTGTGTGGTGTGTGTGTGTGTGAGAGAGAGAGAGAGAGAGAGAGCGTGTGTGAGTGAGTGTGTGTGCGTCTTCATGTTCATATGCACAGGCTAACACACACACACTCGCACACACATGCACACACACTCTGTGGGTCTCTGGGTCTCAGGGATGGGGAAAGCAGTGGTGTGTACTGCCCACAAACCGTGAAATTGTGTGGCTGAGTTCTGCCTGTCAGGCTGAGGGACGGGAGAGTGGAGCCTGTCCCTCTCTTTCTGAACACACACACATACACACATGCACACCTACACACACATACGCACACACCTACACAGACACACAGGTGGTGATGTCCAGGGATGCAACAGAGAAGCTACTGGCAGAGGCAGAGTTCATTAGTCAGGGATTAACACCTTCCACAGAGTCCCAGTGATGCTTGTTTTATTTACACCGGTAATATGGTCATCTCCTAGGACTCTACAGAGTTCAATAGCAGTTTTCTAAGTCATCATGTCACTTATGATAATTGACAGGAACCGACTTCTATGTAGCGAGTGTGACATTAGGTCCTCCTGCACCCAGTTCCACCCTGCAGGCCTCTTGAGAGATCCTGCATCATTTGAGCGGTTCTGTGGACTGTGATTGACTGGAGGGAATACTTGTCTTACCGCGGTTCAGTCGGGCTCCTTCTCTCAGTGTGTGTCTTCACTCTCTCCAAGCCTTTTCCCTGAAACTGGCTGACTGACTGGCTGTCTGACTGACAGGACCAGTGTAGTAGAACCATGTTCACCAGGGACCAGCCCAGGTCACATATGACCCCAGCATACATCCCTCCGTGTCTCTGCAGGGCATCGCAGCCGAAGCTCAGGACTGCAACCAAAAGAAGCCAGGGTGTGACAGAAATAACTGTATGCGAATGGAAGATATTCTGTCACAATCACATGTCTCAGATCCTTTGACATGTGGCATAGCAGTCTGTGAACACACACAAGTATCACACATCAACATGAAGCATGAATGCACATGCCAGAGCATCTATTTATGCACACAAAGCACAACAATTGCTGCCATTGCTGTCAATTCTTGTTTTCACTATTTACACACAGTTTCTGCAAAATTTGTAATGTTACAAAAATAGTTAATAGAAATTTTGTTTCCCAGCAGATCTGATATTAAATCTCTTGAGTCCTGTATGTTTCTGCATTGTAGTTGTTATTTTGTTTTGTCCCTCTCTAACTTTTACTGTGCAGAACATTGAGCCTCATTTAAGTCCAACTCACAGCTTCTTATTAAGAAGTTCTAATTAGAAAATAATTGGATTGTACACAGAAGTGCTATTTATGATTATAGTAATTGCTGTTAATTTTTTTTTTCTTGACTGTTTTCGCAGCACAAAATTATAGACGTACAATATTTATGGTATGTTTAAATAAGGTGTTTCAATTAGGAATAAATACATACGGTTATTATTTAAATCACAAAGTAAATAATAAATAAATCAAGTTCTCTGTGTAACTCACAGCTTTCATTTGACAACAACATTTAGATGAGAGTAACAGCGCTGGACAGTTAAAAATAGCATATAAAAGATAGCTCATTCTTGTGTCATTAATGAAAAATGCTGTCTACTGTAGCCAACAGTAAAATCCTGTAATCAATAGAATCAGAAACATCTCAATGTCCTGCCAATATGCTTCTGTCAAACGGTTTTTTTTTTTTAACAAAGAGAACATGGACAGCAATGAGTAGGAGGAGGTCCACTGTAGTTAATCCAGATGCTAGGAACATCTGCTCATATGTAACCTTTGCATGTCACAAATAATGCTGCTATTGCACAAACAATAAAACCTAAAAACCTAAAAAAAAACCTGTAAAAAAAAAAAAAAATTAAGGGGAATTTCACCAAACTTTTATGTGAATATTATCAGAATTGCCCCTTTATTGTCTCTCCCCTTTAAACTATGTACAGGCTTTGATGTCACCTAAAGCTTTTTTATTTTTATTATTGTCAAATGTACTTATAATACACATATGTGAAGTTATAGTCCAAGAAATACATGTTTGTTTCTAACGGGGGACAGATGCTTCAAATCCTGAAGAATCACCAGCAGTAAATTTGGTCATGTCTGTCGTACTGTTGACTTTGAAATATAGTCAAACTAATTTGCTTGGGCTTGTCTGCCATAAGTCAGTAATAATAGATAACACAACACAACTTTCCCTTCATCTATTCTATTTCTTTAGGGTGCATTGTAAAATTCAACTGCAATTATCATCATCAGAGTGTGATTTCACTGAAAAAAAAATTATACAGGAAAGGATAAACACATTTCAAGTTATTTTTTGCTTTATCATTCTCTGCTCTTGTATCTTGCCAGAAATGTTAAAGCTCTCTGATGTATCATCTAACTGTCAGTGTGTCACTGTCAGTTGCTATTATTATTGTTGTCAATATTTACAAAGCCCCCTTTTCCCGAAGGTCTATATAAAGTATAAAATAAGACGTGAGCCCTTTTGGCTGAAATCTTCTGGTCTCTTCCAGTTGTGACCACACACAACTGCGACATGATACACTGTGACATATTGTACTTCACAGGGTGTGGCCACAAAATGTATCCGCGAGGAGATGACTGCAGAACACCATATTCCTTGACTACCACATTCCTTTCTTGTTTCTATTTACTAATAAAAGAAAGTGACACATATGGAAACTTGTGACTCATCTGGGAGTCTCCTTAACAGGAAAGGTGAGGATTATTGAGGGGACACAGTGTGAAAGGGCATCGCAAGGGCCAGTATTCAGAGGCTTTTGTCACATTTGTAAGGGTCCCTCTTGACTACACCTACTGTACATTAAACTTCCTGCAGTGCTGGGAAAAAAAATATGTTCCTCAGATCTTCTACAAAGTGCTGACATGTTGGAATGTCGGCAAAGAGAAAAGATTGTGGAGGAGTTTGTTATGAGCATTTTTCAAAGACACTTCAGGCTTTACCTTAGTCGCATAGAGGAGAGAGTACTGGTTATCCGGTGTCTGAAGCACCAGCACACAAAATAAAAAATGCCTCCTGTCTTCATCCTTATGAAGTACCATACAGAAATAGACCTCATTCATCCTCCCCGCCAGTGTTATCTAAGATGGTTCTTGAATAATTGATGCAGACAGAAATTCCACCCCACTTGGGAGGGTTGTGGATGTACAGGGCACCCCACCTTCTGCTTGCCCAATCTCTCAAGGGCTCTGGCGGTGTAGTGGGTCAATGCCCACTCAAATGTGAGTGACTGGACCTTTTAGTGACTTGGTCAATCACCCTGTGTTCATGTGCCACAGAGGCCTCACCCTCAGGAGCACTTCCTTCCCTGCCACTGTGAGTTCTGCCTTATATATAATTAAAAAAGAGGGTGCTGCTTAGCAAGAAACTCTCAACCGGCCTAACCAGCTACCCTGACTTTAGTGTCCCTCTCACCCCCGGAGATTGCCCTGCTTTTGCAAACATTGGACATGATAAAAGTATAGATTATCCAGTGCAGGACTCTAAGGATTATAGACACATCCTTTAGCTGTAACACTACCTGCTCCTGTATTAAAACCAGTAAATATTTTGGAGTAAAAATCAATAAGAAGAAGATGGCTTGACAGTTTGTCACACCCTCTGGTTTCCCCTCATATGAATGTCTGTATAATACTGTAGTAAGCCAGCCCTATAATATAGCCGAGGAAAGGTTGTGAATTCGATTTTCTAAGACAGGAGTCCCTCTATCACTCCCCACCCTGCCGTTATGCATGCGCAGCTAATTCATAATAATACCTATCAAGTATTGGCTGCGATGAGCGAGCAGTGTGCCATTAAAATGGACTCACATTGGCTTTAGTCAAGTGCTTCAAGGTAATGTTCTTTAATGTGTCATTTTTAATATTCAACAGTAGCGAATGATCACAACAGGAGGGAGGAATTTTCTGTTAGACGTCAATTTCTCACCGTGTCTTCCTGACATGACCAACCAATTACTGCGCTGAGGAGCAGAATAAGCTTTGACTCTCCCTCTTGCTGAGAAAAGGACTAATGCAGGGAGGCATTTGTACATCAGACTTAAATATAAAGATACAGAAGTACTCTGCATATGGGATAAATGCAAGCAGAAGTGAGGATGCAGGACAGCGTCAGGCAGTCTATTCATTATTATTAGTGTGGCATCTGTGTGTACTACAGCACCATATAGCCTATTTTTTGTGACGTATTGAAGCACTGTTTTCTTGAAGATATGTCTCAACATTACTCATCAGTACAATGTCACTTTATATGAGTGTATTAAATATAATCTGTGAACTACTTAGGCTCTAAGAGATCTACTTTGAAGGTTGTTAAATATTATAGTTGGCAGATAAGTCCTAAGCACAGTTTTTTCTGAGTTTTACTCTGGCACAAATTAACTAATGCAATGACTTCCTTAGACTTTACCAAAAATACAGGAGCTTCACTGACTGGAATAATCAGGTAAAAACCTATTTCAGTTTGTATGCCTCAGCCAGGGTGGTCAGAATGAGCGTTGGTTAATAAGTATTAGAAGCATAGAAAATTGAAATTATTCAATTTAATATGTCATTTTAACTCAGTGCTCGAGAAACATCATGAAACACTTTAATAATAATTGTTGTTTTTTTTTTTATTTCAAATACTGGAGAGAAGCTCAGTTAAGACATATAATGTAAGATCTCTAAAAAACATATGTCATTTTTTCATATTAAATGTCTTAAGTAGTGCCTGTTATATAATTTTGTTGAGTTCTTGTTGTAATTGCATCATCCCACATTTTCCCCACAAAATCAACTCTAAAGAATTTGTAATTTAACTCAAGGCAACTGTTTGTTTTATTTTGTATCAGAGTGAGGAAGTAAGAAGGCAAACGTGACTAAATGTAGCGTTATTACCTTGTTGTGAACATTTCTGCCTGTGTCACATCACAGTCGAAAAAAAGGTTTTCTGTGCATCTAAACTCAAGCTAAATCAGGTGCTGACTGCAGACTTCAGGAAAAACAAAAGGGACCTGTGCACACTGATTAATTCACAGCCCTTAAATGTGTAAACAAACCTAATGTTTTGACACTTCCGTGTCTTGATGAGCAGTCACATCAGATACATTTTCATTGACACTGATTGTTGTGTTATAAAGACCATTTTGATGGTTCCACTTTCCTTTTTGATGCCATCAAACTGTCTTTTTTTACTTGTTAAAAAAGCAAAAACAATGTTACATAATGAGCAATCTGTGAATTGTGCTCCAAGAAGCTTCAAATTCTAATATTATGTGATCTAAAATCTAAAAAAAAAAAAGTAAATCTGATGTTTACAAGAGGTGTTTACTGAGTTTAGTACTGGACAGGTTGTAATAAGATTTTCTAGGAGGTTCATGATATCAGTAGCTTGTAGCCTGTAAGCTGTCTATGAGCAGTGGGTTGTGATTATCTAACCAAACATCATTACCTTTGATTAAACCCACCTTCTCAGTTTGTGAGTGCCAGCTGTACCAGTTCTGCTGTCGTGTGTCAAACCTGCAAACCAATCAGTTACGCTGCCGATGAACATTAAAATTTACAGCCTTCAAACTAGGGGCCATGAAGTCAGATCCCTGTGTGTTTGTGTGTATTTTTGTGTGTGTGTGTGTGCGTGCGGGGTGTTTACCTAGGACAGAGGACAGACTTGGCCGTAGCCACAGACTAAACTAGCTAACATCATTTTAAAGGAGGTTGCTCTGGGTTGCTGATGTCTTTGAAAGTTTTTTTTTTAAAGAGTGGAAATCTTAAACACTGTTTGAACATCAAGTGCCTAATAAGGAAATAGGAAATAGGAGCACCCTTCAGAGGACTTTCAGTCCCTGATGGAGCGCTGCCTTACAAGTTCAGGACTGTAAGTAATTGCATGTTTACTCTTCATTGAAGGAAGAAAGCTTTGAGGGATGAAGGAGGTGGAAATCCACTTTGCACTTTGCACTCCAGGACATTCCATAAAAAGCTCAGTGATGTTCAGATCTTCTGATTGAGGAAGTGATGGAAGCCATTTGTCGTCAACTTGATGATCACGGCATTATTTTTGAATGTGTCTCACAGTGTGTCTGGGGACAATATCATCTTGGAATATGGAAACATGTAAAGGGAACAGTTTTGGCACCACAGGTAGCACCTGGTCCTTAAAATGACCTCATGTGCTTTAGCTCTTACATAACCATGCAGAGATACCATCAAATATAATGACTCCTGTGAGATTGCTGGCCATTGAAGGCATATCATTCTGCTTTATCCAAAACTTCTTACCATTATGACACTTTTATTATTACTCTGTTGTCCCTATTTCCTTATTGACCATGGTTATACGCAGTTCAGAATGAAAGGTCTGCTACAAATAACTTAAATATCAAATGCATAATACACAGTTTTTGTTTGAGACTGTTTGACTCTAAACAAATATATCTTTAAAGTATTAAATACTCACCTCCTG
>JAQNCA010000006.1:7802710-7823881 GCA_029783725.1 Acanthurus tractus
CATAATACACAGTTTTTGTTTGAGACTGTTTGACTCTAAACAAATATATCTTTAAAGTATTAAATACTCACCTCCTGGAGATTTTAAATGTTAAACATAAACCAGTAGTGGAGATCAGAAGTATTGGGGCCATATTCATTAAAAAAAAACCTTAGGCTAAAAGTCCTGAACTCTTAAAACTGAGAGCCATATTAGCCTTAACTTGAGGCAACTTGAAATTAACTTTGTCAGTTAATTTTATTGCATTAAATATATTTTCCTGATGTTTCTGCTTTCACCGTGGCTCTGTAGGCTGTGTAGTTTAACAGGTTTTAGTTTAGAGGCTTCCTTAATCACGAAGACCTGCTCACAATCAGCCAGCTGCTGCAGGTAATGTTCCTTGTCATGCCAGTGTTTCGAAAAATACAACTATAAATAACTCTCAAAGCCTATTTTGATGATGAAAAGTTAGTAAAATCAGCTCAATGATAAGTCAAAACAGTCTAATAACAAGGGAGAAAAAAAATAAGCTAAAATGAAAAAATATTGTTTTAACTGGGTTATCAGTCATTTTGTCCTTCTAAATAAACCAATTGTTAAATAGCTGGGAATAACATTTTTTCTTAAGTGAATAACCCCACACCAACATGCCTGATATTGTACATTCACAGCCATGACATCCCCTAACTATTCAGTCTATGTGTTTTGACTGTTCAGCTGGGAGTGGGAGCTGGAGTAAATGAATCACACTGTTTCCTTTATTCAGTCTGCCAGTCTACTGATGGAATTCATTCACTAGTGAAGCTAATAGTAGCTCTACACCTCCCCCTCTACGCACACACACACACACACACTGACAAACACACCACACCCACAACACTCGTCCCTGAAGGACAGCCATTGCCAGTCCATCCCGCCCACACCCTCCTGTTATACCCACAAGGTTAATATGTTTAGGAGATGTATTGAAAAGGTCATAACTGGAGCGTTTCTCCGCTGTGTATCACAGGGTTTGTGCGTGGAACCAAAGGCAGTTGTTTGTTTTATTCCCCATCACTGATCAAGTAGAGCTTGTCAGGATCTGTGAGTGTATGTTTTCACATGTTTGTGTGTATGCATGCACCATATAATGTATATGTCAAGCTTGATTATTGGTAGTTAGAGATTTTTCTTATTTTGTGACTGGAGCAGGCCAACAGCAGAATGAAATAAAATATTCCGCAATGACTCTGAAATCTTTGAGTCCTCACAATGTGGAGTTTATCATGTCTTTATTGTATTTTAATGTTTGTTTTATTGTGAATTTAAAAGCCTAACAAAATATCTAGTTCATATAAGCACCAGTAATTAATTTAGACTGAATCTTTTAGCACTTTGGCCAAAGATGATGTTTTCAGTTGGTTAGTTTTTCTGTTTGTTAGCAGGGTTTCAGAATAACTTCTGTTCCGTTTTTGAATTAAACATAGTGGCGAGGTGTGGGCCAAGGACAGATAGATGAAATTTTGGCACTAGTGTGAATCACAATGGGGGGAATACACAAATTATTTTTTCTTTAGTCAACAGCAAGATAGGTCATTTGACAAAGGCAGAATGGATGTTTATATCATATTCTTGAGGTTCGGTGGATGGTAGAAAAGTTCTTTGGTGAACTAAATATGTTGATTCCATTTCACAGTCCTCATTCAGTGGAGTCAGTAATCCTATAAGGTAACCTTCATATGTAGCTGCTAAAATCTAATCCAAACAACAGTCCTTATAGAGAACAAGAAATAGTGCTTACATGAGAAAACAAGTATATTTACAACATCACCACAATAATAATACCACTTTTTTCTCGGTTTGGGTATTAAAACATAACTGTAAATATCATAGAGGAGTAGACTGCTGGTCTTGGCGGAGGTCTGGACTCTCTGAGTGCCCCTTCTAGTTTTGTAACTCTAGTTTCCAGCAGTGTGCATCCACTGGCTGCTGTATGTCAACATCTGTCTCCTTACAGCACACAGTGTTTTTGGGGTCATTTTCTCTTGTTGCCTTGGATTACTTTTTACTCCCGACAAACTGGGCTGCAGGTTGCTTGGATGAGATCCAAGGCCCACTTTTTTAAACAGCTGTTTGCAGCAAGCTGGACTCTGAATGATTCCTCTGATCACTCAAACTGACATAATAAAGAGTTTGCAGTGCTCTAATTAAGCTGTCCAAGCAACTGCAAACACGATTTTAAAAAAGTTACTTAAGGTTTGATTTCAACTTTTGAAGGGCGCATAGGCTCCACTCTTTCCATTTCTCCCCCTCCTGACTTTATCAAGTATCGAATGTCACAGATAAGCTTTTAACGACAGTATATCAGTGCAGTGGAGTAGGAGGAAACATCTTTGTATATATTGAAAGCCCACTGGTTCAGGTAACCATACCTTGTCAGCTTGTGTGGCAGGAATTCACTTTAACAGTCAGCTGTCTTGCAAGCTTGTGGTGGGTCTGAAGCTCTCATATCTTTGGTGCTATTTCAACACAAAAAGGTGTAACCTTTCTGGCTCTAAAGGCAGGGCAATGGGTGCAAAAACCCCCATTCACAACATCCAAACGGTGGATCATAGTTATTATTTACAGCTGGCACTGGCAAGTTACACGAGCCATAGTCCAAAGCATTACTAACAGTTAAAATGTACACTTGCAAATGGCTAGTTTTTCTCAGTTTGTGTGGCAGGAGATTCAGTCTGTAAAACTTCCCACGTGGCAAAATTTGAATCCCTGCATTCGCAACTGCTTAACCTTTGCAGTGCGTCATTGTCAGGCTCCGAATTGTCTTGCCATCCTCTCTGTTCTCTCTTTGACTTAGTTCACTCTTGAAAGCTCCTGCCTCCCTCCCTCACACACTCCTGTGTGTTTGAAGCAGGTGAACACCCACACACTCACACCACCAGAGATCCTGGCTCCTGGCTGGTTTTAAATCCATGACAAGGAGCCCTCTCTCTGAATATCAAAGACCAGCATCTGAGAGCATGCAGGCATGACTCACACCCGGGTCTGTCTGACTCCCAGCAGGCAACTGAGTGTCCAACTCTCTGGATGTGGCAGGGGCTACCGGAGGACGCTGATCAAACACCGTCACGTCTCCAGTGTGGGCAGAATTCGGCTGTATTTGTCACCCAGTTATGTGAACATGTGAACATCCCAGCTGTGTACTAAGATTTCTAACAGACCTATTTGTCCCACCCGGGTTTCTACTTCCACGCTGGGGGTCATTTCACTGACGATAAGAGCGCCTGTGCTCTCTTCAGCACAATGTCAAAGCATTCCAGCCGAGCAAGGAGGGCAGAGTAGCTGTGACAGCTACAAAGTGGCTGAGGGAACTGTGTACTTTAGTTGGTGTGCTTCAAATGAAAGGGCTGCTAACAGCAACAAATCACAGCTCTGCAACGCAGCAACTTTCCCTCTGTGATAGAAACCTTTTTCATTAGTGTTCCCTCTTTACATTCCCAGCTCTCTGCTGGATATACAGAGCCTGTTATGCTATTCATTTAACACAGCGCCTTCGTACAGATGTGAAGTTTTATATCAGTTTGGTAATTTGCGATGGCACATCGTGTCTGCCGTTGCTGCGTGTGCGAACGTGTATGTGAGTGTGCGTAACGTGCGCCACTGACCTGTCAGGGTTGCAAGCCTATTTGTATGGGTGCCAGGCTGTACCTTGGTTGAGGTGTACACAACACTGGCGCACTAGCCTGTCATGTGCAGCAGGCCAGGATGACATGTGAATCGCTGCAGCCGAGAAAGCCCTGCTTAAGTGGAGGCAGTAGGGAGAAGCAGGCGAGAGCCAGGAGGCAAACAGACAAACAGATGGACAGGCTGATGCCAAGCAGGCAGTGGAGCAAATAGATTGTGCAGCATGGTGAACAGACTCAGCCTACCAAAGAACAACCAACAGACACAAGACCATGCCACCCTTGTCAGCCGATCGCGCTTCTCTATAATTCATCGAGATAGGATAGATATGTGGTAAATAGGGCTCTCATCTTCCTCCTTCTCCTCATCTGCCCCTGTCACATCCCTCATTTGGTATGTGTTATGTAGGAGGAGGAGACGTCAGTCTTGCAAGATGGGAAATGAACAAACCTGTATGTGTGAGAACTGGAGTGAGAGAAAGAAATGCAGGAGAGAGATGAGTGCTGCAGGTGGAATTGGACTGTGGGACACCGGGGACTTCGGCCCAGCAGACATACACAAATACACAAAGCACAAATGGAACCGCAGACACAAGAAATAACCATATTCAGTTTCAAAACACCCACTCTTCTTTTTTTGACCAGCGTCAGATTTTTTTAAACACACCACTCTGACAAGACTTAAGTTAAATGAAACAAACAGTGAGCCAATAGAGATTTTGTCACGAGAGATTATTGCTTTTGAGATTATTCTGTGTGTAGATTTAACAAAGAGCTGCATTACACAAAGAAGCCGGACATACTGCCACGCAGCGGGACTGTCGTAATGGCATTGCAGAATAGAGCCTCTCCTACCTTGATGTCTCAGAAACTCTTGGAAAGAATTAAGCTCGTATTTCCCTGAGGCGTTGGGCACATGCTCACTGGAGCAACAACCTTTGCTTTAATGCAGGAGGAGCATGATTGTAAGTTTTCCTTAGAGACTTTCCTCTAAAATGTGAGGTGCTCAGATTGACTCAGTCTTGTTTTTCTCTATGGAAAACATGTAGCGCCGTGCAAGTCAAATAGAAAACCACCTTAAAGAGCTGAGACAGCCCTGTCAGATCTGTCTGGTTGTGTACCCTACACAGTCTAATGGTTTGTCTCTGTGTGTTTGTGTGTACGTGCGCATATGTGTGTGTTTGTCTGTCTACATAGGTAGAATGTAAGAAGGCCCAGCCCAAGGAAGTGATGTTCCCACCAGGTACACGAGGGCGAGCCAGGGGTCTGCCCTACACCATGGATGCCTTCATGCTGGGGATGGGCATGCTGAGTGAGTCCACTCACACCATAACACACACACACACACACACACACACACACACACACAAATATATGCAGATACATAAACAAATCATTTATATACATCCTTGTGAAAATAAATGGGTTAAAAATTATACTAGAAAGATACATTTAGCAAAAATTTGAGCTAAATTTTTTTCATATTTAAGTGATGCAAATATAAAGCAGTTGCACAATAAAAATAAAAACATGCATGTAATGTTATCTTTTCAGGGGGTAGGGGATACAGATGAAGAGCAAGATGTGCACGCCATTCAGTCGTCAATTTCTGCCTTCTAAAAAAATCAACTTATGCAAACTCTCGTCTAGATAGCCCCATTAGGTGGGCGCTGCCCCTAATTAGGCTGCTTCAAGGTGTGCCACCAGTGGCCACTGTGGTCTATTTCTGGTTGAGTCTGGTACAGGCAGCCCCTGGGCATATAGGAGCAGACCAGCACATTATCAGGCTAAATGAAGAGGAAAATTGGTGTAATGTCATATTAAGGATTCATCACTGTGCCCCCCTTAATGGGTAATGAAGGGGACACACATGTCAGAGAGAGATCTCATCTACAGGGACCTCAGCTGCTGGCCCACCCCTCTTCATTACCATCCAGCCCATGCCTGTGGCCCTTTTTAGTTAACACTATTGCACTCTCTCCTTCCTTGCCTCAGTACCCGCCCGCCGTCTCTCTATCTATCTGTCTGTCTGTCTGTCTGTCTCGCTCGCTGTCTGTCGTTCACATTTCCTATGCATAAAATTTGTATGTGCGACCCAACCAAATGGATTTGGCCTCACATGAAAGATTTATTTTTTCCTTCAAAAGCAAAAGAGACATGAAGCTGATTGTAAGAGACTCGTTTTGCCGTGCAAGAAGGCCCAACACCACCCCCTCCTCCTCTTTGTAGCAGGTGCAGGCAGAGCCACAGTCATGCATTTTTATCTTCACCAGGTAACTCAATGTTTAAAGCAGCTTTGATGCTCGATAGCAACTCCTTTTTAGCTCTGTTAAAAAACGGAAAGGAAACAGTGGATTTAAACAGACTCTGAGCTGTGGAACTAAGAAACATTAATTGGTAGTAAACAAACTGTCTTCGGTACAGATCAATCTATTTATCTATCCGTCTATCTACATGCATAAACTGTTATTGCAAGGCTGACCTTGCCACGAGACTGATTATGCAGTTGTTTGTGGTGTTGATAAGACTGTCCGAGTGCTTCTGTCAGCTCTATCTAAGTCGTTTGGTTGCATCTCATCTGTGAGAAGTGTTTAACAAGCACAGTGAACTTTTCAGAACTTATTACAGACTAATGTGTCTGCGAAGAGGACAGCACTCTTCCCCTCCATTGGGAGACGCAAGGCAGAAAGGCAGTGATGTGCTCATGTGAGAATATTAACAGCCAACTTGTTTGGAGACATTCTTATCTAAATGAAATTGGAACAAGGACAGCGAAACATTCCTTTATATAATTTGCATTTGGAAAAAGGGACCCAAGGCTCATTATTTAAGAAAGTGTAAGCTCCTTTTGTGCCAAATCTCATTAAAGCCATCCCTAGCTCCTTTGTTTACTGCCTCTAATCGAGGCATTTATCTTTATTGTGTTGTGCCCGATGTATGTTTGCTGAAATTAATACACATTTGAGCCTGGGCGAGGTATGGGTGTACCAGATGGATAATTGATTTTAAAGTGAATCAGAACTGTTGAGCCATAAAATAGGTACATTAGCATGCATATTAATAAGGCAAATAAGAGCACTAAGAGGCTGCCACTAGGCCAGACACAATGGCAGGCTTCATTTTGTGAAATTGTAGGGAAGACAGGGGGCTCTCTCTCTCTCTCCTCGTCTCTCCTTCTTTCTTCCTTCCTCCGACTCCTGCAATATGTACATAAGCACATATTAAGAATTTCATGAGATAGTAGTTTAACTTAGCATGTTTCTTAATCTATGTTCCTGACACTTTCATATGCCTCTCTGTGTAGCTTTCTGCTTAGACACTTTCTGCACACATCTGGCAGCAAATTCTTCATTTAGTAATGTGAAACCCATTGTAATGCAGTATATCAGACTAGGAAAATGGTTTTGCCATTTCAGAAAATGTTGAAATAAGGGAGTATGAGGAGCTGCGGTATCTAAGCCAGCAATTTCGGTTTGGCATTTATTCTGTTTGACAGTAAGACAGTATCAAACACATAATATCCAATATTTTGCGGTCCGTGATAGCTTTTCATTGTATCGTATCACAGTTCTTTTCAGACCAAACAAACACTGAGGGGGTTTTGTGAAAGCTATCCATCTGTAGCTTCCTGGTGATGACTTCTCATCAGCAGCTGATGAGGATTTTTTTTTTTATTTCTTTTTTTCTGGCGTCCTCCTCCATCCACACCAGGTTAAGGTTCCCCTCACCACCTCTCTGGGTTGCATTTCGTTTTGTCTGTGAGTGAGGGGAAAGGGTCTGGGAGAGGCATTTTCCCATTGGGTCAGGAATAAATTGAACTTTTTCATGGACAGCAAACACTGATTAGATATTTATGACCAAGGTCAACCTTTCTGATTCCAGCTGGCACAGGCTCTGAGGCATACAGAACAGAGCATCTACACACATGCTCTCACCCATACACACACTCAAAAACACACGCACATAGCCTACATCCACTCGCATGCTCAGACACTTGAGAATGCATGCACGCCAAATATGCTGCCTCCACGCTGTAGGCACATGCATGCAAGTGTAGAAATGTCATCTCTTGGAAATTGTAGAAATTTATCTCTGTTCCTTCTCCGAAACAGCAATTTCAAACAGTATTTGTCATGTACAGATAATTTAAGCATTTAGTATTTAAAGATCTCCAATCTACTTGTATTTACTGTAAGCTCTATTCGTCTGCTATGTCAATAACAGTAATTGGGATCTAGACATTCAGACGGTAACATGAGTGCAGACACGTTTATCATGCTAGTACAGATCTAACAAGAAGTGAGGGCAGAAAAAGCCTGAAAGAGATTTCTGAGGTCAGTTTCTGAGGTGTAGCTTACACGCAGTGAAGTGAGTTATCAAGGTTAGCTCCAGTGATTCATTCCTGGCCTAAAGGACTTCCTCTTATTAGGTAATTTAGTCCAGACTTATGGTTGAGGGTGATAATAGCTTGAGGAAAGCAGATAAAGACTGAGACATATACCATAATTAGAGGGTTAATTATGTTTATATTACCTTTGATGGTGCTCAAATTCTTACTGACTCGCACATAGACTCGCTCACCCATCCAGCCCACCCACCCACTCGTCTCAAATTTTCTTGTTTTGTCTGTATCCCACTTCCTAGCTGCCTGCTCCCTCACACCCCGTTCCTCAATATGTTGCCCACAGCTGCTTCTGTCTGAAAACTGTCCCGCTAATTAACTGGTGGGTCTGTGGTTGTAATAGGAATCATGACAGCAGATGAACAATACACCTGCTGCTCTTAAATTTTTCTAATGACACTGGGTCCTCTTTGAGCCCGATTGCAACTATCCATCCACCCAGGGACTGTACAGCTTCTGAACCAGCCAGTAGCTTCAGTATTTGACTTTGGTTCGCAGATGACAATTTGCAGTGACATTTGCCATCCTCACCATGTTTTATAATTCAGTAGCTGTGGTAAAATTTCGCCCAGATTGTAATTAAAGAAACCTTAATGAACTAATCTTGGGCTTTTGGAAGTAGTTTGTCACAGATGTATGTACTCATTCTGCATTTACCCCTTAAATATTATGATGTGAAATACAATATAAGTGTGTGTATCAACTTTCATAAAGGAATCACATAAGATGCCAAGTCTGTGACAAAAAAGTACCGTTAACAAACCTTTGATAACTTCCGAGATTGACTCGAAAATGTTTTTCTTTCCACATTATATATATATTGTGGCCAACATATTATTGAAAATATGTTAAGATATGGCCCATCCATCCAATTTAGTTCCTATTTATTTTTAATTCATTTCAATTTGTTTGGGAATTCCTAAGTATGTGACATCCCTCCAGTGTCTGACTGAAAATATTGCCTCTAGCAAAAAAGGTTTCCGTGTTAATATGGCTGGATGCTGTTTGCTGAAAAGATGCCGCAGGCAAGGAAGTGATAACTGCTGCTCCTTTGCACCTTCAGCATGGCATTGGTTTGCGTGTAAATGTAGAAACAAGGGTTGACCAGTAATTAAAGCTGAATTTAAAATTATCTTTTTTAATCAGTAGTGTTGTCTCAAGATTTACCATTTAACCAATGCTATATAGACATCGTAAGCATGTCCTAAATGTCTTAAACAAATCAGATTGCTCAGTAAGAAACAATCTCGTATTGCAGGAGAGAAAACATTATTAAGAGTTTTTGAGGATGTCGCTTAAAAAGGGGTCTTGAAAAACTGATAAAAAAAAACATTCCTAATGATGAAATGACTTATCATAAGAAATACATAGAATATGACTCAAAGCTAATTGCCTGTCATCTGTATTTTGTAAGTGCAAGGGTGAAATTGAGGAGGGGGGGGGGCTTACACACTTAACGCATTCCTTAGAAACTGGAAATGAATTATAAATGAAATATGAAATAATAAGACAGATCAGCGGACAGGGTTCATAGAAGGAGAACATATTTACCATATATTCCAGGGTGTTTTCTTATTATTGGATGGAGCACGGCATCCCCCACTCAAAGTATCTGCTGTGTGTCCCTGCTTTCTTCTTTGCTAAAGATGTACAGCACAGGCACAGATGCCAACGTCATTTCAAGGCGCCTGCTATAAAGTGTCATTACACTGAGCTGTAAAAATGCCAGGGACCTTATGGTTGAATAAAAAATGAAAATGAATCAGGCAGTTAAGAAGCTAGAGGGGTGCTTTTTGCTCAGGAGCAATCAATGCTTTGGGATTCAACCCTTTAAGCAGCAAATGTTATCACTTCTTGATACTGATTCCTAATGCAGATCTAATTACTCTGGATAAAAAGGGAATCAGTCAAAAAAACAAGGAAGACCTGCTGTGAGACTCATGTCGACGAACCTTAAATGTGTTCAACTGTAACAGAGCAGATTTTTCAACTCATGCAGGCTAACTTGCTTAATTTTCAGTGAGTGTGTTGACACTTAACAGCTATATAATGCTCATATTTCATATCAGTATGTCTGCTTCCCTTGAAAGAAAATTATTTAACAATCTGAGTCCTTTTTCCATAATTGTGGCCATTATTCTTTTCAGTCAACAAACATTTCAAGCAGCAAGAGCAACATGACAAAGATCAGAGGTTAATGTATTTATGACAGTTGACCATTGATTGAGGGTGGCTCTTTGTTGTCTGACTGCACACATAGAGAATGTTTTTCACTCACCAATCTACCATCAACATCATGAGACATCATGAGCTATAAATACACGCCACCTCTTTATTAGGCTTGAAGCGTAAAGATAAATCGCTTCTTTGTTTATTGCGATTCCTCTCAAACAAAGCAAGCAAGCAAAGGTTTCCACAGAATATAAAACACACAAGACTTTTTTATATAAAATGTATTGCTCCAAATGCAGTGCTTAATCCTTACTATTTGAGGCTCATATTTAATGTGGATTATTGTAGTTTAATTTTTGGGGGTATTAAGTAACATTAGAATTTGCTTGACGAAATGAGAACACTCGGGTCTCCCAGGAGTTTTAAAATCAGCCTTTCAAGATTTGTTTCCCTCTCAAAGTGGATATATAATATCCCAGTGTTTGTCTGTGTGTGTGTGAGCTATGCTCCTCATCTCTCTTTTATCTCTTTCCTAGGTTACCCTAATATTGTGGCAACATACGGCCGCGGATACACTGGATTCGCACCTAGCTACAGCTACCAGTTCCCTGGTGAGTTCAAGGCTTTGTTCAAATATCAGTGTTGCAGCTGATTTCTGTTATGCACTCTCCAGTGAATTTAGACATACATGCACAAACACACACACGCTTGCAAGCGCATACACAAAAGCCCATCAATATACAAGTCAGTCACCAAATAATCTGCAGGGTTATAAGTCTGTTACGTGTCTGGGTTTCTCAAATAGCTTTTGAAAGCTGACATATAGTGAAGTAAATTGCTTACTCCTTTTTATTCCGTACTTGAACACTACCATGACCAAATGGTTAAAATGGGAGAAGTTCTTCGTCTTCCGTGGCACAATGTATGCAAATTTCTCTGTGGAGAAGCAGAAAAATAAGCAGAGCTTTGTGTAGGCAGATTTTAAAACATGGTTCTTATAATGGAAAATGAATGAAGTCATTTTCTGCATTAAAAGTGTTGACTCAGAGCACCGGGCACCTTAATGGGAGTCCAAATGGGAGGCGTGCAGTCTGGAGGTGAGCAGCTGTACCTGTCTGCAGCAAGAGAGCCTGTGGCTCTGTGGCGCCTCACTTAGACAGGCGTCCCGTCAATTTCATGCTTTATTTAGAGACTTTACACATACTTTGTTTGCCGTGCCAGACATCATTCCTTCCACTGATAAGACGGAATGGGAAATATCTGACAGCAGCTCAGATCTCTGTAATATCTTTGTGAAATAGATTCAGGAATGGTAAGACACGAGGTCCAGCTGTGACCACCTGCTGATCAGACGTATGCTAGATTTATATTTGACCACAACATTATTTGACAAGAAGAAAGGGAATAGGACCCTCTCATCAATGTGGGTGAACACGAGTGGCATACAAATGTAGGAATTAGGAATTTAAAAAAAAAGAAGAAGAAGTTCAATTTTGGAGTGAAATGACCCTTTCATTCCATAACTGATTGATATGAATGTGATTCAGAAAGCCAGCAATGTACATAATTGTTTTTGTGTGCAGAGTACATCTCAGCTGACATGTATAACAGGACAACAAAGTATATTCACCTGTCCTCCGTATTCTACAAATCCCATTCTGTTATCCTAAAAAGTTTCTGAACTTAGATATAACAGAAAGAAAGAGAGGAGATTAAAAGGAAAGCGGGGAGTGATCAGTATGCAGTCTGTGTAAGTAATTCTAGTTAAACATGGATTTTTAAAATGTTTACTGTTTAGGACAAATTAAGGGATATCACCTTCCCCGAGGCAGAATGTATGATCCTGTCCATGTTAAACTCAATTTAAAGAGTTTGATAAAGCTGTATGATTAAAACAGCCTCCTCTGGGCTCGCTCAACTCTTGACAGGGTAATTGGAATTTTTAATGTATGAATCAAACTCCTTGTCCAAATTAAATAACCTCGGGCCAAATATTGACTAGTGTCCTTCCTTACTAAGATGTGGAAAGCATCCTCAATTTAAGATCAAAAGCTTTTTTCTCACTGTACACAACCTCGCTGGAACACTCTATAAATAAGTGGAGCTGGGGCCAGGCAGGCTGGATCCAAGAGGCGTAAATTGTGGGCAGCATTTCAAGGCTTTTTTACACCCAGTAACCCTCAGGGGTCCACTGTTAACAGGAAAAAAGTGGTTAGGCAATTTTCCAATTGTCAAGATAAAACAGTGATAAAACATTGATCAGTGATGAAACACTGAATTAAGTAAGAAAACTCAATAAGACATACACAGATACACAGAAAAAGGGAAACTAAAGCTGACATCCCCGCAGCCGAAACAGAGTTCAAGCGTAGAAAACAGAGCAGTGAAATATACACAACCAGAGGTTAAAAAAAAGAAAAAAAAAGACAGTATTCTGTGCAGCCAGTTAGACTGTCATTCGTTGGCTCAGCAGCTGTTTAACAGCATCTGACAACTGAGCACTCTGGTCCTTGTGACACTCCCAATTAATTCCAACATTGATCACAAAGTGTGTTTGATATTGATCACATGCGGTATGCTCTATGTGTCTCTATTTGTATGCTTACAAAGTTGTTCCATCTGGGCAAAGACATCATTACTATTTAATGCACTTAGAGACCTTCACTTATTACTGATGTAAATCACATCATCCTCTCTCTGTCAAAAACGTGTCCATGCAAGAGATGCAACATATATATCAACGCAGGAGCAAACTCAGACAGAGATAATTATTTGTGTTCAGACTCCCACTTACTGTAAAATGATGTTTTATGTCATGACAACAGATGTCCCTCTCACACAGCTACCTTGAGCTGCACATATTAGCTGAGTAATAATGAACTGTAAGCATTTTTATACACTTCTATTGTTATGGGTATAAGAGCACACATGCAGGCCACAACAGCGGAGGTGGTATGATGAATATATGACACATCTGCTAAGTGCAGGGAGCTGTAATTCAGTTGCTGCCATAATAATGTGATAATAAAAGAAAAGAATTTGACTGCTGATGTTAATGTAGACCTCCCATTGTTAAAAGATGTAAAATACTAACATATATTTGCGGTGCAGAAAAAGCCTTAGGATGCCTTTAATTTTAGGACACTGTTTGTGTTTTGCTTTGTAAACAACGTTACATGGAAAATGAGAGGACTGGAAAATCAACTGCAATATCAGTGCAATGCGAAATATGAAATTATCTACGAATTCTCCTTTGCAATTAAGAACAGAAATTCGGTTTTTCACAAGAGCACGGAACTAATCTTCGTGTATATTTCAGTGTTTTTCCCATGTTAAACTATTGCAGAATGCACTCATACTGGCAACAGAAAGAGGACTGAAGAGTTTGATAAAGACGCCTTCGCTGATTTTGCTCAGTTTAAAAATTCCAAGCTGTATATTATATGCACTTCTGTAATCACACACTGTTTACCTCGAGGCAGCATCGTCTCGGCATTATGCTTGAACTAAAGTTGGAATTGAATTTCAAAGCTGATGTTGCATGTGTAGTGACAATCAAGAAGACAGTGATGTTTACCAGTACCTTAGAATACAGAATGGTGAGGAGGTGTTACAAATGATTAGCAGCATCCCCAGAGCAACAATCCCTTTTGTTTTGTTTTTTTCTTTTCATCATAGCATTTCTCTGTGATAGTGAATGCAATTACTTGAATTTTTCACTATGTTTAAGTAACACGTTTCTTCTAAGCTTTACATTGATTTGTTTGTTGGTTGGGGGAGTCTCTTCTGAGAGACTGTAACACAGTGACAAACAATTACTTGTGACAGTCATCTCTATCTGATCACATTGTGACAAAAAATGTCAGAATATTGTCTCAGGTTGTGCTGTTGCACATAAAGGACTCTGACGGCATGCAGTGCTATTTCCAGTGTCGATTGAAAGCAGAGGGGACTGTAATGTATGCATGCAGATGTGACATGTGTGTGTGTGCGTGTGTGTTGTCATGCTGCTGTTCTCTGTTGTGGATGTAAACATCTCCTCTGTTTAAGATGAAGACCCATGGACCTGTGCTGAGGCTGTTACTGCCTTTGCCTTTGAATCACACCAGATCCTCAGTCTCCAGTCGCTGTGCTGCATCCGTCATGTGATTGAAAAGAAAATGAGTCGTAGCTGAATCTCCATATTTATTTTCAGTGCTTCGAGTAACCTCACTTTGAATTACGCATCAGTTTTGCTTTAGCTAAAAATCTTTTGCATACACTCAGGACATGTTAAAAACAATCATAAAGAGATTATACTTGGGACTCTAAAATAGGATTTTGAGCATAGTGTTAATCAATCTGATTGACAAATTTGCCTAATTAAGAGTAGCTTACAAAAAAGGGGGAAAAACATGCATTTAATTGTATTTCATGCTCACGGCATTGTAGAGTAACAGGAAAGAAAATTAAAAGCAACAAATCTTTTCACAACCTGCACGGCTACCTTTTGCTATTTATTTCCACAGACATTGCTGTGAAAAGTTTTAACCAGAAAATTAAGAGGAACTTTATTCCCACTACAATGTCATGAGCTCATGACTATATACCACTAGAATAAGGCTTACTATTGTAACATGTTACATATTTGCATGTTACATATTTTGTTGAGTTGTACACTTTTATCATTTCACATGTTGCCAAAATTGTTCAAACTCAGAGAAATCCTTAATTTTATTCAAGTTATGACTGTTTCGTTGTTTTTGCTAACTCCCAGGGTGACGCCAAACAGAGTGAGAAGAAAATTCAGCAAACATGACTAAAACTAACCTGAAGTTTGAATACATTACCTCGTCTGGGAAGATTTCTGCTAGAGTCAGTCAGTCAGGTAGATTTTCATCATCAACAGTGGCTGTTTAACAATGAAAAAAAATCCCACGTTACTTGACAACATCCTAGCTCTATCTTTTGTTTTCATCGTTTTAGTTTACACATTGTGCATTTACGTAAGGAAACATCTTTTTTTGAATTATTGTGACCCAGCTCTTTAACGGCGTCTGCACTGTTACTATCATCAATTGGATATGGTAATAAATACGCTGTTCTAGTGTGGTGACAAATTGGCAGGTATCCTGTATGACTCTGTCAAACAGCTTTAGTGAGATGTCATGGTGCCACATATCTGTGAAAGTAGGTATCAGTATCACTTAGACTGAGGTAAGGTGGGTAGTCGACATGTCAGTCATGTAGCTTTAGCTTTTTCTCAGATTTCAAACCCACACACAGCAGCCTATGAACATTTGGTTTTAGGATCATTCTGCGTCTCAGTACGGGGATGTTGTAAATATGATGTATTACCAATTTAAACTGAAAATGCATTCCTCTATCAAATAATATAACCACACATTTCCACTCAAAAAGAGCTAAACACTGTCAGTGAGCTGTTTAGAGCTGTGTTAGCTTGGCAGAAAAAAACATCTGCATTTGCCTAAAGAAACCTTAAGAGTAACATTCACTATGAAAAATGTGGTTAACTATATTGCTCCCCCCGGATGGCAGCTGTGGCGAGAATCAAAGTATGGAAAATCCAGCTCACATCAGCAGATACAGAACGTGACTTAAATTATCAGACTTCAGAGCTAACATTTATCAGGCTGCAAAGAGCAAACTAAAATTGAAAGTATCTTTGAATTAAAATGGGGAACAAAAGAAGCTCACTTGGAGTCTGTCAGTGATTAAAGAGCGCAGCATTCCCTAGATACTGCAGCTAAAAGCAGCTGGACAGTCCTGATTTTCAGATAGCTTTATTGGAGGAAAAAATGCTAAAGTTTTTCAAAGTAAGGATCTTTGCCTTCTGCTTTGGCAGCAGAAGAAAGAAATCTGTCTGCCCTGTTTTGACCTACATGACATTCGATTTACCTCATTTGATTTATTTTTCTCTTAAATTTCAAATGGCGTAAGAAATGCTTAGTCATAATTCTTTCCACACGGAGAGGAGTTATAATTATTTTACACTCTCCATGACTTCATGCTATGTCTTTTTTTCCCATGACTAGAGGTTAAACTAAGTTACTACCACAGCCCAAAGCTGGATAATCATACCTCTTAATGTTGTTATGCATAGCGTTCTGATGGCTTTGATAGAATACTATTTTTTATATAATAAGAGGCTTTATGATGCCTTTTCAGTTTTCCCTATTCTTTATCATGTAATAAAGGTTGTTTATGCATCTGAAAGGTCAAAGAAGTCAAAGAGCCCAAAGGGAGTTCCTTCCTCCCATAAAATATACTGCTCCTGAAGTGGCCAAAAGGCCTTGTCAGTAGTCCAGCCTGTATTTTCATAGATTATCTGTTTCAGCCACATCACCATGTCACACACTTGCATAATATATGTCTAGCAACTAGATTCACATTTTTATTAATAAAAATAGTGAGAACAAAGCCAGTGAAGAAAGTTAATCATGGATTTCTTACATTAAAAAGTAAACAAGGTTGCCACTACTAAAAGTTGTTGGTTTTAACGAGGCTGTAGCTCAACCACAGGCCAAGGAGAGTACGTTGGAGACATTAATGTTCTGAAATGTCCCCACAATTACTGTTTGTGCATTTAATTGTTACTTTGCTGGATTGTTTTGTCAGTGAGGGCCAGTAACAGAACAAGCTCAAGGAGAGATTGTTACTAGTTATTCATGACGTGGCAAGCTTTAAACATGAGAGTTATAAATTTTGCTGTGTAGTATGTTTTTTAAAGTTGTTTTATTTTTTATTTTTTAGGTTAGCCTGTTAAACGAATTGTTAGCGTGTTGCTTGGCTTAAGTGGCTTCTCTGGGAAGCAGACTGGGGCGATGTTGGACTAATGTTGTATCAGATCCATTCAAGAGAGACACTTTGATTCCAATCAGCAGCTGGCTTCCTCAACCCATACACAGACCATTCAAGGCTGTGACGTTGGTGATCGCTGAGCAGTGAGTCAGAGGCTAATCGGATCAGTTCCTGCTCTCACATGTGCAGTGGAGTTTTTAGTTCAGAAGTGGTTCTTGTGGTTATATTCATGTTAAAAATGCAGCTAGCTGGAGGCTAAAAACACAGATAGAGCCGCACACACATTGAGCAGTGCCAGCTTAAGCCCACGTGTCTGTGTTTGTGTGTTGGCTGACCATTCAGAGCAGACCACAAGGAGGGCCTTAAGGAGGACTGGGCTAAAACTGAGCGTTTTAGACAATGGGTACTGCAGCAGTGGACAGTATGAGAAAAATATTGTGTTACTGAACAGTAAAACATGTCAACCTATTAAATCAGACACACAAAGGA
Organism: Acanthurus tractus; assembly: GCA_029783725.1. Taxonomy (NCBI): domain Eukaryota; kingdom Metazoa; phylum Chordata; class Actinopteri; order Acanthuriformes; family Acanthuridae; genus Acanthurus; species Acanthurus tractus. The sequence goes on from JAQNCA010000006.1 coordinate 7,820,216, forward strand.
ATGAACCTGAAAAAAATCATAATAAGGCCTCTTTAAACTCAAAAAGCAGTGACAAGTCTTGCTAGACAAAAAAAAGTAAGAGCTGACAAGGCATAAGGACCATTACTGTACATTATTCTAGTTTCCATGCAACGGTCTAATTAGCATTAGCTAGCTGATAAATGTGCTATTGTATTATTCAACTTGCAGTGCCCAGGGGAACATCCCAAGATGTGCCGTGTTAAAAGCATGAGGTGTCTACATGTAAGGTAGTTTGGAGGGTCTTACCAGATTAAGGCATTGAAAAGCCACATTGAAAGAAGTATTTTACTTGATCAGAGCCTCACAGAACATCAAAATTCTGCTTTTTTTTTGAGATTACCCTTGGCTAAGACTGTACACAGCAAAAAGATCCCTTTGTTTACTGTGCATATAAAAATGCAAATGGCTGGAAAGAAAATAGTTTTCAGCAATAAGTGCATGTTAAGCTTAAGCACTCTAGTTTATGTACAGTATAATTTCTGCTAGTAGCAGCAGCAAATATAGAAGAAGAAATATGAAGAGGTTTATGAATGGCAGTATACCCTATTGTGTGTATGATGTATGCATGAATAGAAAGCTTGTCTGTATGAGGAATAATGTAATTAAAAAAAGAAAATGTGGTATGCATATGTGCATTATGCATGTGAAAAGCTGCAGAAGTGAAAAAAGAAAGGTTACAAAGCTCGTACGTTCATATTGTGCTTTCTATTGTTAACCAGTCTTGTATCAGTTCCTTTCATTAAACGCACATTATTGCACTGTTGCACACACAGACAAGCTGTATTCACAAAAAGACTGAGATTCAGATTCAGGAGTGGCGTGTGAAGGGAAGAGACAGAGGTGGAGGGACTTAACCAGAAGCTTCTCTCCGCTCTCCCGTCTTCCTGTGCGACGTGCTGCCTCCACAGCCGTGCCCTTAGAGCCTCCCCTGGCATAAATGACCATTATGGCTCCATTAGGGCTGCTGCTAGGAGGTCATTATGCTACACTGAAAAACCACGGATGGAGATGTTAGTGGGGTCCCATCAGGGGAGAGACGCAGACTGAGTGAGAGAAAGACATAACACTCAGTCATCCAGCTACTCCAGATGTCATGACAGACAAACAGCATTTCAGGTCCAGTGAGTCAGCCTCTTAAGTGGTAAAAGAATGGAGGGAAAGAATGATTAAGGAGGGTAGAGGGCAGCGGTAAGTGTGGCAAGGGTGCAATGAGGACAGAGGGGTGGGTAATTCTGGGTTACCAGTTACCTTAACACTAGAGTGATAAACTCTCTAGGCTTTTTCTAAAAAAAAATCTCATCTTGTGTTTCTTTTTTCACAACACATTTCAACAGTGTTGTGCATGGTGTTTGGGTAGGTTTGTTATAGTTGGTGGATTGGTTTTTCCATCTGTTTTTCTTGCCTTGTTGCCATATCCTTTTCTCGTCACACGCTTCGACTGTGTCAGCTCTGTTTCCCGAACAGATATGATGGGTGGGATAGCTCTGCGGTAGCCTCCATCCCTCTGCTTCTCCATCTCCACCGACCGACCACGCCTGACACACAACAGCACACTCCATCATGTCTAAGTGACAGAAAATGACATTTCAAAGCCTTACATCAGTGTGGAGTAGATTTCTCTATCTGTGGGGATGTAAACAGGACTCAGCCCAGTGGGTGGTTCTGGATTCCACAGCTTCTCTTGCTGCTGAATATGAAAACCTGCAGGGTGGTCTGTTTGGCAACAAGATCATCCCATACACAGAAGACGAGGGGTTTGGCTGTCACAACCATTCACGTGTCTGTCCTTGTTTAGTTATCCCATATTAGGTTACCTAACTTCTGCTCGCCTACGGGATAGTACATCTGGCTGAAAAGAACTCTGTGTATTATGATTAATTCAAATGCATTTGCAAGAAAACAAGATTGTGTTATGTTTGAAAAAGGTATAAATCTCAGAAAAAAGGGCCTGTGTTCTATAAAAGAAATCAGGTAAATCTCTGAAAAGACACAGCGATGGGCAAAAACATTAAGTTATTTGAATACTTTGTAACTGATAAAATGAAAAGGCCTCTTGAACATTGATAAATCCATGTTGTTAATAGTCAGAATATTATTGAACTCTTACCCTTGGTAAAGTGCTAATTATCCTCCTCAAATACAGAACACAGAGCTAGAGATGCTCCATGGGTTAGGTTTACACCTATAGAAGGTGTATATGGCTTTATGCAAGGGTGAGTGACAGTGAAAGGAAGGCTGCTGACCTTTTGACTCCCCTTGTCCCTGTTGGAGAAGAATGTAAAGGTGGTGGGAGCAGCTGTCCACTCAGCAGGTGGCATATAGGAGAAGAGAGCTGCTGACCTGTACAATTGGTATAATAGTGACTGCTCCTGAGGGCTGCACGCCCTTATAAACCAGGGCAGAGCCAATCAAACATATGATAAATGCACCAGAGGTCACGTCAGGGCTTTGGCCTTAAAACTCCAGTTAGTCTCCAAGGGTTTAGCAGCTGTCTGCTGTTGGGAGACAGAAAGGTGTTGACATGGACTAGATTGCTTTATGAACTTCTGAAGCAGAGGTAGCATGTGCAAGGTTGGTGGTCAAGGGCGAGTTAATATTGTGGCTGTGTGCTGATCAAAGGATAAAGCTCTTTTAGGAAGGACGAGCAAACCTTTTTCTATTGTAACATGTTGTTTAAGTAAACTCAACATGTTACGTTTTATATTAAAGATTCTCTGGTTTAAAGCTATAACAGTTCATCACAATAATGCAGTTAAAGACAAACCACAGATTTATTTACAGCTGGTCAAAGTCTGAGTTTAAGAACTCTGCTGCAGTACCGCTGCAGACAAGGCACCATTGTGTCAGTGTTCACTAATTAAAAGGAGAACATGCCTTTTAAAACTTTTTGTCCAATAAAACTCTCTTCTTGCTGGCTATAGTTCATTACTTCCTGTGTGGAGGATGATGTAGTTTGGGACAACATGTGCAGTCATTCTTGGTAGATCCAAAGCTCTCTTAAGTATTCAGACATCCTGTATTTCCCATTTCAGTAAAATAAGTACTCCAATTCTTGGCTTCAGCGCAGAGGCAGGTGGAAAAAATCACTGGCCTGAGGCTGATGAGGAGCTCACCTGTGTCATGGGTGCATGCAACATTGTCCTCCATAAGACAGATCCTCCTTTTTTGTGTTTTTACTGCACTCCGGAGAGGGGCGGCAGCGGCACACCCAGCGGTGCTGTCGGCTGAACAGGTTTCTATTGAACTAGAGTTACACAGCAGATTGTTCCTTAGATCCTGTGACCATCTCTCTACAAGCTGGGTGAGCTGTGACCCCAGCAAGTGGTCCCACAGGCCAGAGTGAGTGCTACAGGGCTGGAAGCAGATGGCCCTCCTGATGCCACACTGACTCACAGATTGGCTTTAATTGCCAAGGCTGATCATTAGCCCAATGGGTCTGTGGCGGCCGGGGCACTCCATGAGTCGCAGGCCTTAAAATAGAGCCTGACGAGGAGCGTCGTGACCTCACACACTTGAATGGTCATGCACAACACATCTTTCTCTCACATCCCTGGACACACACACACACACACACACACACACACGCGCGCACACACAAAATGGGCATAAAATTGACACAATCAAAGACTCTTCAAGGCTGCGTAT
>JAQNCA010000006.1:7823981-7871089 GCA_029783725.1 Acanthurus tractus
ACACACACACACACACGCGCGCACACACAAAATGGGCATAAAATTGACACAATCAAAGACTCTTCAAGGCTGCGTATGAAGGCAAAGGAGGTGGAGGGACTTTACCAGGGGCCTCTCTCTCCTTTCCTGTCTGCCTCTCTGAGTCACTGTCTCCACAGCAATGCTGACTGCACACTCACCAGAACACACACACGCAAACACACACACACACAAGCACACTCTCCCCGAGCTCCCCAGGCCATGACTCTGTTCCCAGTGACAGTAGTGAGTGTGCTGCTCTGACGTCAGTAGACAGCACTGTATGTCACGCCCTATCTACTTCTGGGTGTGCAGTCATAGAGCTAGACTGCTCTCAGATCAGTTCTGCTCTTCATTAACTGCCCTCAAATCAGTCTTATGTACATGTACTTTGCTGTCAGAGGGAGGCACTATAGGCTATCAATGTGCTGTATATGTTTTCCTGGACTTTGAGTAGAGGCACTGGATCTGCCTCAACAGGTGAAGAAGAACTCAACCTTCATTTGCATTTTTTTTTTGTATGGATACAATATGTAACGGTATGTCTGCATGCTCACATGCACACAAGTCAGGTCACGTGCACATGCACGTGTGCCTCCTCGGGTGTGTGAGCACCTGTCTCTGCAAAAAAAAAAAAAAAAAAAAAAAGCAACCCCTGCAGTGTGTCACAGGCAACGCTGAAAGGCTGGCTATTTCCTAAAAGTGGAGGAGAAGGCTCACCTCATTTGCCCAGGTCTTAACTCACCCTGGGACAGCAGACACATCCTCACACACTGAAGCAGGCAAACAGTCTGCCATGGAGACCCACAGTCTAGGTTCCTGTGGTGGGGAAGATGAGCTGCTGTAAGAGGCAGAGTGGCAACGCTAAAGCTCATTATGTCTCGGCTGTGGAGCCGCTGGTCTAAAAATGAAACTTTAGCTGCCCTGCCTCGTACATGGCTGCCACCTTTGGGCCCTGCTGGATACCAGCAGGACAACAGAAAAGGAGCACAGACATGGAAATAGGCCGAGAAGTACAATCTGTGTGTGTCTGGGAGACCGTGCTTAGTGTCTGCTGCCTGTTGTTTTGATGCCACCCACTGCTCGAAAGCTCCAGGCCCAGCCAGTTGGGTACTTGCTCAGTCTCTCACAGCTGCCCCCTCCTTTCTCTCTGTCCTCCTATCCTTCCCTCCTGCTGACTGTGCTAATAGCCCTCCAGTTGCTCTCACCCACTCTTTACCTAGTGCAGGGACACATGCATACGTATATAAACATGCTTGCATTGACTCATGATCATAGTGCACAGCTCTTTACATACTTCTGTTCAGTGTGGAGCCGTTGCTTACAGCCCCAGTAATCAAGTGCAAGCCAGTGTTGCAGTGCTATTTTTGGGTCATGCCACATTTTACCCTACTTGCCCCTGGTAGCTGGAGCGGTGGTAGATTGTGTAACAGCAGTGCACGGAGCTGGCAAAAATATAATGGAGTCTGCAAGTGTTTTTAACATGACTATAAAATCATGCTCATGAAATAGCGTCTGCAAAGCTGCTTTTTCTCCCTAATATTATCACTATCATTAATGCGTCATATTTTATTTTCACTCTTAATCAGTTATTCCTGCAAAAGCAAGTTTTCAGTTGTTAGTGCAAATCCACAAACACATATTTAACTCGAATGATGAAATGACACTTAATGAACTCCCTTTCATTCGAGAAAACCTGAAATTACACCCCTTCATCATTCATCTGTCCCCTCCGCTGCCCCCCTCAGAACTGGGAGATGGACTTTAAAATGCATAAAAAATTAAGGCTGTTTACTTGGACGCTAATGAGAGGAGGCTTAAGTAGTCTAGTTTAATTAGTATGATTGGCTCTATGGGGACCACACAGGCAGGGCCATAACAACTGATTCACTCAGAGCTCACAGGACCTTTTCAGACCCTCTGAGTGTCAGAACTGATGTGAGGGGAGATTGGACTGCAGAGACATGTTGCCTTTGCTGATCCCAGGTTGGAAAGGAGCACTGCAGTTAAATGCACTGAAGCAGACCATTACATAAGCACCACTGCAAGGTCAGACATTTGTGTCCTCCCTGTCTGTCTCTTTCTATTTAAGTCACCATCATGAACTGCCTGAGATATTAGGATTGTGAACCAAGACCCTGTCCCATTCACAAACCAGTGTTGCTGTTTCCTGGACCAAATGGATTTTAAATGTTTTTGCCCTATCTTTTCTGGCAGATTTCTCCTCTCTTTTTGAAATGTATTTTTTCCCACACCTTATCTTCTTTAACTACCTTGTGTGCATGTGTGTGTGTGTGAGTGTGTTAGAGAGAGAGGGAGTTTTGTTGAGCCTTGTGTGCAAGCAGAATGTGTTTAGATCAATTCTGCAGCATAGGTGCTGTTTCCTTTTTACTGAAGTGCATGGGAAGGAGTACAAAGAAGAGGTCGAAAGTGCGGCTACACTTCAATAAAGAGCCTAGTTTGTCCTCTTTGATACTATGCTGCCATGCACTTCAGCTACAAAGAAACAGCGCTCTTGTCACTGAGAACTGAAGTAAAAGACACTGTGCTTTTCCTGAGCTCACTTCACCACATCACCACATCACAACATCACAGCCTCTCACACACACAGTGTACAGCTGTGTGATTGCAGTTTTAGAGGCTGGACTTATTTCCAAGTTTAGGATATTTTAAGCAACATAAAAATAAATTGTGTGAAGTTTTTTTATTAATTCTTATTGATTCGGATTTTTAAAGACTACAAGTCATCCATAAAGCCAGTAGATCATCATATAATATAGAAATTGCAAAGGTAAGGCAGTCAGTGATTCATTATGCCAGTTTTGACAGACAACATAGAGAGTATGGAGATCGCTCTTCAGCTGAAGGGCTCTGGGTCGAGCCCCCTCATCAGTGAGAATCTATCCCGCTGAAGTATCTTAGAGCAAATCACTCAGTGCGTAGTAGCTCCGGTGAGGTTGGTCTGTGGGTCGACCTCACCTCACCTCTGACCTTCCTGTGGAGAAATCAACAGGAATCACATTAAACAGTTTACCATCTGCAGCATAGAAGCTTTACAAGACAAACTGCTCTCCTGGGCAGGCAGATGCGTGTGTGGTGCATAAATTCAGAATGCACTGCAATTTCTCCATTTCTATCAACCTCTTCAAGGGGTAATGATGAGAGGGGATAAGATGATGTGACTTGGTGTGTCAAACTAATTTTAGTACATGATTATGTCTTGTAAAAGGACAGAGCAGTTCTCCTGCAGCACGATGGATTTTTGTTCTGTGCGTTTCTGAAAGGTTACCCAGTTTAATTTTTACCAAATATATCTCCTTCCTGCCCTCGTCGTCTTGTTCAAAGGTATAAGATATCTGTGCAATTACTACCATAAAGCCAGGCTTTGCTGAGCTCTGGACTCACTTCACTTCTGTAATTGACTTTTTCTCTTCCCAATAAGACGCCACAAAGTCTTAATGGCAAAGGATCAGTGTGCCAAATGGTTTCATTACATACAGAATCCATTACCAAAAAAAAAGAGCCATAGCTTCGGCAAAAGGACACACACGGAAACAACCAAACACATACACAGCGAGTCACACACACACATACAGAAGTGAAGTCATATACGATCATATCAGCGGGCAACAGAAAATTGACCAGCCTTATCACACTGTGTAAAGGTTGGGGGTCTTCGTGTTTTAAAGTGAATGTGATGGCCCTATACTGTATTTAGAGAACTCCCAGCACTGTTATGACATAAACACCTTTAGGAAAAAATGATTTAAGGCAAAAAAAACTCTTAAATGGCAAACCATGGTTTTACTTTTACCACATGTATAGTCCACAAAATGCAGTTGAGTAGTTGATAGGAGCAGCTGCTGTTAACCAACACGTTCACTAGTTTCTCTGTAATACATCTCATGAGCTGGTTGTCCATTAACCGGATGATCAGAGGTTTGATTCTTGGCCCTTCCAGTCCACCTGTTAAAGTTGCCTTTTGCAAAATGCACATGGCGTCTACTAAAGGCATATGAATATATTTCCCAGTGGATCATTGCTGACTTGCGTTGTAAAGCAGGAGACTAAAGGACTAGAGGACCATTGTATAAACTTGGTCCATTTACCATTTTTTAGATATAAACATTTTAGACTAGCCCTCACTCAAAAATAGTAGAGAGGGAAATGAATTAGTATCAGTATGGATGAAGGACTCTGTCCAAGACAAAGCAAAATGTGATGATTTTCTAGTCTATTAGGACATATAATCAATAGAAATCAGCATAAAAACAATATATTTAATGTTTTACCTCATCAATATAATTAATTTTTGTAAATAAAATGATCATCCTTCATTACAATACAAGCAACACATTTCAAACAAGTTGGGACAAAAGACTTGAAAAGTTGTATTATGCTCCAAAAACACCTGTTTGTAACATTCTACAGGTGAACAGGTTCAGAGGTAGCAGATGGCAGCATCGTGACTGGTTATAAGAGACATACTGGAAAAAGCTTAGCTTTTCACAAGTAAGGACGCGATGATTGTCACCACTTTGTTAGAGACATGACTGTATAAAGCACATTACTACATTGGTTCAGGGACACTTTGTAAAAACGTTGTCAGTAAACACAGTTTGAATGTTCCATAACTGCAATATGTTTTTACAAGGCTTTTACACGGCATCCCAACATTTTTGAATCATAGTGGTAAGGTCTTAAGTTTACACTTAACTGTTTAATTAATTTTTCAGTTTTTGCACACCTTTAATACCCTCTCTACTCTGGCCGTTGTGTTTTAAAGTGACACTCCTGTTCACTGTGTGACCTTTGTTGTGCATGCACAGAATCCAAACACTGAGAGCAACCAGACATACACATGGCAAGATTAATTTGAATGATTGACAAGCAACTCGGCTCTGTTAATCAAGTTATGCTTACTCTGATTAGGACCTTAATGTGAGTAAGATAACCCGGTTAGGGTGTTTACATGAGAGTTGCAATAATATGCGTATTGCATTAGTCTGGTTATAATTGAATTATTGGTGTGCATGTAAATGCTCTTTCTCTCTCTCTCTCTCTCTTTCTCTCTGGCTCGTTCCCAGACTGCAGTCTCTGTATTTTATATGAGAGGAAACCTCTGTGTGTACTGTAGGTCTCCTCTGATCAGAGGAGAGGTGAGACATGAGCATGTGTGCAGCAGTTCATATGAAAGCCACCTGGCTCTCTCCAGCTCTATGATTTATGCCTTTGATAACAACAACCCAGAGATGCTTTCAGCAACAACAAAGTAGCGCTGAAGGATGACAACAATGGGACACTTGTCAGTCTGGAGATGAAAAGATGTCTTGCTAGGTGTCTGTCTCTTTTGTAACTTTGATATTTTTTTTCTCCTTTTTTTTTATTTGTTTTGTTTATTTGTCTCTGTGTTATTCTATATCTTATCAAAGGTTATTGATGAAGCAAAATGTGAAGTGGAGTCAGTTTTCCATCTTTGACAGAACACCTACCTCCTCCTGTGTGAAGGCGGCAGTGTGCTTCACTACCTCTGCTATGACTTATCAACAGACTTATTTCCACTGGCTTGTCCTTCTTACTGTCATACAGTGACAGGAAAAAACACCCTCCTGCTGCATGTTTTCTTTTTTTACACACATTTTTTACCATGTTTTTGCTTAGATCTTTTTGTTGGTTTATCCTTGTAGCTTTTTCAGATAAGCTATTATATAAACTATTTAATTTAATAGAGGGGGTGTGTACAGTAAAACACATGTGAAAACTTATAGGATAGATATGGTCAAATGGTTCAAAACTTTTTAAAATGCAAAATAGAAAAATCCTTGCATAGCCAGAAAGTGGATTTAGACAAAATTATCGGGAAACATTGTGCATCATTAAGTGCTTTTGGGGACTGTGGTTTCTTGTTTTTCAGTCATGCATTTTAGAGGCAGAGTCAGCAAGGAGTCAATTTTTATCCCAGCAACTACTGTACTTACTGTCAATGTGAAGTGTGAGAATTTGATCTATTTTCATTGTTACAATTCTATTACACGCTTTGCAGATTGCATGTTGGACCTTGCGAGCAAAAAAATTTAATCATTTCCCAAAATCACTGCAATTTTATTCCATCAGGTCTGCTATTGTTCAAAATTAAAATACACTTATCAATAATTTGTGGCTATTAAATTTTACCCGAATATAATATAATCTAATTTCTTGACATATTTTCTTGTCAAAAATACAGAATTCCTTGACTACAAATGAGACACTCGTGTCCTGGCCTCATTTTTCCCTCAATTTTTCATCCTCTGTGTCCTTTCTTCTCTTTGTCTTCCTCTTCTACTGATGTGGCTGCTGTCTTTCTCTGTTCATCTGTCTTACTCATCTCTGCTCTGTACTGTTCATCTGTCTCATTCCTTCTGTCAGCCCCCAAAAATCGACTAGCTTCAGGCTCAAAGGCTTGCTCACAAGCCTCTTTCCCAAACACAAGATACTTTGTTACCCAGTGTGGCTTGGAAACTCTGTTAGCCACCAAGCTAACCCTGATTAACTCCACTCCAAAACTGGATATAATAAGCATGTCAAGTGATGTTCTTCTCATTTGCTAAGGCCTATAAGTGGTAGTGTTGCACTGGGCACTATTAATTTTCAGTTTCAGAGAGACATATATTAATGTGGACCTAGGCTACTTCATCCATAGGGTCTCCATAGACGCAGCTGTCCCTGGGCTCCTCCTGTGCATTAGACAGTTGACAGTCTTCTTATAGCAGAAATGAGTGGAGTGCTCTGTGACTGATGGAGCTCCTTTGTCAATGACAGAGCGGGCTGCTGCTGGCAGTTTTGGGCCAAAGAACAGTACAGATTATATTAACATCAGTCAAGCTGTTGTCAGATTGGTAGGACATAAATAGGACCTTATTGATGCATAATGCAACAACTTTTCATTGTGACATTTTCTGAGTAATAGGACCAGAAAGTGAGTCTGTGGCTAGAAAGGCAGTATGCCAAAAAAGATCTGCTCAAATGTATCAGAAGAAGTGCATCAGGAGAAAAAATCTAATGTGAAGAGGTAATGTGAAGAGTTTAAAGGGTTTTTAGCAGTTAAAATCAAACAGTACAACATGATAGCAAGGATTGATGTCAATTTGCAGGAGTCAGTGTGTGTCAACCTAGTGGAACGTCTCTACTAGGAGTACACTGAATGATGGACAGAGAGCACAAACCATGCGAGGCCCGGCATGGGTGTCTAATGGGATGCTCAACAACAATTTTTTGTTGTTTTTTTGTTTGTTTTTGTTAAAACTGTGCAATGCAGTCGCAGAGCAGCTGCTGCCGCCTCTGTGATTTTATACCCAAGCAAACGATGCCCATGTAACAACACCCCAGTGTGTGATTTTAGACAGCATGCCTTGTTGTGAAACCCCAAAGAGGCGGGACGAGCGTCAGTGTCCAGTGTGTCTGGCATCGCTTCCTAAGATAGCATATCAATACAATAACAGTCACTTACTCACCGTATTATATGACACTTGGTTTTGTTGCCTAATGCTTGAGGGCACGGAGCTCCTGGAAATTGTTGTCTCCCTAATTTGCAGACCAATTTTGGTAAATGATCTCCTATGAATTAGCGGCTAACTGCTGCTAGCTGCTTTTTAAATCTCCCGCATGGGCATTGCACGTTCAACACATCGTCACAACATCACGCCACTGTAAAGTCCTGCCGGCTCAGCTTTTTTTACACACAAAGCCATTCGCTGCTTTTCCTGCCTCTGCTACTGGCAAAAAGGTGGAGCGAATATTCTCCCGCCACCCCTCCAAGTCCATCTTCATACCATTTATACAGAACAGTGAGGTGGTATAAAGGTGCAATATTCGCGCTTTGAACAAGCTGTGTAAAAGGGGCTAATGTGACAAATCAAATCACATCACCTCTTTTTCTCTACTTTAAAAGCAGTGCGATTTTCAGCAAACTGCTTTGACTGCTCTGTGATAGAGAAAGCAAAGCTTTTGACCTGGTCCGTGCAGGCAGTCGGTGCAAGCAAAAAAAAACCCTGGAAACCATGACACAAAAATTGCACTGTGTGGTTTGATCATTATGACACGGCCCCTACTGTGTCTCTCCTCCTACTTCAGTACAGTCAAGTTCACAGAGACTCACAAAATACAGGTGCAGGTAGAAAAGAGCCGGTGTGCACCCAAGAAAAATGCCACTTTATAGGCATAAAGCGCTGGTATGTGCTATGCACTGTCATGAAAATGGAGCCTTATGTGCTCTGGATGCACATTGTGCTGCCTCAATACAGAGCTGACACTATCATGAATTGGACATTTCATTCTGTTTGTCAAGTCACTTATTTTAGTTAGAGAGGGATTTGAATACATAAAGGGTTACAGTTTTTTTTTGTGTCGATCATTTTTTGTAAACAGTGCAGTTGGATGGATAGAAAAATACAAGTTGTCAAAGATGTAAAGAGATAGAATACAAAGTCAGCTAAAGCTCCTTGAAGGGAGTATAGAGAGTTACTGCAAAGAATAACTTCAGACTGGAAGATTTTTGTAGAAATTTGCAACTATTCTTGTGAATATAGATATTTTTTCTAAAATGTTAATGTTGTGTTGGGGAAATGTAACTCTTTTGCTCGGGTTTCATGGTGAAATGTTTGACAGTTCTCATCTTTCCTCGGGTCTAATCTCTTTTCCTCTCCGTGTGCACTCCTGGAGAAGGCTGCATTTCTGTGCTACAGGCTTGAGGAGAGAAAGCCGAGGACAGTTCCCCGGAGTCCGGACACCAAGGCCCCCGGGCCTCCACAGCTCATAAACAGATGTGTCCTTGTCCCCAGCCAAGCGCAGCCACTCAAGTGGCAAAGCAGGGGCCCAATAATTGTGAAGAATTGAAAGCTAAATATTGGCTTTATCTCCTCAGTAATAAAAGGGCCATGAAATTGATTTAATGCTGCAGCGCTTCTCTTGGGTGGCTTCTTACAGCGTGAGCACAAAACAATGAGCAGCAGCCATCTATTAATTAACCCACCTAATCCTGCAAAGTTAATCTCTCACCACAACTTTGCCCGCAACTAACTTCCAAGCCAGTGGGTCTATTGGGGGTGTCATGACAATGGCAGCGAGGGGAAGATAGATTCAGCACTTAGGAAAGGAGGGAAAGAGAGAAAGGGGAAAAGAGGTGGAGAGTGAAACACTGTTCCGCACCGCAAACATGGGGACACTGTAAGTGGAAATGCAGGGGTGCATGGCCATCATTAGCATAGTATCAGAGTTGATTTGTGTTTTCATGAAAAGAGGCGGAGAATATCCGCAGCGGCATTAATGCGGCTGATTTTAGTTGCCATTTTGTCGCCTTTTTTTTTTTTTTTCCTTTGTATGCTTCCTCCCCCTGTCACCATACCGCCTGAGACCCTTATTCTATCCTGAGCTGTTAGATAGTTAGGGGGGAAAGTGGCATTTCTTTCTCTTCTTTACCTGCCTGCCAGTCGCAGCATGACAGCACCTCACACCCAACACGCACATTCATGGTTGTATTGTGTCGACAGAGTTGTGAATTACCTCCTTCTCGGCCGACTGATGAAAAGCTATGTGTTTTTCTCTGCGGCTGCGGCTCATCTGACCCTGCCCTCTCACCCCCACCCTCTCATCCCCTCTCCATCCCCCCACCCCTCCCTTCCCTCTCATCAGTCTTTTGTGTGAGCCCCTTCTTCGTGGAATAACAGTACAAGGCTGACTCGGAAAAATAGGTCACCCACTAGTGCTCCTCTCACCTCCGCAGCGTTCAAGAAATAAACCTCCGAGGTGTCCTGTGCCATTTTGTAATGTCTAAACCACAGTCTCCAGAAATATGGCCAAAATATAAGAGTAACACACACTCTCACACACTCACATATACAGCTAAAGAAGAAATCAGGGGGAAAAAAACTCCAATTGAAGGAATACAGAGATTATTTTTTTCACTTGTGAGGAAAGCATTTCCTGTGGAGATAATTTTAGGAGGCTGATTAGGCAAAGACGGTGTTGAGCCCAGAGTGAGGAATCTCATCACCGCTAATGACATGCCATTCCTGTGCTGAGAGAGGAGCCCAGGCCCTGGGCATGGACTAGCCTCTGTCAGCCACCTCTAGCTACTGTGTTCATTAAGGCCAACAATGTAATTACAATTTACAGATACTGCGTTTCGCTTAATTACAGACTGATTATTAGGCTGATATTTGCAGGAATAATCAGACCCCAAAGAAGTGGATTTATATTTGCATGGTATTAAGGTCTTATTAGAGCATCATAAACTGACTGATTTATTCGGTTTTTATAAATGCTTACATAGACATACTTTTAAAGCTTAAGGCTTTGAAAACCTGTGCGTTGGAGTACTATAAATGTTTACATAGGGAGAGAGACAAGCACAAGAGACTTGTTCAGTCCTCACAGAAGCGAACAGATTCCGGCTCCTCTGAATGACGAATCATTCAACAGATGTCTCTATCTGATTGTGGGAGATGTTTTTTTTTCTACTGTATATCTTCCAGCACACACACAAAAAAAAAAATGGTGGAATGCATTGCCTCTTGCATTACAGTGGATCATTCTGATTCCATAGAAACTCACAGTAATTGGGAGCACTCCCGGACAAAATGCAGGGGTAGTCCCCAGAGGCAGGGCCATTATGCCCATGTCTATGCAGCTCAGAAGAGGCTGTAATCTTTCATCCAAAGCATGTGACATAAACACCCCCAAGAGCCAAATGCTTTCACTAATATAATCAGGGACTTGGTGGATTGCGAAGTCGGTTTACTCACAGTGTTGTAGATGAGTAGGAACTTGCACCTTATCAGTCGGCAAGACATTTTGAATTAAAGTAAAACCATTTAAAGTGCACTTTGTTTTTTCGCTCTTATCTAAGTTGGTGCTTATAAAGTTTGAAATGATAAAATCACAAATCATTGTTTTTATTCATTGGTTCTCATAAAATTTGATATTTGCCTTGACAATCATGACAAGTGTGTCAAAGCTGCCCTGCAGGTCAGTTGTTTTCATTTAAATCTTATATTTGCTGAGTTGCTCATGGCTATCTTTCTGTTTCTCTGTGTGGATCAGTGGATCTGCAGGCTTTCAGATATCACAGTGAGTTTCGGTAAGAGTCTGCTGATAGATGTCGCCCTGACATCAGCCCTTGACAGCTATGGTTTTATCCCATAGTTCAGTGCTAGTATCAACATTCTCCAGTAGCTCTGGGGTGTACTCATCCATATGCAGGAAGTGATGTAGTGTGTATGTGTGTGTGTGTATGTGCCTGCAGGCTTCCCAGCAACAGCGTACGGACCGGTGGCGGCAGCGGCAGTAGCAGCAGCGCGTGGCTCAGGTAGGGGGGCCCGTGGAAGAGGCGGCTACTTGGCGTACCCACAGAGCACAGGGCCAGGTAAACGCTCTGTCCATGTTCTGTGTGGCTGCTGCTCTCTCCAACTTCTCCTGCTCTGCTTCTCCCCATAGACATAGTCCCCCGAGCCCACACGCACACACTCGGCAACAATCTGAGCTTAGACTGAATGCACTGTACACACACATATAGTAGAGGTTGTATCCAAGATCTCTGCATATACTGTACATAGTGCTTATACACTTTAAAAACTCCTACTTTAATCCTGACTATAAAAATTTAAGGCAACATTTTCCAATAATTTCTCTGTTTATTTTAGTGAACTCAGTATATTCAGTTGTGAAAACTCAATAATATAGAGTGCCTGAAGGAATTAAAATGGAGTACAGCCATAAAAAAGCAAAGAAAATTAATTCAGCCATTTTTATTAAAGTCAGCATATCAGTAACATCAGACATCAGATTTAACTGAGCAAATTAAAAAGAATTGCATCAACTGTGATCAAACATTGAACATCTTACCAACTCTGCTATTTGTGTGTATTGCATCAAAAGTAACTTGAATAATAATTAGCATTAACATTTTTATATTTTAACAAAAACTTTGAGATGAAAAAGAAGCATCATAAAGTGAGTGTTTATGTTTAATAGCCTAACATTTACTAACTCTTGCTTGAATAGTACAGCAGAGAAAATTTAAACCTTGTTGACATAATATTTAAACAAAGTATCACACGAGTTCTGAGCTGGTAAAAAAATAGACTTAATATGTTTTAACACCAGTTTCCAAAATGCCTAACCTCTATAAAAAATCAGTTTAGCCTTTTAATTATTTCACAGCTTCCACACAACACTGTAACATATTTAACTGGGCTGTACTTACAGACACCACAAAAACACTGACAAATGTACTGAGAGTGCCAATAGTCACTGTTTCCAAGATGACGATCCTCGGAGAGAACACAGTTTTAAAGTTCAACCAGTGTCTCATTTATAAAAACTCCCTAAACTTTTAAAGAAAAAGCTTTGAGCTCCACAGTGTAATCTCTCATTATGAAACACACAAAGAGGAGTACACAGTTAAAAGAGCCTTGCACAAGCTGTTTGTGTAGGTTGCTTTTACCCTCATTGCTAGAGATTCTCTGAAAGGCTTCTGAAGGAAAAGTTTGGAAAGATTCTTCAGACCGAGGGAGCATGTTAGGCTGAGAAGAATACAACTCGCTCAACCCACACACCTACAAGAGCAGTCAGTACTGAGATCCCTCGATGATGCTGCTCATTCAGCTTTTTAATGTCCCCATGCATATTACTCTCTGCTGCCCCTAAAAGACACATGAGTCAGCCAGGATTATAACTTCACTATTACATCTTTTGAACAAAGCACAAATATTCATTCAAGAAATGTCAAGGTTGAATTCATATGATTTCTCATTGATTAAGTCTCTCTGGAGTAAAAATGATTCTAAAGTGATCAGTCACACCAACAGCTGGCCACATGAGAAGCAAGTTTGCTTGTCAAAACATTTTGTAAATAAAAAACTAATGCTCTTGTCAGTATCCAGCTAACTACTAAATGTATTTATATGACCCAGTTGCAACTACTTACATTTACACCCCTCTAGAATGCTTTCTTTTAACACTAACTTTTTGGTCTGTGCTCACCGAGAAGTGATACACATGTAGACTCAAAGTGAACAGCTCTGCATATTCCACAAGTCTTTGTTTAGCTGTAAGACAGGAATATTGTGGTTCACTCTGACATATAACTGGTATTTAAAATTGAACAGGCACTGTGTACTCCTAACCTGTGTTCACATTTTGTTGAGATCATGTCAGAGAGGGACTGGCTGACTGTCATTTCAAGCAATGACTTTATTTTAAAAAATACACTGAAACCTACAATCAGGGATAATAATTTGTTCTATTATGTCTCACTAGAAAAGAGAACTAAAATTCAACTTATAATTAAACAGAATTTTTCGACCACTCCTGCAAAAAAAAATAGAAAATATCTCAAATGAACTAGAAAACTATACACAAAAGCTTTTACATCTTTTTCCACCAAAGCTTTGCACCCTTTTAGTCATTAACTTACTGCAACTAAAATTAAAAAATAATTATAATGTGCTCTAACCAAAAATAAATGTGGTGCTGGCTCGAGTCAAAGCTTGGGAGATAATGACCTAAAACACAGGCTGCGGTCTATTAGTGCAAGTTTACAAATTAAAACACACATACATAGACGGTTTGCACTCACAAGTCCATGGGATGATCCGTGAAGCATGAGCAAGGAAAAGATGGAGAACAGGCGAGGAATGGTGGAGAAAGGCCATGGGTGGATTTCAGACTGGACGCTTCAGCAGTCCATCACAGTTCACAGCTCTGAATGGCAGCAACAGGTCAGAAGTAAGCTGTAGAGTTAGCAGACAGAAGACATCAAACTATCTTCCTCACAAGGACCAAAGAGTTTACTTTCCCCTCTCAATGCATACAAATCACCTTAGTCCCTTTAATTAATCAAACGCTCATAAACTATAGCATACTAAGGTAGTTAACTTAAGATTTAGCTAGCATACGCACCACCGGTACACAGTAATGTGGGCTGCCAAGGAGTGCTAATGCCCTAATAGCATCTAGCACCTCAGCATGCTAATAACCTTTACTATCTGCATCAGATAGGTAAAATGTTAAAAATAGCTCATACATTTTCACCTTCCTCAGATTCTAGTACAACCTGAATCAAGTGCCATAACTCAATATTGCTTCATGTCATAGTTAACTAACCATTCTTACTGTAGAGATCTGCAGTGTTAACAAAGCTGCTTCTGCTTTTTGTCAGCTATGTGAACACTTGCAGTGTCACCTCTGCAACCTGATTTAAACTTGATTAAAGACATACCAAAAACATAACTTAAATGTCTCACGTGGAGTGTAATTCCTGGGAAATTCCATGTAGCCAGTAAAGTTGTGCTGCTGTCAATGCAATTGTAATTTTCTCAAAAGCATAATCTATACTTTTGAGGCTGAACATCATCCAATTTAGGAACTTTTATCGACATATCTCAGCCATTTTAGATCCCAAAAACAGGATGCCACAACAAGACCAACTTTCTCCCCACAAACAAGAATCCCCAGGTCTTTAAAGGGGTTACAGGAAGGTTTCTTGGGATCAAAGCAAAAAAAAGGTTATTATAATGTATTGATTTTTCTTTGTAATAATACAGCCCAATAAACTCCTAATACAGAAAAAATGTTTCTTGAACACAACCTTAATCAAATGGGGATATAAAACATTTGTACTCAGAGCTTTTGAGGGTTACTGACATTTAAAGATATGTTACACATTATAATACTTTTATAATATGATTAAGATGCAAGAATCTAAAAGCAGAAATTAAGAGATTTTTCTTTGTTTGGTTTTGAAATCTCCTTGCATCAAAAATTTTACAAAACATTAGCAAGAAGGTATGAAATGGAAATAAATGGCAACAGATTGACACTTGCAGAGGAAAAGTAGTGTGCAGATTACAGTTCTTTGTCTAATTTATACAGGAATCAGTCATGTTGTTTTCTTTTCCACCACTCTTTTGTTATTACTTCTTAATGTGCTTTTCTCTCTGTGTGATTATGACATAATCATTTACGCTGAACTTTAGTATCAACTTTTTGCTATGTCATTACTACACCAATTAGAGCTTATCCTGCTGTTGCACTTGTATGATGCAGTACAGATGATACAGATGTCTTAAAAATCAAAAAAAGATTAGCCAGAGTCTCTCTGTTAGTGTCTAAGATGCCTGAGGACGTCAACTTACGATGCACACACTCCATTAAAGCTTAATTACAGTACACACCTTATTCACAGACAGACGAATATCTGCCAAGAGATTTGTGCCAAAAACAGGATGCAAGACTTAACCACGGCATTGATAGACTTGTTGGCTTCGTTTAGACATCCTGCTTTTTTCCCCCTCACAACTGTAGATCATTCAGTAGCTGTCAATAATGGCTCCCCTGGCTGAATGCACAGCCTCCAGGCTTTGGGGAAAAGTGTCTTTCCTAATCAGTGGTACTATTAGAAGCTTGTTGGTGAAAATCTGTTTTAATCGCAACTTAAATGTTTTATAGTTTGTGCCGTCACTCACAGATATAAAGGCAGTAGACAATGGATGTAAAATGTCTTGTGCTGTGATACACGATGGTGCACACACTGAACACGCAGACAGCTACAGTATAAGTGGCTGCAGTGAATGCATACTACCTTCATCTGCACACACATACAGACAAACAAATCCCCCCACCTGTCCTCATTTGCACCTAATTCAAATCAACAGAGGGAACACTGGAAGCCAATCAGATGCTCTTTCTTTCACATCGCTCTATTTGATTTTGCATTTTCAAAACAAACAATTTGCCCAACAATTGCAATGAACATCACTAAGAAGCAGGAATGTTGATTTGGGGTTAGCAGCAGCCAGGAAGCAAGAGACGTGATGGCAACCATTATATACAGTTTAATTCTGACAGCTGCAAATGGAAGGGAGACAAGCAAATGACTATGAACAGGGGGTGATGGGAGGGAGGCAGGGAGGGAGGGGGGAGGGTAAGAGTGGTAAACAGTGACATCATGGGCCTGTTTTAGAGTACTTAAACAGCCATGAGGCAGTTTTAAGGAAAATATCATTCGGTGAATTCTGAATGCTTCCTCAGTAAATGGCAGAATCAGTCTGCAAATCAAGAATATTACTGCAACAACAGCAAGAAAATCTGGAAAATGAATGTGAATTGAATTGCCTCATAAAATGTCTGTAGGTTATTACCAAAATTAGCTGTTAACTGTGTTATTGTTATCATTTATTAGCCGTTCTACTCTCCAGAGAACAGCTTCACTGGTGCACCTTGATGATATAACAAGAGCAGTCCTTTGTTCTGTGGTTTGTGGCTTTTTTTGACAGAGGGAAAATGATTTATGGAGTGTTTGAGATGATGCTAACAACATACTACATAGCTTAATACATTCAGTGGTCTCCTTTCTCTCTATAAAGACATAGACAGAGCACAGATTGGACAATGATTGTTTAGGCTTGACCTTCCCGTCTGTGTAATGTCTGGGGATGTTGCCTCGTCTTCGTCTTGTCTTACAATTTAATTTGCACCGCGCTCAGCCCAAAATCAATGCAGAAATAGCAATTCTGGTGGTTAAATTTACTGCTAAATTCTCAAATTTTAGTGCAGACGAGGGTCTTTGTTGGAAAAAAAAGCCTTATGTATGATGTAAGTGTGGATTCTTTGTGCTTTGACTCCACCTACAGTTCCCATAGAGCACCACATATTTAGTCTACTTTGACCCAGCAGGAGGGATGCAGGGGTGATGGTGTGTCACCTAAATTGGCACTCAAAACCACAGTAGTTGTGTATTTTTACAAAAAAGGAAGAAAGAAATTTAGTCTCTTTAACTTTCTCAGAATTGTCACAGGTAAATTGTATTTTAACATTTGAAAACACATTAATTATTTAGATGAATGTTTCTTAAAAAGAAACCTGTCTATTTGTAGATGTTGCCTATGTTTAGGCTGTGAGGCTTGTTTGTCTGCAGTACCCTCAGAGAGCGTCTTGAGATAGAGGAAGACATTTTCCATCTCTGACAGAGGGCACTTTCACCATGCTCCCGAAGCTCAACACACAAAATGACAGCAGGCTGACTTTCCTCTCTATGACAGACCACTGCTGATGACAAGGTGTATTTTGAACTTCTCACAGTGGTCTGCCACTTGCAGCAAACTATACCCTAGATGCAGCTGTAGTTGTGTAGCAAAACAAAAAAAAGTCACTGAAGATTCTGACTCTGCACAATCTTTCAAACTCTGCTGACATATCGATCATCGTACATGTGTGTTAACACTTCCCTTGAGCAGCCAGAGAAGATCTTACTGCTTGGTTCTGCATTTGTAAAATTTTGGCAACTACAGCTCTTGCAGTCCAGTCCTGTAATTCTCTTGTAGATTAACATTTCAATACTGCACAGGAAGTCAACACACTTTTCTTGCGAGGTTACTCCTAGTAAAAGAAAGTTTATAAGCTTGTAACTGTAGACAGGCTTCTCATTCTAAGACAGAAAAAAGTACCAGTTATCAAAGCTAGAATACAAAACCCTGACCTGCGCCTATTTCTACAAAAGGCAAGGCAGCATGTTTTATTTAGTATAGGTTGAATTGAAAGTGGTGTCAGTCCAGTTTCTTTCTTCAAGACATCGCTCCTCGGTCTGTATTTGAAGATGGTAAGGTATAGCACTGCCCTGATCTCTACCAGGAGCATTTTGCACCGTTAAGAATGAGAACTAGTCCTTCCACGTGTTTGTGAGGACATTTGAGAGCCTGTGGCTCCAGGCGAGGAGTAGATCAGAGAGATCTGGCTTCTGCACAGTTTACCATCGCCTGAAGGTAGAGAGGTCCTGGCCCATACTGGGCTTTCTAAGCCGGTACCCTGTGTTTGAACCTGATTTTAAATACTACAGGGTGCTACTTGAGGGTGCAAAGGGCAGCCACATTATTATATGTCAATTTGAGGGGCTGAACATCTGCATTATAGAGTAGCAAGAAAGAAATTTGTTCATTTTTAGATGACCCTGCAACAGCAACATGACTGCACTTTGGAAAGGTTTGGTCTACTTCTGCTGTGGATTTTAAGATGCACCTGAATTAATGGGCAACAGTTTCCACCCTACATAATACTGACAGGTAGCTTGCACATGAACTCAATATGGATATTAAACATTTGTATCAACAACTACTTTTATTGTAAATATTCAAACTGTAACACATTCTGAAGGCCAGCTAACGCAACAGATTTAAGGCTCTTTAAAGAACGCTAGTTGTCATTCTGCTTCCTTTATTTTAAAGTAGACTTGTTTGAAACCCCCTGTGCTATAGCATTGTCAGATATAAACAGAGAAAAATGCAAGTGATGTAGATGCTTCTGACAGTCCAGGGAACTTCACAGGTCCCAGTCTTTCCTGATTGAGTGTCTTCCTGAGTCCCTCTGAGCTTTCTGGGAAGCTCAAATGTCATTCTCAGATCTCAGCTCTACCTGCAGTGTACACAAAGCCCCATTCAGCTGCTTTTAGAGGTCTGGGTACTCGCTGTGTACAGTATGGCTGACTTGACTCAGGTGTCCAAAGCTGAAATAGATTTGGCAGTGGTCAGTGTTGTGCAGAAATTGGACTGCAGTATAAATTGCACAGGCTTCTCTGCCAGTTTTATTGGGAATCAGGATGGTCTGGTTAGTTGTTGCTTTCCAGTTTTATTGGGAATCAGGATGGTCTGGTTAGTTGTTGCTTTCTTGGTCTTTTTCTGTTTTACTCCCCTCATTTTTTTTCCACCTCTTGTTTCTTTACCAATGAAAAGAGGAACACTCACGTGATAGACATTTTCAAATCAAGGTAATAATCAATTTTCTTCCAAGAAGCTCTGTGATCTCCCGCAGTGGTCAAGAGGAGACCAGGATTGGCTCTGTTCACAGCTCCTAATCAATCTGGCTCTTGGTGAGCTCAGGTCCGCTCGTCCCAGATGCTAATCTGCAGAGCTCAGCTCTAGGCCAGAGGCGCTTTACATGTATTTAGTGCGAAATGGCATGAGCAGGCATGCCAAGCCCTTCCTGCTTGGGTTTTTGTTCAGGGCCCAGGGAAAGATGTGACACATCGGGAAGGGCAAAGTGTCCCTTTGCGCCTCCACAACGAAGCCGTGGCTCTCACAGCTGTGGGTAGCAGATGCTCTGAGGCTACAGGCACAGGCCTTCAGGGACATCACCACTCTGCCCTCCAGGGGCTGAATACGTAACACGTTCTCCAAATAAAACTTACTGAACATTTCATGGAGTATTTTGTTGTCAGTCCCGTGCATAATGTTATAAAAATGTATTTTTTTGTCAATATGTGTTATTTCCTTCCCCATTATTACAGAATTATTTATTTTAAGTGACATCATTGCAAATATAACAGGTTTAAATGAGAGGTATTTGTAATTACATAGATTGAAAGTAAAAAGGATAGTTCCCAGCATACCTGCTTTAGTTCACATGATTATATTATATACAGTTTTATTAGATAAATGCCCCTCAATTAAATTTGTCAGATTGTAGATCAAGCAATCCATAAACATACAAAGGGGAAATTGCTGTAAATGCGACTCCTTATCCAGTTTACTCATATTTTCCTTCCCTTTATGTCTAAATGATCATTAGATGCAGTCAGTATCTCTCTCAGATTTTAGTCAGAGTGAGACTTAGATTTCTTCAGACCACATAAGCCTGACCAGACATGTTTGAAAAAAAGTGATCAGCCAAAAGGCCAGGGCTGTCAGCTCTGAGCCTGCTCACGATAGGATAATCTGTGCCGACTGTAGATAACTGAGTGCCCTTTCTCAGTCCCAGCCAGGCCAGATCCCACACAGGTAAAAATCTGCATTAAAATCAAATTAGTGTGCACTGATTTACTACACTGTTGCACATTGCTCCACCACGATTCAGTGTTTGTATTTTCTCTTCCTCTGTAACTTTCTACAATCATTCCCCAGCCACAGTTTAAGCTTAATGTAAATCAGCAGCTCTGTTTCCATTACTGGAAGGAACAGCAAGAAAAGGGAAAAGCGGGCATAAAATGAAAAGTAAAAAAAAAAAAAGGCCTGAGTATGGGTGAGTAAATGCAAGAAGAAATCATCTGTTAAAATTAATTAGCCAAGCTTCTCTGAACACAAAATGACAAGACATTAAATATGTATTATTTATGAAATGTCTGTGCTCTCTGAAAAGGGTGTCTAGTGCTGTTAATTACTCAGCCATTCATTCAGAAAAGATTATTTCAAATGGAAAGTGAAAGCAAGGCTAGACAGCAAAAGAGCTGTTAGTTTCTTTCACGCTATTTTTAAATGACATTGGTGAAAATGGAAAAGCTAATTATGGTAGCTCTAAAATTCAAAGCTAATTTGAGAAGCAGCATGTCAGGTTTATTGACGTCTTCTGTAGAGTGATGTGGTTTGATGGCCACCAAGGAATCTTACTGGCGCCGCAAGGGAAAGGGAGGAGTGACTGCATGAAAAATTACTCCTTGCAGGAATGAAAATAACTTTTTGGTAATAGATATTTATACTCCCCAATTCCCAGTGTTCCATATTTGTTGACTGCAGAAATAACAGTATAATTATGTTTATTCAAAGAGTTGACTCATAAGTGATAAGTCAACATTTTAACTGTTTGCAAACCTTCAGGAATAAACATCACAAATACAGGTTGTTGTTGTTGTTGAGTGTAGGTCCCTGTATTAAGAGAGCTGTTAATCAATTTGAGGGTAATAGCAGTTTCCAGCAGCGTTTTAAATCATGCTGGTTAGACTACTGTTTTGTCAGCATTTGGATCACAGAGCATCTTCGTGCCTTTGTTCGTGTGCATGTGCTAGTTAATATGTGGAGTTTCTGTGGGATTTGATATAAGGATAATCACAAACTTGGTGCAGAACACTGGCAAAACTTATGAAAATATTTTTCACACTCGGAAGTCCCAATAGGCCAGGGAGCATGACGCTGTATTTTATCATTAGCGTGATTAGTTTTATTTTCCCAACTAGTGAGAAAAAGAGCAGCAGTACTTTCAAGGTTTGTGATTCCTCCTTAAAGGCAGTCACCTGGCAAAGTGGGAACCGGAGCAGGGCATTTATCCACTTAAAGAGAGCCACCCCGATGATGTCAGTAACAGATGACTGCAAGACACTCCCCTCTCCACCGCCTCGCAGCCAGCTTTGGTCACTGAGGGCAGAAGGGAAAGTGGGTGGGGGTAGGGGAGATAATTACCAGTATAAATGAAGCCCTGCGAACGATGCGCACTGCTGGATCCCCTGATCTAGTCTCCAAGGCAACCTCAGCACGCTCATTTGTTTTGTAGATGAGTAATTACATCCAATTAGTGGCCACTGGAAAAAAAAGGAGTCCAAGAAAGGCCTATTGTTCTGGATAGATTGTGTGAATATTAATAGTGGGAAGGTCTGAGACACTGTGATATGATCGGTGATACTAATGCAGCTGTGGGCACACTCTGCCCAGTCTCATCCTGCATAACTGATCAGATAGCCACTGATGAAAATATATGGCTTTGAGAATGTGTGCCTGTATGTTTGCGCATGAGTGTCTGAGTCGTACTTTTGTCCAGCTGCTGCCGGCAGGCAAAATAAGCCAGTCTCTTACCTGAGTCTGGCACACACCTGCAGACAATGCAGCGGTATGCATAAATACTTTTTTAAAATTTCACTACCTGGATAAATGTTGCACACAATGTTGCTGTTTAACTTACTGTAAAATTTATACAGTGCATCATTTTACTTTGTTACCACTCTCATTTTTTCATGGTTTAGTGGTTTGATTCCAGCAGTAAACAGTTAGCTGTTTAAGTTTTGTTCTACATGTTGTAGCTAGTAAAAACAATTAAGTTTATTTGCAGAACTGACGGACCAGTCTGCATCCTCCAGACGTCTGAAGCTCCATTTTTTCATATTTTATTCTTGCTTTCCATTATTAATACAATGGAACACAATAATTCTGCCTTTGTCTCATTTGTACTGTTGATGACATGGTTCTTTCATTTGAATAAACTCTAGGACTGTACTGCATAGCTGGGGACTTTGAAGCTTCATAATAATGTGGATGTTCAGATTCTATGTTAATACTGATAAATCATATGACTGCTATGTTTATTGCAACTTAAGTTCTTTCTGCTTTTCTTTGAGACTTTCCACCTGCTCACTGGTACGCGCATTCTGTGGTGCAGTAGTCTCTTATATTAAAAATGTTAACAGACTGTTAGTCAGGAAGTAACCAATCAGACAGGGATGTGGGCGGGACATTAAGAAAGACTGCAAAATGATGGCTCCAGACAGAAGGACAGCTGTACATACACGCAAAGTATATTTATATGTGTTTGATGTTGATGAAACTGACAAGCAAGAGTCATTAATGAAAGATGATTTTTTTTAAAAAGACTGCTTTATATAATTTGATTCATCACTTAATTTAAATTAAGGACTCTGTTTAAGATGTTTTCTTTTTTTTTTAAAGGGTGATTATGTCAAAGCAGGGTGCAAGATATTTAAGGCTTTACCAGAAAAACTTCATTAGAAGCTTGAATGTAAAACGGTGACACTATGTACATCACTAATAAACTTATTAAACTCATTAAAAATGTCAGTAGATGTAACTGATCATGGTACTGTAGTTCCATTTAATGGGAGCGCCTGTGTCATAGCCAGTGAATTATTCCTGCAATGTTAGCATAAAAGTCACAGGTTCGGACTAAGTTGAAAGGCAATTTTTTTGATTATGTTTTAATATGACATAAAAGTATAAAGGCACCTCAATGTCTGTCCAACCTACTATGTGTTCAGTCACTTACAACAAACTTTGCTTAAAATAAAATAACTTCCCTTTCCAATTTCGAAGCAAAAGCCTCTCAAATAATCTGCTGCTAACAATATTTGAATTAATATGCATAATACCTGTATTGGAATGTGTGCTTGGTCTGAAAAATAATGACAATATTTATCTCTCACCAATCTGCATCTTCTTTCAGAAACAAAAACATACCTCTTTATCCTGTTTGCATGTTCTCTATTCCTCTTAAACATGCTTCACTTTTACCAAGATTACACACCATGGTTTATGATCATAAAGTTAGTTTTGCAGATATGTTCAGTATCACAGTGAGAGTACCACAAAATAGAAAGTATTGCCTGTTTTGCTCCAGTCTCCACACTGTTCTAAACTGGTGACATATCAGAATTCTTTATGAATTCCCAATAACATGGTTTGTGCTGTTGTCAAATGTTTTTTTCCCCCATTATAATTATTCCATTGATCCAGCTTTCCTCATTAGCAAGGCCAATCAATTTTCGGTGACATTTGTCTAAGTGAAGTAAATGGAATGATTGGTTCTTGAGCTTTGTTCAATGTGTCAGGCATTATGTGACGTACGTGGGAAGCCTGCCGTATTTAGAGCCTATAATTTGATGAGTGGGCAGACAGCCCACAAGTGGTGAGATCAGAGTGCTAAAAAGCATTGGCGGGGAGCAACATGGCTGGTGCTCACATTCCATTTGGCAGAAGTGGACTGTCTCACTCTGAATGGGTAGAGGTGAAGTGGCTTTGAATGGCTATTCGCTCCAGGACCCGAATAAAAAAAAAAACAAACACACAGCAGGGGAAACTCAGCATGAAAAAGCCGGTGTCACCAATCTCGGTCCCTCCTGAGTAGATTAACTCTGTTATCAAAGAGGTGTGAGAAGAAGCATTTTCTTTTAATTGCGCTCTTTATTTGAGCAGCTTGTCCCAGATTAAGAGGACAAGCAATAAATGTCAGCACGACTTATTGCTGAAAGACATTTTGTTGATAATCCACCATCTGTGTCAAAGAGAGAATCATTGAAAGAGGCCAATCTGAGACGTGCTTTGAGTACTTAGTGCACTTCAGAATGCCCGTCATCAATAAACACAAATGTCTCTGTATCTCATTCACGTGAAAACCTTATCATCTGTTGCTGTTGGTCAAAAAAAGAGGCTTCAAATTAATTATTGATTGGTGCGCTTTCTGTTTCTCTTCATTTAAATGACAAAAGCTTCCTTCAGGTATGTCAGAGAAGAATTGTCGGTTTGAAATGAGAAATGTATTGACCTGTGTTTTAATGATTCTTCAGTTTTATCTCGCTCCTTTATGACTGCAAGAGGACACAGGTCAATTATGCAAAAGCCAAAAAATATCAAAGCTGTGGCCTTTTTGTGTACTTAATGTATTGGTCCATTTGAATCAACTCAAGGCACTAGAATCATTAAGGAGGTCTGAAATGTGTTCTTTCAGGGAGAGACAGTATGTATCCTGATTTGTACAGCTAATGTGTAAGATACAGCTGAGTGTATCAAACACGGACCATATGCCAAGGGGGCCTGGCCACATGGCAGGAGCTGCTGGGGAGGGAGGGCAGGGAGGGCCAATTAAAGCCAGACCAAATGCAAGGATGTCACCTAAAAACGGTGTCACACAACACCAGGCTATGCTCAACAATCTGGACATTGACTTTTGACAATGAAACCGTTGATTTCCACAATGATGGAGTCCCCTCCCCCTCCCCCCTCCCCACCCTATACTGTATCTCCCAGGCCTCCCCGATTATGGGTTTTACTCTGCGCCCAGTGACCAGAGGGGGGGGCCCTGCTCCTTTGCTGACTATGGCTCCCTGGGGCCCCAAGCGGCTCAGATGCTGCACAGTGAGCATGCCACCTCCGCCTGCAACTCCCCCCTCCAGCACCTACACAGCCCGGATCAATTTAAGAACCCAGGTTTGTATATGCGCATCTGTCTCATCCACGTTTTTGGAGTTTTCAGTTTGATTCATGACATTATTCCATGCAGATGATCTAATCTTTTTTATTTGTTTTATTTGTTTATTCTTGAATTCTTCTCTTGTTTTTGTTGAGGAAAGAAAAAAAAAAATCCCCTTTTCAAAAAAAAAACATGAAAAGTCTTGCTGACAAAATAGCATTGCATGTCCTTCCTCCTTCGTTTTAATTCTTTAATGTAGAGTTTTTGTTTCTTTGTGAAGTTATGTTCTAGCCCCTGCTTGCACATAAGGGGCCGAAACATACAGACTATAATCCTTCATTTGCATGTGAACAGAATAACTACTGATGATGTCGCAGAGTACACCAGCCTCTCTAACAAAGTTCAAGCTTATGTGAATTTCCAGCCGCAAAGGAACGAGTTAAGTGTGGGAGTGAATGTCATTTTTTTCTTTTTTTTTTTCTTTTTTTTAGCCGAGCCCTTTAAGTATTTTAAATGTAAGAATGATTGCTCATGTTATTAGTGTGTGGAAGTCTAACCGGGCGATCAGTAGAAATGCTGTGTGATGTCAGACACTTAAAAGACAACATTTTTTTCTTTGCATAATACAGCTATTACTCTACAGCACAAGCACATTTTCATAAGGTGGTGCTTTTTTTTTGATGTTCTCTTATCTGCCTTATGTAATCAGAGCTTTCAAAAGCCAGGGATGAGATTCCACTGACAAGTAAAATATACTGCTCATTGGCATTTCAGTGCTTGCATGCGATGTGTACAAATGATAGTAAATTCATGCTATTTGTTCGAGAGCAGATAGTAATCTTCAAATTTACACAACCTTTTTTTGAATCACACAGTATTTATGTGTTTATCCAGCTTTTTTTTTTTCACTCTGATAATGATATACTCACGATGGTGTTTGCACTGACATGACGTACCACCGATATTTATTTCATTTAAAGCAGCTGAAAGTAAAGGAGACTGAGTTTAGCGGAGTGCCTTCGTGCATTGTGGGAGACGAGCCAGTGACAATGTTGACCTACACACAGCGGTCAGGTTCCCTGCCACTGGAGACTCACGTGGCCCCGGCTAGGCTTGAACCCTGCCATAGCCTTCATTCTTTGGCCTCCACCGCTGTGTCTCCACCATCACAATAATAGCAGCAAAAAATACTGAAAACGAAAGCGGCTGTTCTCTCACTTTTTTTATTTTTTACACCAATAAACTGTGTAACTGTGGGGCCAACTCTCCCTCTAATGGCTAAAGTGTTGGCTAGACGCCTCAGGCAGATGTTGGCATTTCCTGCAGACAGTCTGTACAAACTTTTGCACAGCAATAGCAGAAATAAAAACACAGACAAGTTGCAAAGACAAAACCACCAAGATGTGATATTCTGGAGTTCTGAAGGGTTTCTTGTAGGCCTGCTCTTTGTGCAGACTTAGTTCACCATAATCCTTACTTTCCTTAGATCTGTTAAGTAGTTTTTGGTGTTTAATTTCATACACAGATGCATGACAGGGGAAAGATTACTGCTACTACTTTACATCACTACAAGTAAACACACTAACGCTCCTGTCTCTGCTGATTTTGAGGCCTGGGTGAAGAAGCATGTTAATTATATTATGCATTATTTTGAACATAAGAGTAGAAAGGGTTTTATGTCACAGGTCCAACCCCCTCAGCAGCTACCATAAGTCACTCTGTTGAGCTCTGTTGATGCGTGCTTGTTTTTTGTTTGTGTTTTGCTTGGTTGGTAAAACACAGTTTTTTTTTCTCACCTGAGAGGACACGTTTAAATCCTTAGTGAGTCAGCATAGCTTGATTACATCGTAACACAATTTATGTGCTCTTGTTGTCTGTGAAATAGACTTTGTTTTTGTAGCGTACATTGAGCCTAATGATATGAAAATCACATTATGACATTGTAAAAAAAAATCACAATGGTTTTGTTTATTTGGGTGTTTACTTCAAGTAGATAAGAACAGAATTTAATGCTTCTCGGGAAGTATAAGTGATTTTTGTGTATATTAGGTACATTATGATGATGATTACCAGCTGTAGGCATAGATTACCCATATGTCACTTATCCTGTCATTGCTGTATAGATGCTACAGTGAGCAGCCCTGCTCCACAGTGCTACGTCTACAGATGAAGATAGTGGCACAAAGATTCTGAGCCTGAAAGGGAGAATAGAGTAGTTTCCATATGCAGTCTGAAGGGAAATCTCATTGATAAATGTTTTTCTTGTGCACAGTGCCTACATTTGTACTTTAGTAGTCCATTTAAGTGAGTTACAGTAAAGTAAATATAACTTGGATGACAGGCAACGAGGCACACAGTGTTCTGTATGGTTATACATCAGACATTCATTCAGTCAGGTCTCATTTGTCTCTTAAAGTGCTTCACACTCACAGAAGTCACTTCTAGCATCAAGTGATTTCCTCTCCAGCCTTTTCTGTCCTTTCAGTCAAACATATCTGTGCCACAAGCAAAAGAAAGACTTAGCACCATCATTCACATCTTCCAGCGGACCTTATTCTGAGCAACAATCTGACCCACAATGCATTTGGGATTGTTTTGCTCCCAAAGCTAAGTGCAGAATCAGTGCAGCCCCTACATTTAAATACAAAAATTGAGCTTCACAGGGAGAGGGGTGAGCCACACTCTAATAAAAATCACCAGTCAGAGGAAATGAGGATTGCCATTTCAACTGAAAAAATCCTTAATTATATAATAAGCCAGCGTACTGGGGGCTGTGCAGGCAAGATAAGAGCACTAGCTGCTCACTGTTTAAAGTCCTTACAGTTAAACAGCAGTGTCAACTGCACTAGATGTGTGTTTAGTGGGATGGCTTCATTTTTCTAGAGTGCTATACATGAATATCTAGAATATGATTCAGGTGCTTCCACTGGATCTAAGTTGTCTCCTATAGCTTAGAGAGTGTCATGGTAAACATGGTAGCAATAATGCAGCTTTTGTACTGTGTGCATGTCTGCAGCAACACGTTGGATGTAATGCGGTTACACTCTATATTTCTTTACTTGTACTTCAAAGACTTCCTCTCAGGAATCATAGGGTTTGTGAGCTCATATATACACAAGACGGAGCCTTTTCTGCGGCGGAAGATTTTTCTTTTTAATGCAGTTGTACAGTTTTTTTCACACTTGGGCTTTGAATAGGGGTGAGACAGAGGGTTATGTGCTGACAGCAGAGGAGATTGCTGTGAAGAGATCACTGCATCTTTCTTTCTCCCCGACTGTTTTTTTTTTCTCTTGCCTGTATTGCTAGTGTTATTGGCCTTTAGCAGGCATCTGGATTTTTTTAAAGACATTTTATTAGTCTGAGTTGCTCTTACTCACAGGGCAAAGGTGGTAAGTCATGTACAGTATTTCTTTTTTATCCCCCCTGAGTTTGGACCTGCAGATGAACGGGTCAAGCTTTTATATTTCCCCCTTATGCCTCCTTCTCTTATCTCACATACCTATTTTGTTTTATGCCTGAAGTTACGCCAGCAGACTGGAAAGCTGAAAAACACAGCCGAAAGTATCAGGAATATTTTTAGTAGATCTTTGCCGGCATCTATGAATCATGAGGTCAAATAGGAAAAAGTATGTCAAATGTCTGGCTGCAAACTGCTCACTTGAAATCTAAAAATCCTTACTACAATACTCCTGTGTTACTCTTATTTGACAGCCGATGTTGCTTTACAAGTACTCTCTCACATTATGCATGGCGACATTTACACTGCAACCTTTACTAGTTTATTAGCATGGTGGAAGTATTT
The DNA here is from genome assembly GCA_029783725.1 of Acanthurus tractus. Taxonomy (NCBI): domain Eukaryota; kingdom Metazoa; phylum Chordata; class Actinopteri; order Acanthuriformes; family Acanthuridae; genus Acanthurus; species Acanthurus tractus. Next base: position 7,852,510 of record JAQNCA010000006.1, read on the forward strand.
CTAGAAATCTGCTTGTTTTGTGTTGTGCATGATTTACAAAGTGAATGTTACTCCTATGCATAATACACACAGCATGTAGATTATAATTAGAATATCATACTGGATTCACCCTTCATTTTGGTCCTTTTGGTCCATTTTGGTCAAATTAAACTGAACATGTAGTTTCATAAGCAGTGCATATCTGTAACCTGTAATTAGACCCATTAGCAAGTCCTTTGAGACGAACATATGAATCCAGTAATGTGTTCTTTTGGTTTTAATGTGTCCCTTTGAGTCGTAGCAAGTAAGAATCGCACTGATCTCTGTTCGTTGTTTCTGAGCTGCTCTGCTCCCCGCTGTGTTTGTATGCAGGCACCAACCCGTCAAGGCCCGGAGGTTTTCCTGGTGCTAACAGTCCAGGTCCTGTGGCTGACCTGTACGGACCCAGTAGCCAGGACTCGGCTGTGGGCAACTACATCAGTGCTGCTAGCCCTCAGCCTGGCTCTGGGTTTGGCCCCAGCATCACAGTGAGTACTCGAATGCAGGCTGTCTGTGGTGTCTGACCGCACCTTGACCTCACTTGACCTCTTCTGTGATTGAACTAGATTCTGTCAACGATTGTGATGCTTTGTAAAACAATTCAGCTCACAGAGGTTGAGCTTACTGATTAATGGATAATATACTTTTTCAATTGAATTGATCAAAATAACAACAATCTGCCTCTAGATAAGGACAACCATTCAGCTCAGCCTTTGAGTCTTTATCATTTCTCTGTTGTCAGCAAGTTCAGAGATCCCATAAGCATTTTGTGCAGGGTAAACCCCATCTTACCTCTGAAAGTTATCTGTGTCAAATGCAAATGTTTATTCCCCTTAGCTGCTGCACAGATCACCTCACTTCAGACTCTGTGTCACCTTCCCCAGAACAAATTTCCTTTATTTTTAGAAACCCATCTGTCCCAGAGCTGGAGTTTGCTCAGTCACTAGGACGACGCTTCCAAGCAGCTTTTGTCTCTCCCAGTGTCCTTGTCCAGATGTAGTTGCTCAGCCAGGTGCTGTGGCACTTCCTGCTCAGGCTGATCAGTTAGCTGCCAGTTGCCATTTCAACTCTCAAGTGTAAGATTAACAGGGCCGGTAGAGGTGACAATAACAAAGAGGTGTTCTCAGTCTAACTGTGTCTTCTGCCTGTGGATGTGCTCAGATGTCTGTCTCTGTGTGTGTCAGTTCAGGTGATGTGCAGCCACCTGTTCATAATCCTTTCACTGTAATCAAAAAAGGAGCCACTAAGAAAATGCCTGGAGGGCCTCAACCCCCAGTGTTATAGACAATGAAGACATCGCCTGGCAAGATGGTGGCACTTAATAACAATTGGGCAATATCATTTACAAAATAGGCTCCTCTTCTATTATCAGCACAAGTCTTGGAAAGAAATGATCATATAGCCAATAAAATGAGCAACTTCATTCAAGCTGCAATAATGAAGCTTCTCTTATTTAGCATTTGTAAGCTAACTGTCAAAGAACAGACTGAATACTGGATAATCAAGGCATGCAGATGTTCGCAAATAAATCCAGTCAAATAAAATTTGGCTTACATAGCTAAGGGCTCTTATGTTTAGGACAAGGTTCAAACTCCCCAAAAGAAGACTTGATCAGCCATTTCTTCACGCTGTTTGTGTGTTTGTCCGCCTTGGACCTCGCTGAATAATTAATCCATAATTTCACCATCTGAATTTTATGGCCCCTAGCAGAGTGCATCAGGGCTGAGCTGCTAGACTCACTGCCAGGCTTGTTGGGGCATGTTTGGACTGTTTTGTACATGACTGAACTGAGTGACACAGTATAGGTTATGAAAATAACACCTGCTTTCTGAAAGAAGCTCATTAATGCATGGCTTAACTGAGGTGGAATAACAAAAAGCCCATTAGTACTGCAAGCGAGCACTGCAAGACGACAGGGTGAAGAAAGTCTTTGCAAACTTTACAGTCCACATCCTTAATTTGGATCCCCGACAGAAACCGCAAAGTGCAAGAATGAAGGGCTGTTTTTCAATTTTCCTGTAATTATTTGGTGAATTTTTCTGTCTGGTCACTGTACAATTTTTTTATGCATCTCTCTTGTGAGAAATAGTGCAGAGGAGTCATCACTTTGTACGGAGCTAAAATCGGTGGAACTAAGTAAAACATCTTATCAAGGATGAAGTTAATGTGAGATTTGAATAGCAGCACTTTAATCAATATAGAGAACTGAGAGCAAATGTGCAAAAAGCTCATGAGAGGCGAAAACTGCTCATTTTAAAGTTAGTAAGTATGTGTAATTGATTTATAATATCCTAACAAGAAAGAGCTTAACAGAAAGAAAGAAAAAGATATTTTATTGGCTTTTTTGCTTCTGAGCAAAGCCTCTCTTATTAATTGTTTTAGGTCCACTGGCTATCTGCCATAATCTGTTGGTCTCAGTGTAGGAAGCAAAATATTTGTTATGAAAGACCAGGCTGGCTCATTTTCAAAGCAGATTTACCAGCAGATAGTTTACAGATGGAAATGAGGCGATTTGTTTCCGTTTTTTCGTTTTTTTCTCCATTTGTTGCAACAGTTTGTAACCAAAGCCGAGTGCTGAGTTAGAGAATGTAAAAACAAGTCTGTCAAAAGCAACAAATGCCATAAATTTTGAATAGAAATGTTTGGCTTTTCATCACATTTCCCTTAAAAGAGGTTAAAGGGGCTAATTTTTGAAGCAGATCAGCGATGAATGTGCTGTATTCTGCCCATATAATCCAGGCTAGGTTTTGTGATCCCCTCACAGAATGTCAAATTGTGTCTGTGATGCCGCTCGCTAAATCACCACTTCAAATTACCCAGTGAATCAAACAGAGTGCAATAAAGCAGAGAGGTGATATAGAAGCCCTGTGACTTTCTGCTCTCGGCGAGATGATCTCTCTATTCAGAACATTAAAATAGGAAATGATTCAGAACTAAAATGTGCTTTATAATTCATTTTTCGCCGAGGATGCTGTTGGAACTGAATGCACGCAAGATCATCATATGTCACAAGCTCACGGATGACTTCAGAGCCACTGATTTGTCCCTCAGTCTTACGCTCCAGTGGCTTTATTAATCCCTTTAGCCAATATCAAAACAGCCACTGTGAAGAAGCAGTAATGAACTTGACTGTTATTTTATGCAAGACAATTAGAGCGCAATTAGCTGATTGAAGTGATAAAGACAGATAATCGCTGTTGAAAGTGCTTCTCTTTTCACTGCTGTGTGTGAATTCAAGGATTTCTTCAGACCTGTCAGCAGAGATAGTCACCGTATCCTGATAACTGAGCTACATAATGAAAACTGTTCAATACTTAAAAACACACTGATCTTACTGAGGAGTGTTTATGATCCTGTTCTCTGCATTCTTTCAAATGAATTAGCTGTGTATGATGGCATGACTTTTGATTGTGTGTGTGTGTGTGCGTGTTTTTATTATTGCCTTCACATATTTGTCACTCAGGTTATTGTAACCTGAGTTCTATTGATACAGAAAATAAAATGAGTTGAAGTTACTGTATCTTGAGTGATTAACACAATATGAGATCATCCACATGTACAGTATGTCTAACTCTTGTTTAACATCCTTTGCCATTAAATGATTTCTCCATTACAAGAAGATACAATAAACCTAAATAATGTGTATTACAGTAGTGTCTGCTCTGCTACTGAACATGATCAAACTGAATCAAACTGAAGTTCATAATCATGCTAGCTTAAAACAAAAAAGAAAACAGGTTGATATGATACTCACTTTTTCTCTCCTTGAAATGCATACTGACAAAAGCACTAACTGTACACTTTTAGGGCCCGTTGATTGCGACAGCTTTTACAAATGGATACCATTGAACAGGTGGCCGGTTGCCATCTCATCAGAGGTATTGCATTTTATTTACTGTGCATTTCTATCAGTCTCTCTCTATTATGTTCATCACATTATCCGCTGTTTATTCACCTCCCTCGGAACGACAGAGCTGGTAGTAAAGTGGGAGTGCGGCCGCAGGTTTATGTGTCTGCACAAATTTGGCGAGGCGCTCCTCTGTTTGATGTCCTGACAAAAAAAAAAGGTCAATTAAAAAAATGGCAGTCTAAAATTTAAAACAATCTAATCATGAAATCCTGGAACAAAAGTCACACACACGCACACACAGATACTACCAGTTCTGCATTCTCTTCTATCTTCTATCTGATTAACATTTTGACATGTTTCCATCCTAAACGAGTCATACACTTTTTTTAAAGTATGTCACATTCCAGTCTGTAATGTTTTTGTTATGATTATATGAGCTATGTCTATGTAGAAAAAAAAAAAAGCTATCATCACACGTCTTCACTGCTATTACTGAAATAAACCTCAAATCCAAAACTTTTTACTAACAAGTCAATGGCCTTGGATTATTAAATATTTGAAATGAATATTTCAGTTTTATCATGTTTATTTTGCCACTATAATTCATTTTCATCGCTAACATTCTCCCTCACATGTACAGTATAAACCTCATCTTATTTGTCTTGAGTTTTCTGTCTGCTTCCAGCTATTTTTTGTAGATACCATGTGTGATGTACGTCCATCATATCTGCACACATGCGTTTTAATTGCTGTTTAATATGTAGCTTATTTCCTACTCAACAGCAGCGGCACATGCATGAACATGATTGCTTAACAAGTGGTTTAACTAAGACGTATAGGTTTTTTTTTTAAAGTGTGAACATACATGCACCGAGTTGTTAAACAGGGTGTCCTTCACTGTAATTATGTGTGCTTATGTTGTGCCTGCAGCGAGTTTTTACCTGCTGCACTTTGTGATAATTGCTGTCACATTTATTTCATGCTGTTGTGCTTCAGTAGGTAGTAAATACTTTTTTTTTTTTTTGGAGGTCATATTTAACGTTCACAGATTTCTGTTATTATGGTCACGTTTCATGCAAATTCAATTGAAAGGTTTCTCTAACGCTGCTGTTGTTCCTTTTCTTCCTCTGTCACCCAGCAGAGTATATCTGGTGGCCCAGGAAAGACAGGACGAAGTTTCTAATTGGCTTTGTGTGCAGGTGATGCTATCAACTTCAAGCACTACAGCATCACCCAGGCAAAAAGAACGAAAGTCGGAACCATATGAAGAAGAAAAGAAAACGTTAGTCATCTCAGAAAAATAACAACTGCTGTACTATAATCCAAACCTCCTATAACTTTACAACCTGGTTTGGTATGATGTTTCACGTCGACTTCATTCACCTATCTCCTTCCTCTGTTAGCTTTTCTTTTAATTAGTTTTTAGGAAGTCCTTTTTTAGTTTAACCTTAAGTTTGTGTCAATTTATTTTATCTTACAGTATCTTTGTGTAAATGCATTTTTGTTTTTTGAAGTACGGGGGTCATAGCCAAGAATATCTGCAAGTCATGTCTTCATCTTTGTATCGGTTAGTGTAAAGGCGAAACGATTGGATGTTCCAGTCTTTCTGCAAAAAAAAAAAAAAAGAAGAAGAAGCTCAGTGTGGAGAGACTCAGAGAGAAAAAAAATAAATTTTAAGGAACATTTAAAGAGGGTATCTAAGTAATAAAATCTTAGTAGCTGTTTTATTTCTTGTGATGTCTCATTGTTAACCATAATTACCTATTTTTGGGCAATACAAAGAGGACTCCAATATTTTTATGGTCCTTTTTTATAAGTGTTGTTTTTGTTGTTTAGAAATATATATATATGCTATAACAAATTTCATATAACTACATTGTGAATTCAAACTTGAGAAAAAGAAATGTAGCTGTACATATTATTCCAGTCACTGCATATAACCAACTCAGTGAGAGAATAGCATATTTTTGTGATGGTGTGTCAAAAGAACATGTTATAGCGTGTGAATAGAAGAAAAAGCTGTAAACAGTTATTATTATACTTTTTTCTGCTGGAAGACGGTATAATGACCCCGGAGACGAACAGAACACACTTGCTCTGTAAATACTGAAGCTGAATAATTTTACAAGTGTCATACCAGCAAATTTACAGCAAAATTTAAGTCAACACAGTTTTAAGGAATAATAAAAAAACAAAGAGCCTGATTGGTATCTTTTGTCTACCTGTTAAGATATCAGTATCATTTCAAAGAGAGAGAGGAAAAAAAATGATGATTTAATCCAAAGCACACTGTACTTAGATGTGAAGATTAGAACTTGAACCAGGCATTTTACAGTGCTCTGTGCATCCTGACACTTTTATACTCTTGAGAGGAACTTGTTAGTTGTATGTTCTTGTTTGTTTTCATCCTGCTTGTTCCTGATTCATTTTTGGGACACGATGATATCTGGGCTCTGTGCGAGAGCCTTTATGTGATGCTCGTTCTCTGAATCAGTTCTTTTTTGAATGAATTAGGAAAGTAAACGTTTTGATACCATACCTCAGCCTATTGTGGAATCATTGGCAGGTTTAATTTATTCTAGCGGCAAAACAACTGAAAACACTGAAAGGTAACAAAGCGAGTAATCATTGCACTGTGAGTAGTGAAGTACAGGCCATTTTTCCTATTTGCACATGTATATGTTGGCTTTTTAAAAAAAAAAACGGCCCTGTGCTTTGGGATAGTATGAAGGAATTTAGGGGGGTTAATGTATTCTCGACTAGACAAACACTTCAACGTTTTGAGGTGAGTTAACAGCTTGGGAAATAGTAACTGATATGTTGCAGTGTACACTTGGATTTCTTTATATATTAGACCCATGTCGCATCTAAAGATATTTATACAGGGTCAAAAGATGACACTGAATAATTCACTCTCTGTCGCTGCACCAGGTTTTACACGGTATGTGTGGTTAATGATTTTACTCATGACAAACATTTAATAATAATATGCTCCAGAGTGCAGTCCAGTTTTTAAAGTCACTGATGGAATGAATGGTGTATATTCTGAAATACTTTACCTGCTGCAGGTGTATTTCTTTTGTTTGTTTGTTTGTTTTTCATTTCTACCCACTTGTTGTCTCGTTTCCTTTTTAATTTCAAAACAACCAGGTAAAGAAATATGCTGGATTCTTCTAAAGTAAATGATACGGAGGTGTGATCAAGTAATAATTTAAAGAGTAAAGAAAAAAAACCCTTGTACTGTTCAAATGTAAAAGAAAAATAAGAAATACAAAACTATAAAAAAAGAAAGATGCTTCTTTGCTGATTTCAAGTTTAATCAGAGTTTTATTGATACTTTGTGGTTTATATATTAATAATTGTAATATACTATTAAAATGTACTGTGCATCCATTGCTTTTCTCTCTTTCCATTCCCCATCCTCAGAGATCCTACTTCTTTTGTTGATCATTCATGTATTTCATTAGTGTGTAAAGAAATCACAGTTAACTTGTAAACAGAGTGCTGTCTTTGATACCAGTGTAGTGGTCTTTGTTGTTCTCCCTTGCTCTACCTCTCCTTTCTCTCATATTTATCCCTCTCCCTCTCGCGCTCTTTTTCTATCTCCTGTAATTACAAAGTAGATGTTATATAGGACTCATTAATATAATACTTGTAGTGAATAGTGGATTTAGGACCAGTCAAGATAGACCTTTCTCTAAATGATCATGTTATTCTGATATTTGCAGACAATTATTTTGATAGAGGTTCATTGTAATTTATTCCCTGTATGTTTTCTTTTTTTGGTTTGTTTTTGCCACTCTCACATGGTTTCAGCTAACCAAAGCTCTCATGGATGAACAATTAGAGAAACAGTTGCTGTAAGATGGAATTGTTCACAAGGCATTATTTGGATCCCCACCCTTGAATGTTTTAAAAGGGGTGTGCCATACTACCTTAAATGCTAATGCTAGATATGCAAAACTTTTGTTTTTGATTATTTTTTAAGAGGGGACACAAGCTATAATCATGGACAAAGATTTTATGTAAAAGATATTTCATATTTTTTTAAGAAACATACCAATGATTACCACAATAGTCATAATATCAGTCATAGTGCTGTCAGAAATAACCTGTTCTATCTTTTAATGTTTGTAAAAACTTCCCAGGTGCCTGTGGCACGGTTATTTTTAGATAAAACTGTTTCTGAGCTCTTATCTCTCTTTAAAGTTTTATCAACGATTCTAATAACTCTAATCTTAGATTCTGGGAACCAGTTTTTGTGTTAATCTGTTATCAGTGTTGTTCTAACATATTGACATAGAGGCATTAACTGCTGCAAAAGACTCCATTAAAGGGAATTTTCCCGTGTTTTATATGGATGTCCAATCAGAGCTGATGATAAATTTTGTTAATTGAAGCAATAAATTTCACAGCACATGTTTTATTGACTGAGAAAGCAGAGTTCTCCTGCCTGCAGAGCTGTGCCGGCAGTTCATGTGTGTCTGATGCCCATGTTGCTGTGCGTGACCACCCCAGCCCGTATTACTTTGTTGGCCAGACACAGCGTTAAATGACACAAATGCCTAGTGGTCACCTGGGCTCCCGGCCGTCACTGGTCTTGGTTGTCTTTTCCAGATACTTTCTGGGATCTTGCAGAAGGTCTTCAGCTCACCTGTCTAAGTGAGGAAAATTCTTAATGCACAGTAACACAAATACAGGCACTCTTGGGGTTATCGTTAGCAACAGCATCCAGCAGCTGCCAACCCTGACATTCATTGCAGCAGAATGGTTCAGCTTCTGCCCACATCTGAGGACAGTTTTTAGCAAGAGCACCACTAGTGGCTGTTCTCCACAGCTCTGGCTCAGGATGGTCCACGCTGGCAGTATCCTTATGGACCATTAATATGGCCACAGCCTCTCTCTACTCCTTTCCTGACACTCTGGCCTGAATAAATTCAACTGAGTGTCTGAAATAGCCAAAACACCACAAAATGTGTTCTTGTCCATAATATCCACTGCACAAATATTTGGGGATGCCGTTTTCCCTGTTGGAAACGTAGCTAGTTTGCAAGGGAGGAGAAAAGTTTTTTTTTCTGGTGGCAGTGCTCCACCTGGGTCCCCACAGGCGGAGACTCAAAGCTGAAATATCGTTGCTTTAACTGCATCACTGTACATGTTAAAAGACAATACTGATGTCGTTAAAAGGGACTGATTTTTCGGCGGGAGAACTTCCCTTTCTTAGTTAATATAACATACACTGAAGAATTTATTACTCCAGATAACTTTATTCACCACAAACACTGAATGGACATCCACATAAACTGTGGCACAAGAGAAAATCTCTGGCTCAAGAGGAAAATTATCAGGTGTTAAAGGATGAGCTGTGTATTAGGGCTGATTGTGAGATTGTTAAATTTATATCCCGACATTGGACCAGCACCCCAAAGCTTTGATTTATTGCTAGGCTAAATAGGAGCAGAAAATATTATATTAAAACTCAAAGCATGTTAAAGCATGTCCACAATTCAGACCTGCTGGATCTACACAGGCAGCAAAAACAAGCCCATTATAAACAAGCCAATTCAATTTAGGAGCTCAAGCTGTGTCCACACTCCAGCCACAGATTGAGTTATTTTTTGAGTATAATTTCAATAAAATGTAATTTAGGTTTTATATCAGTTATTTCATTTATTTCACCTCATGGGGTCTTAACCATTGAATGTAACTTCACCGTTACATTAATAAATAACACTAATGTCTATTCATTTTTCATATCCAGTATAGACAGTCAAATAACATACAGTATGTACAGTAATGGCAGCTTTCTTAGCTAATCAACAAATTATTCCAATAATTTCATAAATCCAGTAATTGCAGAGGACATTGTGTTGTTCTAAAATACGCTATTACTCCAAAAGACATGCTAAGCATGTTAAATAATATAAAACTTTTTTGTGAAATGATAAAAAGTATTTGATTCATTGGAAAACAGGAATAGTCTCCAACAGTATCGACCCAAAACTGTAGCAAAACAAAGGAAAGCTAGCAGTTGTTTAAGTGTTAATACTTATGTTCACCTCATCTGCACATTTTAATGTCAGATATCTCAACAATGGAAAAACATTAAGTGTAATAGGAATCTGACTGTAGCAACTTGTTATGTTTTATTCTGAAAGGATAAAAGAAAGTGTCCTCTAGTTCATTTGCAACATTGTCCCTTGAATTTATCGGAATATTTTATCAAATAATAAACTATAACTCACACCACCTACAAACCGATGAGAGAAGCTCATTATGAGCTGCAGTTGATTCCAATTGTTCTGCCATTTCATCTGAAAAACCAATAACAGTGCAACAAGTATAAAATATATTGTTTTGTTTGTTTCACTGTTGCAGCGCCTGGTGGCTGTTAGATTCCAATTAAAGTGGGAAAAAAATATAAAACTTGAAATCGCTCATTCTCCCTCACCCAATATAAGAATTGACTCTTCTATTGTTTTGTGATCCTGTAGCTTGGACTTTAAGGTAGCATGGCTCTGTTGCTGTAATTTCATTTTATCTCAAACTGACAGCAGTTTACAGCTGATGAATGTTACACATCTTAGTAGACTAGCTTATCCATTCGGGGAGAGGGGAGGGGTCTTGGTTTAAGAAAAAAAAATAATCAAAAAAGAAAAAAAGTCCACCTGGAAGGTGTCGACATTTGTAGTGTACTACCGTATCCATTTAAACTTGAATCTCGAGGCAAGTGCTAGGCAATGGCCAAACAATTTATCCCATCCGTTGTGGGAAACTCCCACCCTGAGACGGCACGTGCTCGTGACATTTCTGTCGTCTGGGATTCAAGTCTGTTTTATGAATATGAACAACTGTCTCCCCAAAGCTGGGACATCAGACGAGGACTGTTTCAGCCTCTGCTCCATTTCCAATTAATTAGACTGACTTTGAAGGCTCATTGAACGTTCTTGAGCATTTATACCCAAAAGAGGCTTATTCATAGTGGTGCTAATGGTTTTAAAACCAGACAATGTGCCCTTATCTCTGAGAGATACTGGATACTGTCACAGTGACCACAAAGTTAGTCTCCCAGTCCACAAAGTGACTCTCACTAACACCACAGTTTAAAGTGTCGGCTCTCTTGTTTCAGGATATAACAAAGATTGCTTCATGTTCACAAATCTGGACCAAAGTGCTCAAGGTGACAGAAATGGCACAAGTGCAACTGTACTGTCGTGTTTCAGGGTGAATTTCCCCTTCAGTCCAAACCATTGCCATCTCACCCATGTTCATTACTAAATATATACAAACAGTTGCAATATATATGTGTATAGATGAATATATACTTGCAATTTTCACTCATTTGAACTGATCAATGTTAGACTGGAGACCTCAGCTGTATACAGAATATACCCTCACACAGCTTACACCCAGCTTCATATAGCCGAACCGCCATTCTTAGCTTATGTTCACCAACACGAGAGTTCACCCCTGGCGTGTTGTCGAGTTTGGAGCAGACCGCATGGCCTAGAGGGGAGCCTGGAAGCTCTTCAGACTGCATGGACAGCAGTGTGAGGCTCTGCTGTGCTTCCATGTTTCTGCGGGCTGAGCACAGAGCTCTCTTCACTGCTGTCTGCCCATTCCTAACACTTGCCCCTTTTTTTTATGTTAACCGACTTTTTATGGCGAGAGACAGACAGACTTGATTGACATCTGAAAGCATCTTTCAGGTTATCATATGGCTTGCTTAAGCCCTGTTGTAAAATATACTAAAAAAAAATAATAATGATAATAATAATAATAATGGATGGGGGTCTCTCACATATCAAATGTGGAAAGTCTAATTTTATATTTGTATTTTCAAATAATAATATTGACAAAAAATGTCTGTGAAAGGTTTCCATCCTCTACTGTGGTCCAGAAATTGATGTGTCTGTCTGGAAAATAAATAAAATAAACTGAATTGTTATATTACTTGTTTTCACTGTTTCATTGTATTTTTATTTTTTATATTTATATATAGTATTTTGTAAAAATGGTGAAAAAATTGCTCAATTTATCCCAATATTTTAAAACAACATGTGTAATGATGTATTGAGCCATCACATCAAAAAAAAAAACCTTCACTCTTCATAGTGTTTAGCATCGCTGACATCCCATAACTGGACACTGACACAAGACCTTGTGTGTGTGCTTGTACTGTTTATTTCAAACAACAGGGTTCTCTGTTTTCATCCTACATTTTCACTCGACCACACACTCGGCATGTCTGCACCGGGATCCTTTGAGGTCACTCGTAAGTCAGCGGGACTAATAGAGCCTGAGCACTGTGATGCATTTTGGGGTTGGGGGGGAGAGCGGTGAACAAACAAGAGCTGGCGCGTAATTCTGCTGCCCCTCAGTGGTCTCTCGCAGCGCTTTAGGATTTTTTCATCAGCGGTATCACATGGAGAGCATCAATATTAGCTGAGGCTCAGTGTATTAACGGCTGAGGATGTGATGAGGAGATGAGCAAACAGGCTGCTGCATGACAGGCCTTCTGGAGCCGCGCCGTCGTGGAGACACACACAGTTTCACATGAAGTATCAGGGTTCACCTGCCATGTGTTTGTCACAGTGGGATTAGTTCTGGAGAAATTCATTTCAGATGCCAGAAACAGAAAAAAAAAAAATCTGATTCTGAGTCATTTTTTTAAGGTGAACCAGAAGAATAAAGCTCTAAAAATGTCAAAAAGATTTCTGCTACCCAACTGAAATAATGACTTTTCTTTTCTCTTTCCTAAGTGACTCTAGTATGAACTATAAACCTTGTACCAGCAACTGCAGACGTAGTTAAGTATAATAATAATAATGATTAAATTTGTGTAATCCAGCAGATTTAAACTCTTTTATTTAATTGTTAAACATTATGTTAGTGTTGCATTGAAATTCAGTGATCAGGTTTTTTAAGGCGGCTGCTCGTCAGGTGAGACCAACAGTCCGACAGCTTCATCACTCATTCAGACAAGGTGATCTATAATTCTGACTGAGATCAATACTGTTGCCCGGCTCTGTTTTTTCAGAGCCGTGGCACGAGACGCTCAGATCACACAGCAGCCATGTTTGTGTTTTGTGTTTGTGTAATGATCCTACGATGATCATCCAAATGACAGTCTTGGACTATTGTTTCACTTTTGCAGAAGCTGCTTTTCTTTTTTGGCTTTCTCTGTCAGACACACCAGTGTGGAGCCCAGCCAGAAGGTATGTGAACACATGACATACAAACATTTGATTTATAAGCAGAAAAAAATACAAATTATTATATTAAATGTATACCTCAAGACATTTTTTTTGGATGACATGTTTTCCAAGTTTTTTGGTTAAAAATTATAAGATTTTGGTTTTATTTAAATATTTTGTTAACTCTCAAGTAGTAGGAGAACAAGTGAAAGACATTGATAAATGATAAATAAGTTGAAAAAATGTCTGGCTTTGTGATTTTACAATATTACGTATTTTACTAAGTCACAGCAGATGTGACTGGAGTTTGGTTCAGATCCTGGTTGCTGTAATTAGCAACAAACTCATCAAATGGTTTGATGCTCGTCTCGTCTCGTCTGTGTTTTTTACTCACAGGCCTGACTGGTTGACCTTTACGGTCTACCTGGCTTTAATTAAGTGCTAATTAAAAGTGTCATTACGATCAGAGTGCTGGACACTCGTAGACCCTTAAATACAAGGATTCAAGTCTTTGGTGGAACACTGCAAGACAATCAGTAGTCATTATGGGAGCTAAATGTCAGCTCACAGTAGATGAAGTGAAGCTGTTGTTAATCCATAGAAAGCAAAGTTTGTTTTAAAGTTGAAATGTTACAAGTAATATTTGAGCAGCATATAAATGCTGTCACTTATGTATAAAATCTCTGTCATTCACACAGTCAGGCAACTGTATTGTGCAAATATTTTCGTAATAATTCCCTCTAATTGCAAAGATAGATAAAGATTATAAACATTTCAAAGAACTGATAAATCTGTTCCTCTGTCACCTTTTTTATATTGTCAGTCATTTCAACAATTTAAAATTTATTTTTCTTGGTATTTTTCTTAATATTAACCAAAAAAACAACAACCATAAATTCAGAATGTTTACGATATTTCGAATGGCAGCATCGTGCACTGACTCACACAGCTACACATACATTTGACCAAATGCGCGTGCAGCGGGCAGCATGTCACCGGCTCATTTGATGGCCTCACCTCATACCAGCAGCTCTGCGTAAATTTCCCATGGGCAGCTGCTAACAGGCTGAATGTGACAGCTCCTGGCAAACACAAACAAGCCACAGTGTGCAGAAATGCCACAGCGAGCATGCAGCGTGGTTACAGCACTCCGGCCGCTGTGGAGGTGTGTAATGAAGAAGTGGTAGTTTGAGAGGGGCTCTGCTGCCACCTCGGTGTGTGTCAGCCTGAAATGCAGAGGAGAGAACTGAAGAATACCTGGCTGCCATGCATATTCATGCAGCGATGTGGGGCTGCAGGAGACTCACCACCCCCATCCTCAGCCTGCGAGGACACCTCAGGGCCCCTCAGCATTTATCAACGATAATTAAGAGCTTGTCTGAGATGCCTGCATGTTTAATTGCCAATTACAGGTAGGTTAGATATAGATGAAAATGACAGCTATTTATATAGTACGTCAGCCTAAATAATCAAGTTTATACCTTGAAAATGGGATTGGAATGAAAGGTTGGGAAGCATCCAGGATCCTCACACAAGCTTGGTATTGTAGGAATTCAAGTGCAATAATGAGCAATGTTCAATGGATATGCACTTAATTTTATGTGCATCACTAAATTATCTCCCCACACAGCCATGTAATGGTTGCTCCTCTTTTGAAGCGGAAAATTTTTTTGACAGAGCTGTGTAATAGAGTCAATAGTTGATGGGAAGACTGCTGTGGATGGGGAGATTAGGCACTCAGGTGGCTGTTTCCTCCCAGACTGCAGGCCTAATGTAGCCTTTGGCATGGAAATTGACGTGACATTGATGGGCACTCTCCCGCCGGCAGAGAGTCATGCGCCTGCACAGCCTTCCAATTCACTAATAATTGCTGATTAAAAACTAGTTAAGAGTCCATGAAAACTCAAATGTGCATTAACCAAATGACCTTCTGGGAATGGCAAATAGTCTGCAGCCAAGAACGCAGACAGCTTCATATGTGGAGCCAGTCCTTGGATTGTTTTTGAGAGAGTAAAGATAAGGAGCGAACAGGTTTGGGCTCTCAGTCTATTAAGTTTCTTTTCAAGAATAATCTGCACTTTATGTTTTAGAAATGGCTATTGAGCTCAGAAGAGTCTGTCAGTCTGTCAAATGCTTTGAGATAACCTTAAACGTGCTGAACTGACATTTAAATGAGATCTAAAAACAATTCTCAGTCGTGACATTATCCAATGGATAACTGAACTAATGAATATTAGAATCTAAAAATCTAAAACATGAAAATAATTTTCATTGTTTACAGATTTATGATTCCATAATTAGCCATATATGGCTTTAATTCATCAAAATTAGGTTTCAGATGCCTTTTATGAGTGTACTGCATTTAAAATTGCTGTGCTTAAACAAAGATAAATGTAAAGCCAGTTAGGGTGTTTCTGTATTCCCTCAGTATCAATTATGACGAATAGAATCTCATGTCATAAGACTGACAATTTAAAGTTCTTACTTGTGGTTACAGTTTTAACAAATTATTCAGTGTGCCTGATGTGCAACATGCACAATATTTGTTATTTACCAATTCTTACTTATTTCTTTTATTTAAATGTATTCTTTTTATTTGATGCATTTTCAGTACAGTATTTGTCTACAAAGTTGCTAGCAGATACACAAATCAAATTCAAACAAGCAGAAAATATGGTAATACTGTATTACATTTTTTTTAGCAATTTGACATATGTTTTTTGTAATAATAATAATAATAATAATAATAATAACAATTCCAAAGTTTTGGAAAATTTGATCATGACCAATGCTCAGCACTGAAAGGAGATTTCATGTTCAAACAGATCATAATGTAGGATTGTCTGCGGCTAAATGGGGTTTTTGATGACTAAAACTGTTTTCAGAACATGCAGGTAACTTTTGTTCTCATTATACATTGTTTCGGACATTATAATGGGCTTTTATGGTCTGGAAATGGATAACATCACTGCTAAAGAGATGGAAAATAATCTATAAAGAATATTTTTAACTTGCTTCAAATCACACAAATTTCACTATTTGCGCAAAAATTTTTCCATCTAAAAGTAGAAAATTTGTGCTGGTCACAAAGGTGTAACTGTGGAGGCAAACTGACTTACATTTTTGGCTACAGGGGCCACTAAGCAACAGGAGAGCTTGCCAACTGTCTCATTAGCTCCCATTTTAGATAAGAGTGGAATTTTATGGGAAAAGGCAAAAAGTACCAGGTTTTTCTCAAGCTGTAACACTCACATTTTTGAGCCCACAAGAATAAAAATAACACGAACGTGTTCAGTGTGATCTGCTGTTTCTCACCATGTGTTTATTTTAGTGAGAGCAGATATGAGTTTTCAGCTATAACTAAGAGTTTGAGCAATAGTTTTGCATTAAATTAATTGAGTGTTGCGTGTGCATCTGTCCTCACTGCCCCTCCCTCTCTTGTCCCTCAGGGTGCCTCAATCACCATAGCAACTCAGCAGTCACCGGGCAGAAATGAAAATAGCTGACTGTGATTGGTTAAATAAATTATTGTCTAATTCCCGGACTGACTTTCCGTCATTTCTAAACTGTTTTTTCTCTCTGTCTTGTCTTTATTGTCTCTCTCTCTTTGACCTGTCTCTGATCTCGTCTTTATCCCTGTGATTTGGCTTTCTCTCAAGTTGTCTTGCACTCTGCATATGTTTGCGTTTTGTTTGCCATTTTTACTTTTTCTCTCTAACTGTGTCTCAAGTTGGATGCATTATTTATTTACCTCAGTGTAGTTTACTGTGTACACTATGTACTTAGACGCATAGTGTGTGCATTTTCAGAGTAGTGTTGTCACAAATCTAAGATGCCCAGTTTACACTGACCAGAAATTAAAATCACAGCGTGTGGTTGTCCTCAACTTCTTTTCTTTAAAATAATGGATTCCAACCAGCCAGCTTTTAATCATACCAAAAAAATGTTTAAACATCCACATGACTATCTGATGATCTAACTTCAACTAACAACTCAACTATAACTGTAATTTTCCGAAAGTAATAGACTCAGAGATTACATATTTTATGTTACTCAATAGGCTGTAATAAAAATCTGTAATATTCGCTTAGTAATATCAGTAGCTTAGAAAAATTAAACAGTTTTGACTGTTTATATGAATACATTCGTACTTTGTGAAATGTGGTCAAATCTGTACATACAGGGCCTTAAAGGCAACGCTGCTGGTCCAGTCAAGAAATGAAGCTTCACTTAGTCACAATCATTAGATGTTATCTTTAAGCTATTTTCCAAAATAAAATTATTTCGAAATGCTATGGATACACTAACGTCAGCATAAAATCACCCAGATTACTGCAAGATGACATCTGGGTTCACCTGGTGAGCTGTGGCTCCGCACAAGTCTGGAAGAGATTTACAAACAGGTGTCTCTACGCTAAAATGCTAGTCGAAATCTATGTGGTTACATTCTCGCCTTAAAATAAAACTTAAAACTTAATATTGTAATACACAACAGTTATACAGGGAAACTTAAAAACTGCTTTTAAACTGCTCTGCTAGGTTTGTGGTCGACCCCACCAGTTAGTCAGTTAAATAAGACACAGCATCTATCTAGCTGAGTCACACAGGTTATGATCGTCGACATACTCATTCAGTACAACATACTCAGTACTCACAGTGTTCTGGGTATACACACACAGGATCAGGCTCACTTGAAATCTCTTGAGAAACTGTGCTAGTTTGTCATGTTGTTTTTCCTGCTTACGTAATATTTAGTTTATTTAATTAGTTGCACAAGATTGACAAACCATAATTCTAAGTATTAAAATAGAATTAACAAAAACATTTTTAGAATCATAATCTCCAACCTTTCATAGTTAAATGCAGACAGAAAAGAAACATACACTTGTAGTCCTATGTAGTATAATAAGTCAGAGTTATTATAGTCTCAGTATTTAGACCTGTGAGCTCTTTGCAGGCAGCGGCATGAAAAGCAGATGAGGCCTTGAACGAACTGACTCAGAAAATCCACATATTGTGTCCACCTTTTCTCTCATATTATCCACCAGACGAGGCATTAAATGCTTACAAAGGCCATCAGTTTTGGTCCAGATCACAGGGGATGCAGCTGTCTGTTCATTGTTCATCATCATTGTCTTCATGGATCTGATGCTCCAGGATCAATAGCTGCCTTAGAGAAAACTAGTGAGCAACAGACTGCACAGTAGAAGCAGGTAAGACTGTCAATTATTACTGGAGGACAGAGCAAAAACTACAAAGTAAATGCCAAGGGGAGAAAAGCTATTGGTTACGATGCCATCATTACCCATAGATTAATGGTTCCTTGGCCTGGTGCTGCAAATCTCTGGCTTTTACAGCCACTCTCCAGCCTGTGGCCTCTAGTTTGGAAAAATATGCCAGTCAGATTTCAACATTTCCAGTCCTTCCTGTACTGAGGCATCCTAAAATGTTTATGACAGCAGTTATACTAATGAGAGATGAATGTGTGTGTGTGTGTGTGTGTGTGTGTGTGTGT
>JAQNCA010000006.1:7871189-7885174 GCA_029783725.1 Acanthurus tractus
ATCCTAAAATGTTTATGACAGCAGTTATACTAATGAGAGATGAATGTGTGTGTGTGTGTGTGTGTGTGTGTGTGTGTAGGACTGTTTAGCCTGCTAAATCCAATATTGCATGAGCAGAAAAGATGCAGCATGTGCCACAAACACATGACATTTTACATCAAAATTGTTTCTCAGTGGAAGACATCTTCAGGCTGATTATTTTTCGACACATCACACAAACATCTTTGTCTAAATGGAAGAGACCTCCACCAGGAGGAGGTCCTCCAGTTAATTAATTAGCCATAAAAATCTATGAAGACTTGCAGAAATATTTGCTATGTTGTTTTAGAAGATGGGTTCAACAGCTTTCATGTTGGATTTGTAGAAATAGTGAAAATTAAAAAAAACGTGTCAGAGAAATGGCCTCAAAGGGGCACGGAATATTTATTTTGACACCTCTGTTGTCAGGTAAGAGCTACATCACAGTGCTGTGTAATCCAGCCCTGATATGGGATCATCAAAGAATGTCTCTACAAAGAATTGCTGTTATGATACAAACATTGCCATGCTTTTTCAAGGCAGCGAACAGCTTAGAAAACCAGTTTCACTGCCTTTAAAGTCAATGCAAATGCTGCAGAGAGCTGTAACCTACCATGCATTAGGAAGGAAAAAAACTATCAGTTAACATGACCACACAGAGGTTTTATCAGATAAAAGGTAATTTGTGAGGAAATCTCAAGCAATTTGAAACAAATCTGCCTGTGAGAAATACACCGGAGGTTTCAAAGGCAAGGTCAAACTCAAGGTCAGTGTTATATCTCATCAAGAAAAACTGATAAGCTGCTCAGTAGTGCATGACAAATGTGAAAAACATGACAGTATCTGTGATAAATAATGAATAATAAACAGCAAATAAGCTGCATGAAAGTGCATTAGACATGATATTTTTATAGCAGAAATACACCTAAACCTTTTTTGGACAACAACTGAATAAACTGTAGTTACAGCTTAATGGCAGTATGAAAGAAAGGTGATATAGTTTATGTATTTTTAAGTAGTCCCCCCCCCCCCCTTGTGGTTGGGAAGAACAATAGGCAATTTCTGGCTTTTTTATGTCTTTTTTTCCTTTGTGTGTGTGTGTGTGTACGCGTGTGCGGGTGTGTTTGTGTGTGTGTTTGTGTGGCTGTGTGTTCAGACAACACATACTCTTATCAATCTCTGCACAATAACAGAAAACAATTTGCTAATGTTTTGAAAATAGCTTTCCCTTCCTCTGCTCCAGCATTGAGAGATGTATGCACAATTTCATAAACACAATCAGTGCACTGAATGGCGGCACTGATATTCTGAAAAAAAAAAGAGAAAAATCTCATTATTGTTCCTGAGCTATGGAAAAGCAGTCAATGGCCCATATCACACAAAAATGCCCCCCACCCCCTCCCCCCCAGCAGCCCACCAGCACACAAAGCTTAATTCCACCTAGCAGCAAACAATATGTGGCAGTTTGCTGAGAGAATATTACTGATGACCAGAAAGAAATCATCAGCAGGCCAGCTGAAGCTGCCACAGTCTTCAGGCAACACTGGAGGCCACATCACATATATGTTAAATGTATATTGAATTGCAACAATCAATTCAGCTGGATGATGTCATGTCTGATTCCAATAATTCAACAAATCTGGATCTTTTTAGCGCAGAGCTGTGATCTGTGTCTGCCTGCCTGCATGTATGGATTTTCTGTATTTTGTGGCTCACTCCGTCTTCCTTTCACTCATGAACAAGTGTCAAGCAGAGTGGTCACGGGGAAGTGCGAGCAAACAGGAAATGAATGATAGGCCCCTTGGGATTACACCATAGAGTGTAGGTGACTGGTGTTCCTGACTAGAGCTGGAGACATGCTGCATGTTTTTAAGACCAGTGAGACTAAATATATGGACAGCTGTAGTGATGGATGATGACCGTTTGATGCATGAACAGAAGATTTCAAGAGGCCATAATGCGAGCTTATGTATCAAGGCTCCTTAACACTGCTTTCAAGCTCTCACGACCCCTAGAGGATGAATCCCTCTGACTCTGGCAATCAGCTGACTTTTACAAAACTTGTCCATATTATAGTATCTTCATCCACAGCTCCTAGATAGATCAAGTCTAATGACTCTGATGATCCCTAACTTATGATGTAGCAACCTGTTGCCAAAATACTGACTGAAGTGGTCTACCTGCAAGACGAATGTTCAAAATTAAGTCATTTTATTTACTGGTCCGTAAGCTCCTGTGCAACCCAAACCATGTGGTCGCACTCTACAGGCATGGAATGTTTAGAATTGTCTACGCTGTAAGAAATTTACTAAATTTGTTTTGACGTTAATGTTATTTTGGGTGCCCTCAGCATGGAAACATTTGGGAACACCTCCCAGCAAACATGCCCCTCTGGGGCCCATGAGGGGCCACTGTGGACAGAATATTGGACTTTCAGCTTTTATTCTATGGGTTTAACTATTGTTTTTGATTAACTGTCAAGGAATGCCATTTTTTCTGTAAATGCTCGATTTTCAGAGGTTACCCCCACCCACACATGCCAATAGTAAACCTGCACTTTCCCTAAGTGGGCCTGCAAGGGCATGTTTGCTGGGCTGCTGTGCATGACGCCCTATCGGTGTCATCTCCTGAAGTCAGTGCAGAAGTCAAACAGAGGTACTTGTCTTTTTATGCACATGAAACCCCACCACTGGCACATTGTCAATTAACCTTAATTCTTAAAATAACATTCATTGTACTTCTGAGCCGTGTTTTTAAGCAGGCATCTGGGGCTGAGAAAGAACAGAGGATCATCCAGTGAAAAAAAGGTTGGTAGTTTGATCGTAATCCTTTGCATGGCTCAGCTCCTGACACCATGATGGGCAGCCTAAAAAGCACACCAGAATAGAATAATAAAAAAATGGGTGATTCTTCACATGAATGTGTGTAGAGTGAGCTATGAACACAGAAAGATGAACTATGAGCTTGCCTTTATGGTGCCCCTGGTACATTGTGATTTCACCATCTGCTAAAGTCTTTTCGAGCACTTGCACCTTCCTGCACTCACGCGTTTCCGCAGAGCGCACGGCTGGTGTTAATTAAAGTCTGCCAGGGTTCGGTGTTTTAAGGCTCAGGGTGAACATTGGGACTGGGCCTGCAGTATTTGTTCTTTGAACCATGATGTACATCAGATCAGTTGCAATCTCTGGCAAGTACTTAAGTCTGACATTTGATGGTGTAAGGTTTATGGTGATCATCACAGATCACTAAATGTCAGGGACTGTCTGCTCAGAGCTGATATATTCATCCCAGATAGCAGGAGATGCACTCAGATGATACACTGCTCCTGGTTTCTGTCCCTGTTGAGAATGAACAGCGTGTAAGGACTAATCAAAATGTGTGAGGGCTTTCAATAGAGAAACTGTTCCATAAAACACTTCTTGACCTGTACAGCTGGGAAATATATATCACGTTTGTGTCAGCTGAGACATGCGAAACCAAATCCAAAGCAACAAAGCAAAAAGACTATGGCTTATTGAGCAATGTTGCACAATATGAGGCCCGATTAATGACGCACAATTACACACGGCTTCAGAGACACTAGCCATTCAGTGTCACATCTGACATTTTGGGCCAGGAAGGAGATCAATTTTGAATAGGCCACATTCAAGTGAAATGCAAGTGTGTTTTCTGTATGAAATCCTTCAACGTATCAGTCCAATTGAAGCTACAGTTGATGGACCTCAGACATTGCCGTTGCTCAATATGTTGTGTTGATAAAATGCAAAGTTTTTCCCTCAATTGCTTTTTAAAAAAAAATTTAAAACAGTATTTTCTCCATAATGGGAGCTTGAATGCTAGTGATGAAAAAAACAACAAGCACATCTACTCAAGTACTTTACTAGATTACAATTTTTAGGTTCTTTAACTTTGGGTATTTTTATTTTGCTACTTTGTATTTATTGATTATTTTACAAAACTTAACACTGATAATATCAAAACCAGTGTATTCTGTTGTGGTTTTGTGGCCCTGGTCAAGCTTTAAATGCCTAAGACATTTCCTGTGTATATTTTAAAACCCTGAGTAACAGTTTGAGGTTGCAAAAGGTGAAATTATGACAGAGTAGAAGAAAGTAAAACATTTTTAAAAAACTGCAGAACTTTTACAAAACTTTTTTTCTTCTATTCCTCCTCACCTCATTAATCATCCTACGATTCATGTACAGACTTCTTAACACCATAATATTGTGTGTGATGAATTGAAACGTAACAAAACCATTTTTAATGGTTCAGGAAATGTCATTTTTCACTGATGTGGAAACAAAGTTGCGTTTTGCTTGTTCAAGCTGCAGTGAATAGGTTAAATATTGTAACAAGGAAATTACACAGTAAAGAAAAAGTTGTTATCAATGTAACTTTTGACATTGATGATGCAGTGAAAGTCTGGTTCTAATCAGATGTTTATGTTTTATCCAGTGGTACCTTATCATACAGTCTATGTGCAGTACACATTCGATTGCAGGTAGCACATATGTTGTGTTAATGTTTTTTCAAACAAAAGCCTGATGTGTTTCTTGCTGCAGCAGCAGCAGACGGGTCAACATACTGTTGAAGTTTACATGCTGTTTAACAACAGTTATGGAAGATTTTAATCCAAGAGTCTGTGTTTACCTTTGTAAGGTCATTTATTTGTTTTTATTTGGCAAAAGGGTCACCCTGTGCTCATCCTTTTTGCAGCAGTCCTGGAGTGAGAAGAAGTTCCACGTCAGCGCAGAGATGAGCTGTTGAAACAAAGATCAAACCTTTTAGTGACCTTCCAGCACATTGGACAATCTCTCTGAGCACCGGAGCACCAGCCATCAAGCCCCATGTGGCCTCCATGAAGTACAGAGTAATCAAGGAGGCAAAATTGAGGGGGTGGCAGTAAACACCGGTTCAATTCCATGGACAGAATGAAAAAAATGTGTGTTTGAGGCGACAATATGCCACCTGCAGCGTCGACAGCTCCCAGAGTCAGCCGAGTAGTCCCACAACTCTAAGATTTACACAAAAGGTAAAAACACATAAAAACACTTCATATTGGGTGGAAAAAGATGATGTCATATTTCAGTGTCATATTTCAGTGTACATTATGAAGTTTTCAGTTTAAACATCAATTTTGTACTTGTTCTGAAAATGTATTCACAAAAAGTCTAAACGCCTAAGGGTAGCTCATAAAAAAATGTGTGTCAGTCCTACTTTTAGAACTCCTGAATTTCTGGACTTAGACAATTGCAGTACTTAAAATGCTAAAAACCAGCTTTCCTTTCTCTCTCTCCTGTCCACATTTAAGAAACTTAAATCATACTAAGCTTTTAAAAAGGTATCATTTCAATTGTGAGGGTGTTATAACCATAGTAGAGCCAGTGGAGGATGCAGTTGCTTCACTAACCAACTGAAACAAACCGATAACACAGGAGATCAAATTCATTCAGCATTTGCATTGCAGGGTCCATGCCCCCCTCCAGCACTGTCAAACTTTAACTGAGTGCCCAAGGACACTGTTAATTAGATTAGATGTTAATGTAATCTGGGATTAAGTGCAAGGCATGGCTTGTTTAGGTAGAAATGCCTGTTTGTTAATTTTTGTATCCTGATCCTGATCTTGATGATAGAGTATGATCATTGTGCTTTATTTGACCTTGTGTCCTAAAACCAACCTGCAGTAATTCTTTGCTGCTTGAATTTAGAAATTTCTGCTCTTGATTGAGACTGAAAGAAAAAACAGTGTTTTTCACACATGTACAATGTTGTGGACAGAGGTGGAAAAGCTGCATTTATTTCATTGCACATGTTTACCCACACTCTTTTTTGGGCTTTACAGTTTTACACACTCTGAATTTTCCTTTCATGATATCCGTTCTTTCATGCACAAGGTTGGGCAGAAAGTAAAAGCTGTTCTTGGGTCCAATTTGAATTTCTTTGCACATCTCACTACCAGCAATGGTCATTATAGTTTGATAATTACAATTATAGTTATAAAATTTGCATGAATAGCTACAAATGTACTTTCCAGTCAATAATCTGTAAACTTTTTTTATTCTACTCTGTTTCATGTTAAATCAATTACATTTGGCCTACATTTTTTCTCAAAATCTTCATCTAAATATGGAAAAAAAAACTTCCCACAGTATTTCTCTCATGTATTCAATGACAGAGACACAAAATAGCCAATCACAGTTTTATGAAACATGACATCATCCATAGCCAACAGGGTCAACCTCACCCTGACCCTGTTTCAATGATGATGTCATGTTCAGTTTCTCTTCAATTAAGACTTCGCCTGATTCTTTAATAAATGCTGGCCTCAGCAGCTTTGTGGCTTTTAGCAAGAGACTTTCGGTGCTGTTTAGAAGTCCTCCAGATGCTAAATAAAATGTTTTGTGATGCAGCCATTGGGCACTTTCCTTTTCTTTTAGAAGGCCAAAGGTAATACAGCATGATAGTAAAATTAAAATTTTTATAATATATAAGCTCATAAGAGAGAGTCTGGCAATAAAATCATTTTATTACTAGTCAGATTAAGATTCTTTTATATAATATCTATTTATTCAAAAATATCATTATACTACAGGTCAAAGTAAAGATTGAGATAAAAAATAAATACTAATGATGTATTAAGCTGTTTATTTTGCTATCAAATATATATATATACTGTAATATATAAAAACACAACTTTCATATTTAGGCTTATTGTAGCCCAGTCTCCTCTATCCATCCACAAGGGGGCATCTTTGAACAACAATCAGCAGCTCTGCTCACTGATGATACTTAGAAGCTGCCTCTACAGAAGGCTTTTACCAGCTTTGCTGCCCCTGCTGACCACAGAAACTGTGTATGCATCTAAGATTAACTATGTTTAATTTTTAAACAGGCTGCAAGGCTTGATTTATTTTTTCTTGTTCAATTACTGAAACATTTGCAGTCATGAGTTTCCCTGGTTTTGATAACTTTTGTCAATGTGGTTTAATATTAATACTAAACATTTTGTTCTTCTAAACCATATTTCTTGCCCTACAAAAGAAAAAAAGATTTTAGTATGCATCATGTTTATATACTAATTAATTTAAATCACCATTATCTCATAGTGCACTTTTTTAAAGAATTTCTATTTGGTACAAGTGTCAAGTAAAAGTCGCGCATTAAAAAAAAACAAACAAACAGAAATAATTGTATCACACACTGTAAAATAAGTCACTGTCCTTGTGTTATTACTTAAATTACATATTTAGTATTAAATATTTTGTAATGTGTAACCAACATTTTACCATCATAGCTAAGGCCAGTTAAGGTGAAGCAAATTTTAATTTTTTTGTATACAACAATAAAATGATTATATATTTAAAAAAAGAGGAAAAAGAACTTTTGTATTTAACTGATGATTATGTAGCACAAAAGATAATAATGACAGTAACTCAAGGCTTTAGGTGTAGTGGAGTGATATAAACAATATTTTGCTTCAAAATGTAATAAAAAAAAAATTAAAAAAAAATAGAAAAAAATAGAAAATCTCAAGCACATAAAGAATTGCGCATTACTTCAGTTAAAGTATTGAATTACATCCCACCAATCTAAATAATGGTATCAGTCTGATAAAGGTTTGTTGGTTCAAAGGTAGGTCCTGGACGACAACCTGATCTGTGGGACTTTTTATAAAGAAAGTCACGGGTTTATTTAAAATTTGCAATTGTGCATATATTATCACTCATGAGATTTAGATGATCCGTCACAAATGTATATATTTCAGTCAGTTTGCAGTTTGTTAGCAGTCAATGTATTTAAAAAGTAGAAATACCAGGCAGAAAACCACAGAAACACACACACAACAGACATCTTCATGAAAATTTGACATTTTAATGGAAACTAAAATTGTGAACACTGGAGGGTTTTTTTTTTTATTGACTCTATTACATTTTTTGGGAATTTGAGGGTTATTATCATGCTTTAAAAAAGAACATTGTAATGTGACACTTCTGTTAAATTCAAAACAAAAATTAAATAATCAGACTGCTCACTTAAAAACTTAAATGTCAACCTGTAAGACATTTGAGAAAGAAATGCTATTGCCTCATCTTTTTTGGGGGGCAAGAGATGTAAAAGTGACAAAAGGAGGAGCAGATTCAAAAAAAAAAAACATTAACAAGCACAACAGCCATTTGAGATGACACAGAGAATTGAAACAAAAAAGATGACTCGGCACAACATATATCATCTCTTTTTAATGACCGAATCCTGTGAAGAGACGTTGCCCTAGTTCACTTCACTCCCCGTGTGGAATCATTAACACTGTACCTCAGGTGTCTTTGAATAAAACAGAAAAAAAAGCCCCCAAAATGAAAACATTTCCACAAGAGCCAACAACAGTTTAAAGGAGGAACAGTTTTTAAGTCGAGCACAAACACCAAGTCCAGCATTTCCCATTACAGACGAGTGATTACTGGATGAAGAAGCAGCACTTTCGGTATTTGTTTGATCTTTTTTTAAGATTTCTCCTCTCTCACACCGTATAACAACATGCTCCAAAGTGACATTCAGCTGCTACAGTAGTGACTTCTCTTCACTAAAAGCTCCTCCAATCCCAGCGCGATGTCGGGAAGCTGGTTATGACATCATCGACAACGTCCTCGGTCTGTGCGTTTGCCATTCAGTAGCTGAATATCTGAGTAGTGTACCTTTGGCGAAAGCAGATTCAGAGTTGTTGAACCGCACGTTTAAAACCTCCCTCCCCCTCACAACATTGTCAACATCACTACAAATAAAAAATATATTAAAAGGGAACTCCGGGATGCAGTGTTATCTCAATGCTCATCACTCCATCACAACTATTTGAAGAAATGAGTTAAAGTAATTTGTATAAACTCTGCTGGAAAAAGACTTCAAATATATTAACATTGGTGCTATTGGGGAAAACACAGGTCTACTTTAGCTTTAGTCAGTAACTAAATCATCTAAAACTCATCGACAATGAGACATCTTGATTTTCTGTATTATTTATTCCTTTTAGTCTCATCCTACTTGTGCATCTATGGATAAATTAGGATATAACTCAAAAATAAAACACTTTTAAACATATGTTAAAACATTGATTTTGTTAAATCAGCTCAAATCAATTATGTGCTACTTCAGACATTAACTTGAAAATGGACTGCCACGAGTATACACCAGCAAGCAGCTGTCATCCGTCCCATTCAAACTGATTTTGGCTTTAGGTCACACAATTCTGAGGACAAGCCGTGACATTTTCAAAAAATTACCAAAAAAAAAACAAACGAAAAAAACAAAACATGCTCACTGCTTTCAGCTGCATCCATGTTGCTTTAAAGAAGAAATTGGATTAGCTGTAAGAAAACTTAAACAGCATTGCAAAGTTACAAAAATGAAAAGAAAAAGAAAAAAAAATGGCACGGATATACGTGGAAGCAGATTTTTAAACAATCAAAATTGCTGTAAAAGTATAGGTTTTTTTTGTCACACAGGCACCTGAACATGAAACAACAGGGAGGCGGGGGCAGGGAAGGTTTGAAATACACAAGGAACTTGCATATAATAGGAAGAACTCGCTATGCACTCATACACACACATACACCATGAAACAACGAGGCCGAACTCGTTGCTCACAACTTGGAAGCCTGCATCAGCATCCTTGAGGTGATTGCACATCCTGAGGGGGTGGAAATATAAACTCCACATGATCAGGCTTTTCTGTCTCAACACACCAACAGTCAGTCAGACCCCCCCTCCCCCCCTCACCCAATCCCCAATCCACTGATTACACTGATTAACCATCTACTCAGCTTCGAGAACCAGTTTTTGGTTTGCGGGCTACAGTGCTAAATAATAGTTCTATCTTTATAAATGCATATTCAACATAGCCTTTTTGCTGTATTTAAGTGCTTGAAAAAAGAGGAGCCTTGGGGCAAGAGGATAGGTGATTCTCTGATTTCCCTGTGCAGGACCATCCTCTCAAAAAATAACACGGAAAGAAACAGTTTCAAAGGGTCGTAAGACTACAGTAACGTCACATACCACTCATTTTGATCACCCTGTTATACATTTTGAAGCCTATGGATGCATCACTGTCCACTGATACTGCTTTCAGCTTGAACAATTTGTCATTTACCATGTGGAAACCTGATTATGTCACTTTTTCTATGGATTATCAACAATCAGAAGAAACTGAATTGCAAATTTTGTGTAGCTTTACGACAGATTAAATGTCAGTTTCCACAAACACAAGCAAAACATAAAAGTCTAAATGCTAATGGGCAATATCTCCTCCAATACCCTCAGCCTTCCCATCGACCAGATCCGACACAATTATTCTTATTCAGAGGGCAGCATATGATAATACACTCATCCATCACTTGCTGCACAATGGAAGCCAAAACAAAAGCAGTTTTAAATACCAGAGAGCTGACTGAGATTAGACATGGAAGTTCAATGTCAAGACAAGTGGGCTGCAGTTAGGACTTTCCCCTCTCTGCACACAAGTACAAGCAGCAGCACTGTAATCAGGACACAGTGGAAAGAAGTGTACTTGAAAAGCTCATACCCAGATTGTAGCAACCCTGCAGAAACATCACCGATGTTCAGCAATAATAAATCAAGAGGTGCTTCACGATGAACACATAAGGGAGAAAAATCAATTGTAAAAGATTGCATGAAGATTACAGTCGCATTCACATGGAAAATGCATGGAGCGATGTGCTTTTTTTGTTTGTTTTTAAAGGGGAAATAAACCGGAAAATTTCAGCTTTCAGTGCCCAAAATGATCAATGACAGCACCTTATATGCCATGACAGTTTTTCTTCACAAGTAATTATTTGGTGGTTTGTCACAACATCATTGGAGACTCATTATACAATATAATAGGACTTCAATTCTACATTTCCAATTTGTGAACATTACATGACAGGGGCCATTTGGCAAAAAACAATATTTAACATAGTCATGGCTTTATCAACACTACCTGAGTTACATTTAATAATTCTGTATTTATCAACTTATTTTTTTTCTGAAAAGTAACAGCCCAGAGCCATTCTTTCAATGAGTATTTCTTGTCAGTACATATAGATCTCTCTAGTAATTAAAAGATAAAAGCAATTAGTTTACATAAAGTGCTATTAATCCATACATTAACCAAATCATATCTTCTAGAGAAAAAGAAACCTGGACAGTTCCTTAGTTATGTTAAATAAATCGATCCTGATTTGGAGATGGGGATGAAAAAGGATGTCACAGCTGGTCAGTTAGCAGTTAGCAAAATTGGGCTTCCTGGACTTTAATTATATCTTTCAACTTGAGCTTTTTTAAGAAAAAAAGAGAGAGAGAGCAAGATAGAGATAGAGATAGAGAGAGAGAGAGAGAGAGAGAGAGAGAGAGAGAGAGAGAGAGAATCACCTCAAGAATCCGTGCAACTTACTGAAAATGCACCTGAACATTTTTTTGAACAAAAAAACTGAACTGCAGGCCACACCAGCATCTTGGGTGATCATTTTGTAGCTCCATATAACCCATTTCACACACTGTATGGATCACACGGTGTTATTGCACACTGGTTTGCAAATGTAAAATGTTATCCACAGTAAAACATAATAGAACTTGCTTATCTTCACATTTCAACACAGTTTGACAAAAAAAAAAAGTGGCTAGTCGGGGAAACCTAGATTAGTATTGCAGTTGTTGTGTTACTGTTATCTTTGAGTGGTGATGAAGAGTGACCTTCGACTCGTTCATTCCCACCGGTAAACATGCAAGAAATCCAATGCCATAAGACAGAAAAAAAAGACCCACTGTTGAGTCAGAAAACAACAAAAATATAAATCATGAAATGCAACGTGTTCCTTTGACGAGAGGAACTGAACTGTTTTCACACAGACAGAAATGTGCAGGCGAAAAAAAATCTGTACTGATATCCTGAGTCTTGCTGCTGAACAAATAGCACAAACAGCAGAAGATCTTGTTGGTGGCAATATCTCCTGCTTTACAATTTGTCGCTCAGTTAACTCAGGATTCAAACATTAGTGTATACAAATCTGAATGAAAGAACTGACTGCACTGACCTCATAACAGTTTGCATGAAATGTATGAAAAGCTTAAAAGGTTTTGCCTTTAATAGAGACCTGATTTTAAAATCTTTAGCACACCTGAAAAAAACAAACAAACAAACAATGAAATGAAGGGGCTTTCCATCAAATGGGGCACTTCTGTACCTGTGCTCTGGGGGGGGGGTCACACTGTAGTGTGGATAACACTCATTTTGTTAGGTCAAGACAAACACAGCATAAAAGAAAAAGCAAGCATTTAATTTCTGGGCTCTGATTTCCCCTAAAAAGGATTTAAGACAAGGGTCTCCCTTCCTGGATGGGGCGTCACCTGCGAGTTTCCGCTTAACTTACAGTTTAACAGGACTCCAAAGATCTTTACTCCACAACTTCAAGGCATTCTTTGCAAAGTGTTTTCTCCTTTCCTCCACGATTAATTCAAGCTTGCACACAGATGTTGTATGTGTAACGTCTAACATATCTACAATGAACTCATTTGAATGCGTGAAGAAAGAAAATGACTGAGGCATCCCATAGTCAGACTGATGGCTGCCGCAGTTCAACAGGATAAAGGCTTAGGGAGGTGCAATCCATGACACCTTCCTTTGTTGAACTCCCGAACATCATCCTTAAGAGCCATGAGACAAACGACTGTCACAGCTCCAAAGTTGCAAGTGTCCGTTTGTCGCGTTGGAGAGGCACTGATCAACTCTTCCAACATCCCCTCAGAGTGTGTGCACGTTTGTCTGATGCCCCCAAAGTCTGTTATTCCACTCGAGATTCCAAGGAAAATCTGTCATGCTAAACTATCAATGTTTTCACAGTTGTCACTTTTTCTGTCCAACAGGATTTATGATTTCCAAGGTAGATAACTGCAGCACCCAGAAGAGAAGAAGGTAAGTACTGTAGACGTTCTACCTCACTGATCAGGTCCATCCTTGGTCTCATCATAAACCACTACTCTTTTTGGATCTACAGGCAAAGGAAGAGAAATACGGGAAAAAGTTAGAGAACTTAACATAACTGTCAAAGAGAAGACAAGTTAATCCTGAGTTAAATTCGAACTTGGACAGTTTAGGAATATTTTTCTCATTTTTATTTTACGGGAAAGCCTAATAAATAAATCCTAATTAATATGTTTTAGCTGTGTATTAGTATACAATTGAAACATATTAATTTTACTTGACATTTGAGAACTTCTTAAAATGTTATTGAATAAATTGTTTTGTTGTTTATATTTCTCTTAAGTTGAGCATCAAAAATACCATGTCTGTACTGGCACAGTGCTGATAGTTCTGTTTTTAACAGTATCAAACAGGATCCTGCCAAAGTGGTGATGGTGTATTTCACTCAAGCTGGTTAGATATTTAGCTAACACAGCCTCAACATCACTGCACTTATGTCTGTGCTGATATCAACAGACTGTTTGGAAGTATTGCTATAATTCACATGCCAACTGGCATGACTGCAGTGCCAGCGGACCATACAACAGCAGTATGTCATACACAGTCTTTTTTTTTTTTTTAACAGTATCTCTGTTGCTGATTACTTTAAGTTGCCTGTGTTTCTGCTGTTTTGTAATAAAACAAATGTGGCCTTTTGTTTTTCAGGGATTTACTGTTGTGTGATGTTAATCCATAACATACAGCTATCTGTCCGCGAAAGGCACACTGAGGGCATTAAAGCGGCCTCTGTGCACATGCTGTCCTACAGACTAACTGGAACAAAAATGTATTTATGCGGGTTTTCTTGGAGTGATTTATAGCAAAAAAAGATAAACGAAGCTTCAGATCTGTCAGGGCAGACCTCCAGCATTTATGTACTTAAAGCCAGCCAATGGGTGCACATGCACACCCATAATTTGATTTTAAACACAAAGCATTACTATTATATGACTGTCATGGG
>JAQNCA010000006.1:7885592-7910410 GCA_029783725.1 Acanthurus tractus
AATGTATTTATACTCTGTAATATCTCTAAGAGTTAACTGTCCCTGATATTACAAATCAATCATTCCCTCACACTGGAGTCAAATTCTCACACGTGAGATTCTCTGAATCTCACATGTGTGATCATTTAATCCAGGGTTAACAGCCTCACTGTTCACTTTTGATCTTAAAGTCAAACTTGAGTTGTATGAACTCGCTGCTGATGCTGCTTATTAAATATTTCCACATGCTTCATAATAAAAACATTCAGTTGTCATAACACACATTAACTTTTAGTGTAAAGCCATGAAGACAATACATTTGCAAGTTTGTTTGATGACAGACCATGTGCTCTTCTGTTGTATTTCTGTGATGGCAGCTCATTGAGTGTTTTTTAAACCACAGTTTCAGGGATGTTCTGATCAAAACCATGAATTAAATCTTAAGGATTACAATTGAAATGGTTATCCAAATTAATATCATAAATAGACAGTTACCTTTAGTGTGATAAGTGACAGCAGCTTTAATGTCAAATGACCCCCAGCTACACCTTTTGCCAATGTCTTTAGAGTGTGTCTGTTCTTTAGATGAGCCAAACATCAAAGTGGCTAGTTGGCCCTGTGCAGGCTTAGCACCATTGTCTTTGTTGGGTGCCGAAGCGGCAGAACCTGCACCCTTGTTCTCAGCCTTTGTCTTCTCCTGGCCACATGGCTGC
Source organism: Acanthurus tractus (assembly GCA_029783725.1). Classification (NCBI taxonomy): domain Eukaryota; kingdom Metazoa; phylum Chordata; class Actinopteri; order Acanthuriformes; family Acanthuridae; genus Acanthurus; species Acanthurus tractus. The sequence continues at coordinate 7,886,285 of JAQNCA010000006.1, forward strand.
TGCTTGTTCTCCTTCTCACTCATCACGCAAGCAGGAGAACAAGCATTAGACACATTGCAAGGGGCACAAGTCCTTTTCTCTGGGTCTTGACCCAAAGTGCCCGGCTCTAAGAATGATGGGCTAGCATCAAAGCAGGGCTGGGCAGCCTTGGCTGCAACAGCCAGACACTCGTTTTGAGGTGTGACCACAGTAGTCTTGTCCTCTGCAGACACCTGGCCACTTCCTCCTTCTGGCCCCAAGTTGGGTTCATTGATGAAGGAAAGTCCCCACTGATTCTGGAAGATATCTCCCAAGGCTTTCTGATTTGTCTGAGCAGCCGGTGGGTCAAGGTGACGAGCACTAGGGAGCACAGGTTGCATATTTAAAGGGTAAATTAAAAGAGTACACTTTCTAAGCTCATATGCTTCTCCATCTACAGGACTAGTCGTAGAGCTACAGTTACTTTCTAAAGGAGATGCTACATTCTCGCCACTTGGGATAGATGGGGCTGGTGGAATACTACTAGCAGCAGGGGCAAAGAAGGTACCCACTGGGAAGCCGTTTCCATTTCCAGAAACAGGACCATTAGTAAAGCTAGCTGAGGTGATAGTTTTCATAGCAGACATAGGGACCTGTGACAGTCTAACAGGAGGAGGCAGTGCCTCTCCTCCACCTTGAGCTACTTTATTGAGGTTTTCTTTAACTTTACTTGCATAACTGATCTTGGGAACAATTTTAGCACTGCTATTGTCCACAGGAAATACTGGAGGGGGCTTAAACAAAGTCCACGAGTCCTCTTTTGAAGGTGAAGAAAGCTTGGCTTTATGCCTTTCCTCAGTCTTTTTACCAAAGGTGCTAGCTGCTTTGCCATCAGAATTTTTTCTCTGAGATTCACCCATTGAGGCCTCTGATGCAACAGCCCGTCTACCTGCTGACTGAGATTCTACTTTATGGGCGGCTCTAAAGCCATCGAGTCTGGAAGTCACTCCCTTCTCAGTCGTCTCAAGATTAAAAGCCCCATGCTCCTGCGTAGTGTTGCCCTGCTGCATGTCTTTGTCCTTTTCTCTTATCACATTATCAGTGTTCTTTGAGTTGTTACATCTGGCCTTGCGTTTCTTCGGAGTAGTATATCCACCTTCGGAGCCGCTGCCATCATTGTCCTTGCTAGAATATCCATTTGTAATTAAGCCACAGTTTACAACGCCATTTGGAAGCAAAATAGAGTCTTTCTTATCCAATGATTGGGCCTCATGATGATTCAAATCCAGGGTCTTTTCTTTGTCATTTTTAAGGTCCATATTCTTCTTATGGTCCAACCCTGTGCTGCTCGCTTTAGGAACAGTCGTGTACAGCTTCTGTGTTGACTTTTGCTTCACATTTGTATTACTGGTGTGTCTGTTACCATTGCTGTTGGGGGGATGCGACATACCAACAGTATCAGACAGATGCGGATTCTTCTCCCCCTCCTCTTCACCGATGTTTACTTTTTTATTGCCTGAAAGGGGAAACAAAATCAGTTTATCCTGAAATGATAGAACATTCCAACCATTCTTTCATACCGTGCAGAGAACTGCTTGACCCCAAAGCCAATTTAGACAAATGCTGTGATAGTTCATTTGATCTTCCCACATGCGAAAAGGAATATTTATGCAAGGATATTATAGAGCCACTTTGGGGTGCTATGTCAAATATATTTAGTTAAGTATTTGTAATGCATACATTATTTTGTAATCAAGCATGTTTTGTCCCAAGCAGTAAGATCAAAACAAGATAGGTATCTGACAAGAGATGAAATATTATGAGGAAAATGTCCTTTCTTATTTGTGTTTATACTGTTGCCTGACAATATATTTCCTTACAACACATTCCAAGGTGAGCTAGCTGCTTATTGTATTAATCCACTTAAAGACAAATAGTGTATTGATAATTCACATCTGTCATACTGGTATATCAAGTGATTCAATTTCTTGAGAATATCTGATCTGGCTTTAGACCACTTGCTGCAAGGTAAAACAGCATTTGTGAAATATATTTGGACTGGCAGTGAACCACAAATAGGTCTGTGCTGTGCACAGGGGAATGGGAACTGCTGTGTCAACGTGGGGCTTCCCGTTAAATGGTGCTGCCGCTCATGTCTGCGGGCACAGCTCACTCAACGACCGCTTCACAGCCTTGGTTCCTTCACTGAACGCATGCAGAAACTCACTTATTTGCAAGTTACCATGTTAGTGTAGCTGCCAGCACACGCAAGATCGATGCTTACAGCAGTATCTGTTCAGTAGCAGGAAAAACATTTATCTTGTGGTTAGCGCTGCGTGGCTTCACGTTGACTAGACAACATGCAACAGGCCTGTCAAACAGAGGTTAGCTTTGGCTAATGTCAACTAGCCAGCAACTCGTTTTGCATTCACACGTCTTGGCATTATTAGATGGTCTTGTCATAAGATAACCACTTAAGAGCAGCGAACCGAGTAGATAAAAGACGACACAGACTTGCCAGTACAGCAAAGTATTGTGGTTGAACAAAATTTTACAACTAGCTAGGCAACTTTAGCATTAGCTCACAGTGATATTCTAACATGGCCGACAGGAAATGGCAGCTCAGAACATTCCAGTGGAGCCGGCTCGTTTTCCAAACCTGGACACAGACATGCTGAAATGAATAAGATAAAGCTCTGACGACTGCTGAGGGCGACTCGCCTTGCACGTTTAGTAAATACAGCGTTTTTAACACATGGTGACCTAGTAGGGTTTTCTGAAATGATTTAGGTGCATTTGCAAATGAAAAATGGGTGGTGAAACCGGCGCACAAGGTCAATCCCCGATATGTCAAACCACCACCAGCGACAACTGTCACGCAACGTCAGCTAACCATCTAGCTAAGTTAGCTCATTAAATGATTAGTTTTGATCTGACAGTGGCTTGCTATCGGCTCGATAAGTTAACGTTAGCTACTCACAGGCTGTAACGAGCTTGAATTGTTCCGGGCAAAAGCGTAGAGTTTAAAATAAATTGCTAGCTAACAGGCTAAGCCCCCCACTCTCACGCTAGAATTAACAGTAGTTAGCAAATGCTAGTCGGCTCATTGACATTAGCTGAGTAAGGCTAGCAAGCGTTAGCTCACTTTTCCGGATGGCCCAACCTGTTTTCTTCGTCTGCGTTTCCTGATGCTGGCGCTGGAAGTGGCTCTGATCATTTTTTAGACAAGTTGTATGTTGAATAGAGTTTCTGTCCTCTCCGTGGTGGCGATATTGCCTGTCCTGTGCCCGATCTTTGGGCTGTTCCTCCATTGAAGTGTAGAATGTCGGACTTGTTCAACCAATATGTTAGCTCACTGGGTAAGTACAGAACAGTCCAATCACTACCAGTGTAAAACGGAAGCTATTTGAAGCCTCTGTAAACGTCAGCAGTAAACGTCTAAAAATGGCACTGTTTTGGGTGCTCACCGCTACTAAATTCCATGTCAATTTGTCTTGGTTATGCAGAATATATTTTGCAGGACTTTTCAGAAATAGTAGATGTTTGGAGAGTCACTCCACACTAAAATAACGGACAAGTGATATTAAAAAAAAATCTCCCAGGGAAGGCAATAACGGGGTGGGGTTCGTGCATGAACTAAAATCATATGACCGGAGGCGCTGCCACGTCTCCAGCCAGTGGACACTTTGTTGGAGGGTCCCGGGGAGACCAACCCAACTCCCAAAATGGAAAACTAACTTATTGCACATTTATTACCTTTGTCCTTAAACGTTCCTTATTCATTTACGAGTGGTTCATCACATGTTGGGTGAAAAAAGAAAGCTCCCGTTGCTGTTTTTTACTCTTTTAACTCGTGCCAAAAAAGAGCAAAAATATATATTGTAATTAGAATTTATGTGTACACAAAAGCAATATGCAATGTGTATCTTCCAGCACGATTAACACATCTTTTGCACACAGAAACATTTGCATAATTTCTTCTAATCTGCATAGTTCATCCTCTATTTGTCTTGCTCATTTTTAAATATAATCATAATTATCACCCTCCTCTTATAAAAGAAGCTAGAGTTCAAGCTAATCCCCCTTTCATCTGCCTCCATCCAAAAATATAGAGGGACCTAGCAATTGGAAAGGGTTCCACATGAGACAATTCAATAGGACGCGTTTATCTGGCATACATTTATTTAATATTATCCTCAGTGTTTGGGTGGAGCAGTAGGCAGAGTGAGTCATGGTATTTAATATCTTGTGAGGAATGCTTATATTGGTTTGTATTTCCTCAATGTCTGTCCTCCCTCTATCTTTTCAAAATCATTTTAAAGAATACATTGCTTTCACTGCTTTAACAGTTTTTGTCCTCCGACAATAGTAATTGAGTAAAATCATTGTCTGATTATGTGGATCTGGCTTAATTGCTCATCTGTGACAAGTCAAACAAAGAGTAAATGCATACCAAAAGGTTTTTGGATGCATTAGAACAACTGACTCACACTGAGTGATAACCACACTTTAGGCTAACATCTGGTAGAGCTTGTAGCAATTCAAAACATCACTCAAAGATTTAAGAAAGAGCAAGTAACTATTATATAAAAAGAGACTTTGCACATTTAGAAAGGTTTGTAGAAAAGGTAGTTTGTTTGCCAGTTAATAGAGGACACAATAAATTTCAATTATAGAGACATTAAATATTGGTAACTTGGTAACTAAACACACAAAACTCCCAAAGAGCAAGAGATCATCATGTCATTGAGAGCAAAGGAAAGTCTCTGGCTGCCTAATCTGGTCTAGGTGGGAAAGTGTTGCAAAGTGCAACATGCTCACATGGATGATAAAAGAGTGAACAGCACCCCCTTGTGGTGTACTATACAAAGTCTGGGGTTTCTGTAAAGTATCATACATGAGTAGCAGTGACAGTTGAGCTATTAATTTTGACATAAAAATAAAGGTGCTCTATTTATATGCCAGATTCAAAGATTTATGGTTGTATGACTGATGCAGACAGGCTATTGTAACAGCACAAGTGAATATAAAATAAAGATATATTTTGTATTTTTCAACATGTTATGTTATGGGCAGTTTCATGATGTGTGTTTTCACTTCAGTAATGAAAATCACTGTTGTTAAAAGCATTTTTTTGTGTAAAGCGTCATTTTTCATTAATGCCTTGATATCTGCAAACTCTTTAACAGTTTCCTATCAAAGATCCTCTCATCTTTCTTTTACAGTAAAGAGCCCATCCATGTTTCTTACGGTGCTGATATATGCAGTCCTGCTCCTCCTATAGGCATGTGGCAGCTACATTTTTAGATGAAGTATTAATATGACAGCTTCATTTTATGACAAGATTTATTTTTAAAATGAGACTAGGTTTCCAGAGATGGACCTTGTCTCCAGGCTTGTGCACAGAGAAATACCTAAGCCATGGGTTCGGTTTAAGAGATAGTTTTCCAAATGAAAGTAATATGACTTTGCCTAAGGAAAGTTTTAGAAAAGACAGATTTAGTGAGAAGTAGTTCAGTGCTGGTTAGATGCTTCTGGCTTTATTAAATTGAAGAATAATAAATATAAAAACTGATCATTACTTGGACAGTTTTGATGTGTTAGTTGTCAAGATCCACAGTGTTACAGTTTGCAGAGGGAATATTTTATCTTATAATACAAATCGAAAGGAACAAATTTTGAAAACACAGATAAGAACAATGATTCAATACCTCAAGTTAAAGTTATGTAATTTTACCAACAAGGTTTTTCAGGGACGTATTTGTTTCTTAAGGATAAAAATTACACAGAGACAGCATTATTCTGTGTGTAACCTCTCTGGACTTTGTTAAACACCAATACAATAGCCACTGTGCAGGCATCTAGGGAATTTGGTACAAGTTAAACAATGTTTTGATAACTCTTACACCACCAAAAAAAAGCCAATATCTGACAAACTTAATTGATCCTTATTGCTGATTTTTTACAAATGTATTTATTTCTGTCAATTTTAATGTGAACAGAAACTAATTTGCATCCACTCTCTTGTGCTTGTCAGCTTTTTATAATGCCACATTTTCACTTTTAATTTACATTAACATGCAAATCTTGAAGAATTCAGTACTGATAATGTAAATTTCTGTCCATTATGCAAGTTTAAAACTGAAGACTTAAACTGATGGGTTAGTGTGATGAAGGCAAGAAACAGTAATTGTAAAGAGATACCATATTTGAGTGTGTCTGCCATAATGCATAAATATGTGACATTAAAAGATCTCTGGACAAGTTATCCTCCACTTCCTTCGGCCTAAACACCTTAAAATATTTTTAAACAGCTTTCAAAAATTAAAGTTCACTCTTTTAAAAAAAAGTTTCCTTTTTGAGGGTTAACATTGTAATTGAACTGATAAACACGTTGAGAAATAAAATAGTAATTTCATGTGGCATTGATATCCTAGATTTGAAGCCTATAAAGAAACAAAATGTTTTCATTGTATTTTTTCCCATGTCTGTAAAGCTGTAACCAAAGTGAGAAACACAGCAGAACTGCTGCTGTTTCAGAGTTCTTGCTTGTTGTGAAACACATTTTTTTTTTTGTCTCCGCAATATGAAACCTGTAGTACAACACATGCGAAGCTACAGGAACTGCACATACTGAAATCCTCCCAAAAGAAGTGTGAGTTGATATCCTTCAGACGCTGACTATACAGGTACACTGTACACTGCTGTGTACTGCATAAGCATCAGCGCCATAAAACTGTATTTCTTTAGTTATTAAAAATTCAAAGAAACCGATGAACTCTCTGTTGAGAATTCCCTTGATGGCACTGGACGTGCAGTCACAACACATCTTGCATGGCTCAGCTCAGGACTCTCAGCCTGTAAATGTTTCAGTGAAGAGAGCAGAATTAAAGGTATCCAGTGTCTTTATGGTCCTCAGCTGTTGTTTTGTCACAGCGCGGCAAGAAGGTCTTCATGTCGCAGAACTTTGTAGGTAAGCCAGTAGAGGACATTAAACATGAGGAAGCTCATGGGGAAAACAGCTCGGGAGATGGTATCGATCCTTTTCGCTCGATCCACAAAACGCCTGCGTATGTCATAGAAGCCTAAACCCGGAGGTAAATCTGCAAAGACCGGTGTCGCATCCATTTCAGGTGCACTTCCTGCAGACAGTGCAAGTCCAAAACTCTGGAAGAGTAAACCCTGCTGTGCCAGCTCCTCCTCCTGGAAGAAAAGGACACAACACAGAATAACCATCTGCTCTCATTGAAAATCACACACTTAAACTGATCTCTATTTTCTTCACAAGCCACTGACTGGCTGGTGTTAAACTGAGCAAGGCGACAGTACAAACCCTGGCGCAGACGCTGCACTGCTGGGCTACGTTCCCGTGAGGCGCGTTGTTTCCTGACATGTTGTTTCCTTTTGCCTTACTGTCACCACTTGCCTGCTGATGAGGAAGAAAAGAAAAAAGAAGCACATACATTTAATCATCAAACAGACTGCACTGATCGAACCGCGCGCTCCCTCGACACCACTCAGCCGTGCCGCATGTATGTTTCAAATCTTGTACACTAACAAGCGTCATCATCTGTCATTTACAAAGGGAATACAAGTCTGCCATCAATGTAAAATGAGACAGTTTGAAGGTGTAGTCAAGGCATATTTCAGTGGCATTGCATAATCCCAACAAATTAAGTACAAAAGGGCTTAAGCAGATGTTTTTGTTTCTTGTGTTATAAATATTACAAGGTACTAATAAATCCTTCAGCTGCTGTCACATTGCTTTATTTTAGAAATAATGTATATTTAAAGGTGGTTTGGCCTATTTTGTCTCCCCTGTTTTCCTTCTTCTCATGAGATCCAAAGTGAAGCAGCAATATGCTGGGAACATTCAGCCAACAGTGGAATAAGGTGATGGCTTAAATTTATCACAGGTCAATGCAGTCCGCGTTTCCCGGCTGGAGTGCAACATGCAGCTGAGTCGTGTAGCTCGTTCATAGCCGGGCGCAGGGAATAGCAGGTGACAGCCGCCCGAGGGGCTGAGGGGGTGGGTTGTACTCACAGCTCTCTGCCGCTGTTGCTCTTTGAGCTTCTTCCTCAATCTGAAGAACTCCTTGTGCTGGCGTGAGACAAAATTAACAGCGGCATACTCCAGCAGTGCAGCAAACACGAACAGAAGGCACACGGCCATCCAGATGTCTATTGCTTTCACGTAGGACACCTGTGAAACCATTACAGTCAAATCAGTAAATTATCAGTGTTCAGGACATGCTCAGCAGAAACATGGAAGAATGATGGTGTTACAAACTCCAAAAGTGTGTATTCGCTGTTTTTAAATATCTTAATGGATACTAAGGAGTGCTGGAGGAAGTAAACTCAGCAAAACAACACTATAAAAGTCATTCATTATATTTGAAAGTCTCAGATGCAAAATTCTACTCAAGTACAAACATGTTAACAACAAAATGTACCTGAAGTATCAAAAGTATAATACTCATTACGCAGAATGGTCTCTGTCATTGTTCTATATTACTGATGCGTTAACATTTTGGTGATTTTTTTCTATTTCAGCGTATTACATTCTATATTATTAATGCTTGGATATAGAAATTTTGTGATGAGTAAAAGTAGCTACAAATGTTAAATATATGTAGTTGAGTAAAAGTTAAAACATTTATTTCTGAAATTTGCGGTTGTAGCAGTAAAAAAGTAAAAAGAGAAATACTGTGGGAAAGTGTGAGTAACTCACAAATGCAGTGCAGTATTTAAGTAGATCTACTTAGTTGCTTTTCACTATTCATTTTAAAAGACTGAAACTGATATAAAAGATCATCTACCTCTTTATGACATCTGTTGTTTTTATTTTTAGTAGTGTAAAGTAATGAAGAAATTTATTTACTGTTATGTACTGTGGCTGTGTGCATTTTAAAGTTGAGTCTACATAAATGAAAAGACAAAAAACATGTTCAGCTCATAAATAAAATGCTCTGTTGCAGTTATAACATTTGAAATGAGCTTCTTCCTGACAGGCTGCAGCATCAAAATGCATGTTAACACATTAATTATTGATAAAAAATAATCCAGTATTGTAATATATACAAACATTACACTCTAACAGACTCATTCTCATCATTCGGGGAAAACAAAGAATGTTTGTACATGAAATCGGGTAATTTTACATTGTAGTGTTGCTGTTTATTTAAGTAACACAATCTCTGTGATCCTCCACTTCTGCATTTTCCCCATTTAAAGTACGCAGTCCTGTGCTTTTCAGAATGTTAACCACACCCATCAATAAAATGCATCAAAAGAATTTAGTATTGAATTGAATATATAATAAACAATGACAACTTCCTTTTCCACTGTCTGATCAAACTGTCTGACCTTTGGCAGGGAGGCTCTGGAGCCCGAGCTCTGTGTCGTCATGGTGAGCACTGTGGTGATTCCCAGGCCCACTCTGGCTGGAGCTGCATCCATATTGATCCAAAAGGACACCCATGACAGGATGACGGTGAGCAGACTCGGTATGTACATCTGGATCAGGTAGTAACCCATTTGACGCTCCAGGTAGAATTTGACCTCAATGCAGGTGAATTTACCTGACCACAAGAGGAGATACAGGTACAAACTGACAGTCTCATTAGAAGTTGATTGACAGAACGTATCAAGGACAATGACCGGCATGTCTTGTGTCGTGTACCTGTGTTGTAGTGTTTGGTGCAGTAGCCAAGGCCTTTTTCCTCCTTCAGCACAAACTGAGGGAGCATCAGATCATCAGCCACCTGCACCGCTCCCACATCCAGCCATTCAAAAATGAGATCATTCATGGTGTAGCCAACTAGAGGAGGAGCAAAGAGAAGGTGTACGGAATGCAGTAAGTTTACAACAAAAATAAATGTGTGATGTCTTTGAGGCAGCATCAAGATCAACTCACAGCTTTCCAACTGCATCGTACATGTCTGGCTGTCCATAGGGAAGTTCTTCAGATCCATGGGACAGGAGAGGACAAGTGTCAGCCTGGAACACAGAGAGAGTGACACCGTAATGAACTGGAATGTAAAAGGTGACACCGTCACACTCTATCCCAGCTCCCAGATACCCTGCAGCATTAAACCCAAAGTCCCAGCCTTCTCCCTCTCATGTGTCACTCAAACCCTTTTTGCACGCTCACCTTACATTAAGGGTCACATCAAGCAGCTCTAACCTCTCTGTCCTCCTGTCCGTCTGTCTACTCCACTGCGCCCCATATAAAACCACTCAAAGGACTGACAGGTGCTGCATGACAACATGACAGCCTTTACTGGGGGGGGCATAAATGTGCTGAAAACACAGCACCAGCATCAGTGAAAAATGAGAGTTCTGCCTCAAACACAGAGAGACAGAGATCAAATTATACATAAAATAGAGAAAAATCCCACTCCTCAATAGAGGTTTTGGCAAGTATTCTGTGAATGTCTGACACACTGAGGTTTGTTTGTGTGACTGTTCTTTTTTAATGATGCCATGATGTCTTCTGCACCAGAAGCACCCTTTTCCTCTTTATTCCAGCAAGGACGAAGTCAAGTGTCTCACGCAAATGAGCAATATTGCAGAGAGGAGGAAAGTGAATGATGCTCATTTATTATCACGCAGACATGTGATGGTTAGTCACATGTGATTGAGTGAATGAGGGCATAAGTATTTCTTTTAACCTATTATTGTGTGAAAAGCATTATTAGGGTTGCTAAGTGGTAATCTAGTCAGACGATCATGATTCAGGGTTACTTTAAAGAATCAGTAATCAGAGAAGCTGCTGATGACTAGGTTGTGTTTAATAAAATTGCTTTGAGAGTTTGAAATATTCTTCTGTCTTATGTTCTAATGAAACTTCTTACTTTTACGCCACAATTCACAACTGCTTTAGTGCGACATTACTGACCTGATTCTGTTTTAGCCTGCAGTTATTTTTTTTTACATGAACTTGCTCACAGTGGGCGCTGGACACCACAATGACAACTGAACTGAACTGGAGTGAAACAAACATGTAGTTGAACCACTTATTTGGAGATACAGACCGACCACAACGAGTAGAGGCAAAAAACTCTGCCAACTTGGCAAGCCATGAAAATAGACTTGTAATGTCGGATGGGTGTGTTTCATTATTCAGTAAGTTTCACAATTCAACAGGAACGAGAGAAAACACAGGTCACCTGATGCTGTAGAGGACATTTCCATTTTGGAATATGCGAAGTAGTTTGTTGTCTGTCGTGACCTCGTGAAAGTTTGCTCCCTTTTCATTCGCAAAGAACAGGTCAGGTTTCCAAATGGAGTCCAACATTGAGGGGTCGAGGTCCAAAGAGTCATCTGGGTATTCCTTATATGCAAGTCGAGGGTCATTCCACTGCTGTCGCAGAAATACATTGAGCCGGTAGTCCTACAGTATAGAATCAAGTCAAAGTTAGAAGTTAAACTGTTTATAGTTATAGAAGCTAAATATATAGTCACAAGGTGTAAGTGTGGGATTCATTTGATAGTAGAATCATTTTAGGATTTAATAGGTTTATAAAATCAAAAAGTCATCTAATTGGCTTCATTTTAAAAAACCTTGAAATTTAGCCAAGATCAAGTCAGCAGGAAAAAAATCTCAGCAAGAAATGAGTGAACCTGCAGCGTCTCTCAGCAGGTTAAGAGCACTGTGCCCACGCAAACTCTGACATGTGAGCAAAAAGGAGGAAAAAAGAAGCATAAAGGCTGGCAAACAGACCTGAGTGCCCATAACCTGAAAGACAGAAAACTCCACTCACTATGTCATCAATTAAAAATTTGATGGTCCCTCCTCAGAGGTACTTTAGAAAATGTATGAGGCTTCTTAACTCCAAACTTGATCCCAACCACTCTCCATGGACTTCGGAAATGTATTATTCCCTTATCAGACAGAGACGGAGATGTACGAAAATCATAGCAGACATAATGCACCGAACCTGCAAGATGGTGTTTAGGTACCCTTCCAAGGGAGATGGCAGAGAAAAAAACAGGGAGGGCAATTGTTTTTTTAAAAGTTTGCCTAAATATCCAAATTTAACCAGCCCCAACCTAAATATAGTAAGGTCTCTTGCTTAGCCTACATGGATGAATCTTTTCATGTATAAAAACGTTGATTCCGGTTCCCCAGAGGATGTCTTCTGGAGGTCCAGTGCATTGACATCAGTATGGTGTTTGAAAATTTTGAAGATGCCGCCATATTGAAAAAAGAGCCTTTTTTAGAAGCACTCCTCAAAACACATTTTTTCCCCCTGAATATGAATTAGCTGGCCGTATGGTTATGTCCTGATTTGGAGATAACAGAGTGAAAAAAAAAAACATAGCAGTGGCCAAGGCTGCTCCCGGTTTCCATACCCGCGGCTTCCGTAGGCGCACAGCTACAACAGCCACATTGCTTATTACTCTCGGTTCCTACCTCATAGCAGAGATACTGGATATGCGATATCGTTACACAAGCCCTCTCAGCTTTCTTTGTTCATACGTGTTTTATACAGTCAATGGTTCATACTCATCGCATTGGCAACTTTTGCATCAGCCCATATGCCTTTGGGTCCTTTATTCGCTCTCACCGCAACACCGCTTTTAAAGAGCTCACAGCGACACCTAGCGGACAGGAGAGATGAACCCGCAGAGCTGAATGGCTGAATGAGGCGTATCCCAATAGAAGTTTAACCTGTTGCTGTTTCATTTTACAGAATGTTTAGTTTTATGAAACGTGCTCCAAAGGGAACATCAGTACAAGAGCATGTTAGAGGGATAAACCCCGAGGAGAACTTGCATTAGAGCAGAAGAACATTTACATCACAGTGCATTAAGATATAATTAGGCCTACATTCAAAGTTTTGAATAGCAGTGACAAAAGTATGTTTTGAACTGAAGTACAATTTACCTGAGGCACTTCAGTGATTCCTTGTTGTGTTTCTTTAATCTCACACTTCAGAGTGAAAGATTTTAATTTTTACTCTAATTCTTTAATCTTTTGTTTCTAGTTACTTTTTAAATTTATATTATTGTTCATTACCAGTACAAAATGTAATCAACAAACAAATTATGATACTTGATGATTATAATACTAAAGTTCTGTGAGTGCAACAGTTATGTAATAAGGGAAGGGATTAGTTTGTGAAACTTATATACAACATGACTATGAAACTGACTACAGACACCTGAACAGTTTTTTAGGTGTCACTTTCAGTCTTTTCAATCAAAGTGACACAAATCTTGTACAGAGCGATTTCCCTTGCTGCTGTCATCTTGTACAAGTGGAGCAAGCAACAGGAAATGAGAGAGATCAACAAGCCTACTTCACGTAAAACCTGATAGTTATACTGATATGAACAAGTGCGATCGGGTGCAACTGTTGCTGAAATATAGTGTAAATCCTTAACGTTCATTTTTTAAGACTGCTGCTAAACTCAACATCTTTAAGGTCATTTTATTGGCCTCTTGTATTCTGCTGAACTCTCAGTCATCATGCACTCAATGCAGTGATTCTTAGAGAGAGACATACTGAGCACTGGGTGTTACAAAGAAAACTCTCACCATAGTTGTTTCGGTGATGGATCCGAAGCTGTTGATGAAGATGTTACAGGTGACATTGACAGGAGGACCTGATGGAAGCAGATTGTCATCACACATCACAGTCACACTGGCATCTTAAATACCACTGATGATGTTTTCTGAGGAGAATGCATCAAGTATTGAAGGCAGTAAAGAGCAGAGCATTCCCACAAAATAACATCTGCTTGTTCTCCTCACACTGTGTCCCGATAAATGAACTTATCCAACATAACCAGCATGAAATTGTGTTGTCATTTCCAGTACCCTCCCATTAGTCTAGTCCATCTGTCAACCACTGAAACTTTAAATATTTCAGCGACTCATTTCCTAAGAGGCAATAATTTATTAATTCCCTTTTAGTTACATTAGTGTATATATAGATAATCAGCCGGGATTTACCCAGCATTCACTGACAAGGATGTAGAGCAAGTATGAAATATATATGAAATGCGACCCCTGAGACCGAGGGGGAAGTGTGTCAGAAAGAATCTGCCGACTTTACTCTCAAGGAGAGATCAGCACTGGCTTGAAATGGGCCTGTGGGGTAACATACGAGTGTAGCTGCACATTGGTGACGGAGAATAATATGAAAGAGAAGTCTGCGAAAGAAAGCCGTAACCTAAGGCTGTGGGTCAGCATAAAAACAGTAACAACACATGACAAAAAATGGAGAAAAAAAATCAAGGCTCCTGTGAAAAACATGACAGCCTTTAGCATCTCTCACTTCTCCTCCATCTGCGAATGATTTGTGCTGCTTCACTGCCCAGATTGTTATGCAAAATGAGCAGAGCACTTTCTCACACCTGTCCTGTCGGTGGAGGTCCTCCCACCGCACGCCACAGTATGTTACCTTTGAAGTTGGGTCTGATGCGAGCATCATAGCCAGATGTGCGTCCCATCAGTTTGTCCAGAAAGTCAGATGGAGAGGGAGGTTTGGTCGCCTTGCTGGGGAACTTCATCTCCTTACAGAGCACAGATCTGCCAAGTGATAGAACAAACAACCCTGGATACGCTGACATATATTCATTTATTTGCTCAGCTCAATATCTCCAGTTTCCCTCAGGAACAGTTTAATATAATTTTATACTAATTATAATCTTTTTTTGGAGGGGCTTGGTGTTTTACTGATTGTTCTTATATGCACTCTGTATTTTAAAGCTATAATATTCAGTTTTCTTACTGATCAGATTAAATTCATTTTTAATTTTTTTGTTTCTCCAATAGAATACAGCATTTTGCATTAAAATTTTTAAACTGCTGTCTATTAGTTATAGATGACAAAATATTTGAGACATCACTCTCCTCACAAAACAGAAACAGTAATATCAACATGCTTCTTGGTCAAAGAAGAATCATCTAATGTTATACTATCAATGCCTGTCAAAGTCTAATCATTTTGAATGAAGTAAAACACAGTAAAAACAAATATGTATTTACACTACAAAGGCTTGCCAGACGGCTATTTACAGATTTCACCTATAAATAAGTACAAGGAAGCAATAAACCAAAACTTTAATTAGTCTCTTACCTGCCTTGCAGAAAAATGATGGACGAAGTCCAAATCATCCACAAGATGTGCAAAAACATTCTCAGTTAACACACACAGTAGATGTAAGACCAACTGAGAGAGGAAGAACTGAGAAAGCAAAAGGAAAACAGAGATGTAGGGAACTTGTTGTTGCTCCTCCAGCCAGACTGTCTTCTGCACTCAGCTGAGCATCCCTCCCCTCTCTGCAGGTGTAAAATACAGGAAGCTGCTGCTGTATAATTCAAAATCCAAGGGAAGTTTTTTTTCTGTCCGTGTTTGTGTGGATGACTTCAAGCTTTATCTCTTTTTTATGGCCATATGCATGTTCAAGGAATTACTGCAAGCATATTTAAAGAGACAGGAGCATTTTTTCAGAGCAGAGTGGCCAACGTTGCCCCTCATGACAGCAGCAGATTAGCAGAAATATTAGAGATTTTAACATGTTACATTTACAGTCACACTTTCTGCGGAACATCAAAACAGATATAGTTTAAGTAACAAATTGTAAGAATAACATGATTTTGATAGGTTTCAATGTTTTATCACTAATGAAACATTGTTTTGTATTAACTCAAAACCACAAACTTGAAAGAGGCTAATAAATATGAACTATGATTGGATTGCAACAGCTCTCTTCTAGTATCATTATAAAGATTGCTGTCCTGAAAATTAGATAATCTTCTACATTGACTGTGGTTTTCATATTGTGGTGCTAAATTGATGAAGTGGTGCAAAAAAAAAATCAAGGATCCTCTGAGTAATTTTACATAGCATAAATACATTTATAGATCAGTTCATTAAAATAAGGACTGAATTCTCAACAAAAACATAATCATTAATAAGAGGCAAAGAGAAATAAGATGAAGGCATTAAGTTCTAATTAAATCAATTGTAACTTGGATCTTTAAGTGTCTGTGCGGAGGTCAGCTTTAGCAAGGCTGTCCAATGTTTCTGGTCTAATTATTCCATCTTCTAATCGCCAGACAAGTTCAAATATAAATGTGGGAGCTCATGTTTATTCCTCCATACAGAGGGGGAGGCAGTTCGGCCATTTACTCATGTAAAATTAATGTCAAAGAAAGCGATGGGACGTTATGGCTGCACGTGTTTGCCTCACACTTGAGAAGCTTCGCACTTCGCTCCGGAGCCCACAGTGTCAAATAGAATAAGAAATGTGTGAAGATACAAAACACGAGTGCATTCCTAATAACAAGTTCACAGTAGAAAAAAAAACAATATTTCTGCATGCTTGAACATTTTTACCTCCGGACAAGAAAAGTAGGCCAAGCCTCATGTTAATGTTTTTTGTTGAAGCGCACATAGACTCTGCTTAATTAGATATTATACATCTGCACAGTGTAAAATGTGCTAGTCAGCTGTCCTTTTAACAGGACTGCTTGTTCCTTTTTAAACTAACAATAAGGGTATTTAAATTTTAAATCTCTTTCACCTTATTTCTTTTTAAAGGTCAAATCACTATAGTTTGCATGTACTGTATACCCCAAGAGACTTTACCAAGCAGTACACATTGATTTAAAAGCTGCAGGACAGATGAGCTAAACCACATAGACTTAAATAACCATCACAGCTGCAGGTCAACTTACATGTCATCAGAGAAACTATATAGGAGTCAAACAGAAAATAATGGGATCGCTCCAATTTAAAAATAGCTTTTATTCCAGCTTCTCTCACGACAAACTGCTCTGATCACACAAGAGGAAAACAACAATCCATGCTCAACATTTTCAGCTTGGTGGGGAAAAGCAGACAATCACATCTTGAGCAGGATTTTAAAAAACATGAGCATCAAGTTTGGTGGACGATGAGACAGTGATTTCTCCTGAATAGAAAAAAAAATACAAACGAAAAAAAAAACAGGTGCGGCAGATAGAAATTCCAATATTAAAATATTTCAGCGACATGACATAATTTACATTAATTTTCCTGTTTAACATGTATAATCAGTTGTGTCTTCAAGGGTATGGCAATGTCAAAGTTCAGTCTTAAACATGAAGTGTAACTCCCATCCAAAACATGAGTGTCAGCCTCCAGCAACTTAATCCTCATGGATGTTGAACAGCTTGGCCACTTCATTCAGATCTGCATGTTCCTCGCCATCCTTAATGATCTGTAAAGGAAAGATTAAAAAGATTTACAGTAAACAGATCTATATTTTAATCCTGACTGTGACACAAATGCAATTTTTTAACTGAGTGATTTTACCTTTCTTGCGATGGGCATCCTGTTAAACACGTTCCACAGGATGATGCCCACCACCACTTTGTCTCTTAGGTAGAAGATGACTCCCTTGCCATATTCCTCTTTGTGCTGCACCGGAGCGGGAGCGGGCGATGATGAGGCCACTGGGCTGGTGGCCGTGTCCTCTGTTTCACTTTCTGAGCGGATCCCAGTTCCTGCAACACATTTACCAAATAAGACTTAATCTGACTCTTAATCCACAGACTCACTCTTTAGCTTTGCTTTAGTGAAGGCTCCTACCTGACTCCTCTGTAGCAGCTTTAGGTGTATCCTTGGCAGTGGCTTTGGCAAACACTCCTACTGTTGGTAGGCTGCTGTCAACGATCCCGATCGCCTCGTAGCCTACATCTGGTCCCAGGTCACTCCTGTGAGAAACCACATTAGATTGAAAACGTGAGGGAAATAATGTCATTTTTACGCTATTATCCGTATCTATGTCTGTACCTGTTCAACCAACAAAATTATGTGTCTGTATCTGAATGTGGATAGAGTGGTGATAAAGTCACTGGGTATATACATTTATTCATTGATTTAATATTTATGGGCCTCTGTCTCAGTCTGTTTCTTCAAAATAATATGGATCAATATGAAGAAACGGAATACTGAGGAACCACATTCCAATCTTGCAGTGATTTTTGTATTCATTATAATAACGAGCAGAAGAAATTTATGTTTTGTGATTTGCAGAGCAATGTTGAATTGAGCTGGAAACAAGTTTCTTTAAAATGTGTGTATCCCCTCTCCTATTTCAGACACACACAGGCAAAAAACAAAACACACAGGGCTGAGTTGGTGCTTTTTAGCCCCAAATTTAGCTGTGAATTTCAGCAACAATCTACTTCCCTTTACCACCTCATGAGTTTCATGCTGCCTTATGACCTGAAGTGATGTCACAGCCAACTGACCTTGACAGATTTCCTGCTGTGGTCATTCAGCCCACTTAATGTGGCATCATTTAGAGGCACAGCTGTGGTTCATCAGATGGCACATTTCACTTATTGTTCTGATATTCCTGTTAAACTCTGTTTTGAAGCAGGCTTTCAGTTAAAAAAAAAAAGCTGTGACACACTTAGCCTGCATAAACCTGGCGATTTAGTTTAACAGAGTTTTATTATTTGTATTGTTCTTGGAATAGTAAACAGTAAATGCAGTTTTGGCATTTTACATGTAGTTTTCAGTGAAATGTAAAACTGCAATGCGAAATGTAATTTTACATTTAGAACAAGTTAAACATGAAATGGACAAGTTGACCTTGAAATGCACTGATCACTGCTGCTGAATAATAATATTAAGTCGTGTGTCCTGTTAGTTTATCTTTGCTGTATGAACACTGAGAGCCTGATTCTACAGACACATTACACTTGCATTCACAGCATATCAACCTATCATCTGACAACAACTGCTGTGGCAAACATTAGCCATGATCGTCTGACTAATGGCTATGTGCTATCTTTTTTCCTTTTTTTTTTTTATTGATTCAATAAACCCATGTTGTCAGCAGTGTGTCATATTGTCCCAGCTGATGAAAGCATGCAGTCGCAACATTCGTCTGGGTAGTGCGGGCCACACTCCACCACACCAGTTTAATTTTTGACAACCCCTGTTTAACTGGTTGAGTCCCCTTGTGATCCTACCAGTAATGTTTTTAAACGAGTAAGTACATTCATGATGGGCTTAAAAATGTCTCGCAGTGACGCAGCATTCTGCTGGAAACTCCTATCCTAATGTCCTCTAAAGGCATTTTAAATATTTCACAACTTAATGGTATTCAAGACTTCAAGGCAATCATGCATGTTCATCTGACTTCTGAAAGGATTAAGTCTGAGTCATTTGCAGAATTGTACATGCTCCCCTACTGCCCGCTTGTTCAAATGTATTCAATGATCGTGGACACGTACGATCAACAACTTTTTAAGATAATTCCCCCCATTTTGACTGTGAGCTGGTTTCATAGCTTGCAGCCACAGCGCTCATTTGCAAAACAGTTTGAATTTATAACCCATGAAACCTGGAGTTAGCATCACTAACAGGAAAAAAGGAAGTACTGCAATACCTACCAGAACATAGACTGATGCCAGTAGGGTTTGCTGGCTCCTGTCATGTTCTCTCCTGCTAGCCTTCCACTTACAACGGCGTGATCGTGGTGCTCCACTCGCCTGCGGCCCAGTCTGATGTCGTAGAAACATGCAGCATCTCCAGCCTGAACAGGTTGAAGGTACAAGGATCAGAATTTCTAACTACATTACTGTTGCATTATATGTCTAAAGAGGTTACAGCTACTTCTGTGACAGTGACCTGGCTGTGCCTGATAAGGGCGCTATAGTACAAGATAAGACTGTTAAACTTAAGAAGTCCAGCTTTTAAAATTAAATTAATTTAAAGTGAATTTTTGTGCTTTTTACTGTTCATACTGTTATACTGGTTGGAGGAGGACTATTTAACTAACTGATAGAGAATGATGTCTTTTTTTATCTTTTTTTTTTTGTTGTGATCTTGTTGACTGTTGTCTTTGGATTCTCCAGCGTCCTTACAAACATGAACTTACCACCCAAATATTGGATCTTGCTTGCAGCTCTGCGTTGACCCGATAGCCACCGAAGTCAGAGTCCACCTCCAGCCCTGCTGACTTGGCGAGGTCAACGTTAGGCTCCAGGCCAACAGCTGCAACAATGTGATCGGTTTTCACCTACGAGGTGACACACAGGTAATCAGTAACTAATAAGGTATTTCCTGAATTTCACCAAACTTTTGCACAAACTGGTACCTACCAATCGGCCATCTTTCAGCTTGATTTCTAACTTATCATCTTTGAAGGTGACAGATTTCACCAAAGCTTCTGTAATGACTTTCACACCCTCTGTAAAAGCAACGGAGAATATTGGATAAAAGATGAAAAGAAAAAGTGAAACTAAGACAGACTCAGTTCAGACATGACAGAGTATAAAATAGACATTAACCTCTCTTGACTTTTTCTGTTGTCCAGTTGCTCAGATATTCAGGCAAAACTTTTCCCATGTTGCCCTTCTCTGGGTACATCTGGACCACCTCCAGGCCAGACTCATTTGCTGTAGAAAAGAGAAAAAAAAGATGAGTGATCCAACAACAGAGCAAGAAATGAATTTTACCAATTAGTATACAGGGTGCTGACAATGGACACAATATCCAAGAAACGAAATATTAATAACCTGCCAATAACAAAGATTACATACAGTACTGCACAAATAATATAGGGTCTCCTGAATGAAATCTGTTTTTTTTCTCCCTTTGTCATAGCTTGTGTAAATAGAGGACTTTATTAAGGGTGGTTGTTTTTCTTTGTTTTTTTTTATGCTCTTGAACATTTATGGTAATAGACTCCAGACTCCATCTTCATTCTCCATCTTCCACCATGAAAATGTTTTGATTGTTATTCACTTACCCACAAAGGAAAAGAATAAATAAATAAACAAAACATAATAAAAGCCTTAGAAGAATTTAACTGATAGCACTTTTTCTTCAAAATTTTCTAACAATATTAGGAGAATAAAAAATTATCAGGCCATAATAATGACGAAGTGAAAATGTGATTTTGCAGCAGCTCTAATTAGTTTCCTTACATCTCCTGCCGAGGGCACAGGCCAGCTCGCTGCCCAAGAAGCCACCTCCAATAATTGTGATAGACTGGATGCTTCTGGAGACCTTTTCCAAAGACTTGAAGTCCTCAATCTGCGAAAGAGAGCAAATTTACATCAAACTGACCTGACTCTTTTAAATGTAACATCTTTCGGAACAGCCGGCGCAGCAGCTCTCTTATTACCCCTGGAGTTACTGAGTAATCTGTGTCTGCCGTTTCCTGCTCATCTCTTCAGTCCTTTTATATCTCATTAAATATCTAGAAGTTATTTTATTTTAGAATGATTCAGTTTATTATTTTTTAGATTTCGATAAGTATTCCACATATTTTCTAATGACTTATTCCAGATTGGTGGAATCACACACAGAAAATATTTCCTGTTATCCAGTACTTTCATACAGCTTTTGACTTTTGCTATCTAAATATATATTTCTATTGTGTCACAATTTCACTAATGCTCCTGTTGCCAAAACATAACATGCACTGTCAGAAATTCCCGAACTGAAACAAAGCTATCGCCCTCTTGTGGCTAAATACTGACCTTGCGGAACAAAGTGGTCCTATTCATCACCTCCTCTCCAGCTCTTTCAATGACTTGTAGATTTCTTGGCACCCCACCTAAAGAGAGCAGCTCAAATTAGCTTCCACAAGGTTTAAGCTACATTTGGTAATAAAGCATTTTATTGCAGCTTACCTGTAGCAATCAAACACTTATCGTATGAAATCTCAGTATCATCGTCCAGTTTCACTTTGTTTCCCCTCACATCCATGTGAACCACCTAAGATAGATTAAAATATATTTTTATTGTCAGAAATCTCATTCAATATGGACCAAAATATAGTCAGATTAACTTTTTCACTTTTGGTATGAGGTATGAATAATTTATACAAGCACTATGATATATATGGTTTTTGATTACTGAGTCAGCTATAATTGAGTCTGAAAAATATACAGCCATACACCTAACAATTGATTTTCCCGAGGTCAGTTAGTCCAAAATAATGAAAGAAAAAATCATCTTTGAAACCGGGCAGAATATAATCTACAAAGTTAAACATTGGAACTATTACTCACGTACCTGATTATCCAAATTGTATTTTAAATGTCACTGAAATGTGGTGTATGGTGTCTTATGAACAACAGAGATTATTCTGCAATATTAGTGTGTACACTGATACAATAATAACTTAAGTGAGTTAAACAGACGAGTAGCTAATCTGGCACATCACTAAATATAAACCAACCCTTTTGCCAGAGAGAACAGCCACGCCCCCGTTTTCTGCTGTATCTAGCTCTTTTGCATTGATGTAGAATGATGGTGGCTGGAAGTAGATACTGCCAAAGAAATATAAATGAATTACAAGCTTTGAACATTTTTATAAATAATACACATATTATGCAGCTTTGTGTCCACTAGTGCAGCATACATTTAAAAAAAAATACAAAATTCATGACGAATGTTGATATAAATTAATTTTAGTTACTACAAATTCAGTATTTCCTGGGCAAAAAATCATTTGCAGCATAGGGACTGACTTGTAACAGAGCAACAGAGTCTATCAGGCAACACTGTAATGACCTCTTATCAAAGCCAGACAGATGTTGATACAGAACAAACAGACAAACTGTAAGAAAAGCAAAGAGCCATGAGTGAAGTTGCACAATTCAAAAGCACAGCACAAGAAAACTTAAACAAACCTCCTTTCCTTTCCATTCCACTGTTTGAAGCGCAGCGTTTCTGTCACGCTGGGGTCATCAGAGAACCACAGTTCCTTAGAAAGAGGTGGTCTCATGTATGGAAGGTCTGGCTCATCAGTCACTATTAAAACCTGTCAACAAAGAATTCTAACTGCCATTAACAAAGATAGTGTCACTTATTGTATAGCGTATATGAGGAAAAACAAAAATTTAACTGAGAAACTATGTTGAGGTAGATGATTAGCAGAGTTCTGACTGACCTTGGCACCGGGGTCTCTGGCTCGAATAGACCGGGCAGCAGCAAAAGAGGCGGTACCTCCACCAATCAGGAGGTATGGAGTGTGTGAGGGGATCTTGAGAGATGCAGGCACTCCTGGATTTTGCATGAGAGAGCAACAGCGAGCACAAGAGAGGGACAAAGAGAGAGAGAGGGAGAGAGAGAGGAGTGCAAAAAGCAAAAGCAGACAAGAGACACAGTCAGCATGTGATATGTGATTCTGATCATCACCCATGACTTACACAAATACACCTGAAAGGAGTGAATGGGAAAAGAAATAATATTAAAATGTGAGTGAGATTAACCATTATCATTACAACAACCCAAACGATGTGAAAAGGGTAGGGAGCTGGTAGGGAGAAAAGCTGTAATGAAAAAATGTTAAAACCATATGAGGAAAAAAGTGTCTGAAATTAACAGTAACATTATCAAAATGAGGAAAAAGGTGTTGTGTTTGCCCGCTTCCCTCTCCAACCGTGGCTGGACTATGGTCTTACCACTCTCTGCCACAACTTCAGGCTGCGGCTCAGCAGGTGGCTCTGCTGCGGGGCTTTCTGCTGCTGCTGGTGCTGTGGGTTCTGTTCGTGTAACCGGAGCATCAACCAGTTAAGACAAAGTAAAAACCTTCAGATGTAGGAAATGTACATCACCAGTTCTATGCACGCGGCTGAGCAAGTGCTTACCACTCTCAGCAACAGTTGCAGGGGGTGGCTCTGTTAGCTCAGCTGAGGACGGCTCAGAGGGGGGTGATGGTTCTGGTAGAATAGTGGCAAAGTTACAGAATAACCTCTGATACGCACTACAGCTAATATGTGAAATCCAACTACAGCTGAGCAGTATGCATCTTCTCCAAAGACTCATGTCAGATGGGAAAAATTCCCAAAACGATAACTGAACCAATTAAGCTAGAGTATCTTTTTCTCTCATATCTTACCCGCCTCTTCTACTACAGGCTCAGCAGGTGGCTCTGCTGCGGGGCTTTCTGCTGCTGCTGCTGCTGCAGGTTCTGTTAGCGTAACCGGAGCATTAACAAGTTAAGACAAATAAAACCTTCAGATGCAGGAAATTGTACTGCACTGGTTCCAGTCAAGAGGCTGAGCCCTTACCACTTTCAACAACAGGTGCAGGGGGGGGCTCTGGTAGCTCAGTTTGCTCAGCTGAGGACGGCTCAGAGGGGGGTGACGGCTCTGGTAGAATAGTGGCAAAGTTACAGAATAACCTCTGATACG
>JAQNCA010000006.1:7910510-7928623 GCA_029783725.1 Acanthurus tractus
CTCAGCTGAGGACGGCTCAGAGGGGGGTGATGGTTCTGGTAGAATAGTGGCAAAGTTACAGAATAACCTCTGATACGTACTACAGCTAAAATGTGAAATCCATCTACAGCTTAACACTGGAAAGTATTTATCCTTAAGACTCAGGCCAGATGGAAAAGTCGCTTCAATTCCAAAAGAATAACTGAACTAATTAAACTAGGGTATCCATTTTTCCTAATATCTTACCCTCCTCCTCAACTACAGGCACAGCAGGTGGCTCTGCTGCTTCCTCTGACGGAGTTTCAACCGTCTCATCTGCTGTTGAGGGCAATTCATAGCATTGGTTAAGAATCATTTCTTTATGAGAATACCGAAGGGGAAGACCATCAGGATCCATGCGTTTCCTCAGATTTACCCTGGGATATTCTGCAGTGCATGCACACTAAAATAATAACAATTGGAAGCAACCCCATTTGTGGTGAACTTGTCCAGAGTTGTCAAATCTGTATACCTTATTGGACCAAAAACTACAGCCAGAATTATATTTGAAAGAAATATTATCAAGGAGCTGAGAATGGTGTTGTAACTTGTTTAGCCAGTGTCAGTGCTAATTGTCACTCCAGCATTTCTTACCACACTGGTGTTTACAAGTACCAGGGACTTTTCTGTTTTCTGTTTTTAGACTGTTTGTTTGAATTAGATCTCAGACACAGTATGAGAAAAGTCTGAAGGTAAAAATATAGTTCACTTTAAATGGCAGCTTCCAGTTATTTGGTTTACAGTAAAAAAAAAGAGGTGAAAAAACTTTTTAATTATTATCTCAGGACAAAAATTCAAAAAGTAAAACACATTCACAAAAAAGACAAATAGGAAGGATTCCATTTCAAATCTCTAACAGGACAACAAAGCAGACTAGGACCCAACACATTTGGAGCAAATACTGACAACTCCGACCACTTTGTCCCACAAAAACAGAAATATTTACAGTTCAGATTGAGGGTCAGTGAGTGAGTCTCCATAGTTGCACTAAAACTGTAAAGGGTTAATTCACAAGGTTAGAGGACAAACTAATTTGACCCAACACAACTTACATGCATCACTATATACAAGACATACATAACCATGCTGATGCAACAGGAGGACAGAGGCACAGTTCATGCTGTGAATTTCTCATCAGACATTTAACATTTAAAAAAATCTGTAGGGCCTCGTGTATAAAAAGTCTTCACCATAACATTATATATAAACAAACTAATGTTGAACAATAATGAGCAGGACACAAAGTGGAGTGAGAAGACAGTGCAATGTGCAGCTTTTTTTGTTGCACTAACCTGACTTCACCAGTTGGTGTCACCATAGGACACATAATTCCACATCTAGTAAAATTTTGTTATTTCATTTTTAGGTTCAAGCATATATTTATACAAGAGGCACCTGCTACACATGCATGTGGGGGTTAAGGCAAGTATGCAAACAACCTGGGGTAGGTTCAGCTGTTTCACTTGGGGGCGCTGCTTTAGCATCAGGGGCCGGTGGGCTCGGCTGCTCTGGTGAACTTGTTGGCTCAAGGGGGGCTGTGAGAGACAGATTTATAAAAATTAGCTATGAAATAATTAACTTAGATTCTTATTCAGCAGGATTTCTTCTGTATTATGTGACATCAGATGGTTTATTAATCAGGAAAAGAACAGGGTTTAAGGAATCATCTGCCACTCTTGAAATTGTCACCAAATCCTTTGTTTACATGGCAATAAAGAGGAGGCCTAGTTGTGCACTGCAGAGATAGGTGAATCAAAGTCTACACTTTCACCAAATAACCCTTTACTATAACTCTAAAAAACAAAAATCTTTTAGTCAAAAAGAGTGATACAACAAAAACTGCACTGGCACGTGCATTACTGTAAAAACGTCATACCATCATACAATATCATCAAAACAGGCGAATTCTTAATTGATTATAACTCAAAAAGTATCTCATTGAAATGCTGTGGCTCTCATTGGAATAACTATAGACTTATTGGTTAACAAGCAAAGTTTTATTATCACTAAAATCAGTTAGTAAAAATTACTTACCGGGAGGCTCTGACTCAATGGATGTAGCTGATTCTTGTGTTGTGGCTTTTTTATGTGGTCTGGATGCAATTTCATCAATACGCTCCTGATATCTTTGCTTGTCTCCCTTTACAGTTCGGTAAGCCTGTGAAAAGAAACACAAAAAAAGGGTTTTATATTTCCATAAACTTTTACTCTGCAAAACAGCCCTGATTCTGCTGAAGGGAGGAAATCTGCAGGATATTCCAGGTACACCGTAGGACCTCCTTGATGAAACCCAGCAAACAAGTGACGAACAAAACAGTACATTAGTTTTATTTTCAATTGATCATTATTCACGACTGTCACTGCATGTAGTTTGTGTTGTTATAGAGTTAGCTAACTTACATATATTCCACCACCAACGCAGACTGCTCCAACCAGAAGGACATATAGCTGGTTTTCTCGACCTCCTCCTGTCGGTCCAGTGGACATGTGAGCCAAAGGTACATGTGCTGGTAATTTACCATTGGTTAAGCCTGACAAGAGTTAAAGAAATGAAAATAGTCAGTCATAGTTGCAGTTCGTCTCCAAACTATGTGTGTACAGAAGTTGCATCCTTCATCATCTTTGTTGGTGTTCTGTAGATCGAATTATTAGGCTGAAGCTGTCTGACTGACAGTTCTACATCATTAAACTATATATTTACTGTTCATTTGACAAAATTCCATTTTGTTATTTGGACTGACACCAAAAAAGATAAGGCAAGACATAACACATATGGCACAATATGTTCCACCATTTTTTCTGTAGTGTATAGCACAGAAAATAATCTGCAGTGAATGTATGAAGGTGGTTGCCTTATCAAGCCACCGAGCCAAAGGTGACTGCTGCATGTAACAGCTGAAGGAGATGTTTTGCTGGCTTGCTAAAAAGTGAAATATCCAGACTAGAAACAAAGTAAGTGAGAATGCATGATACAACTTAACAGTTTCTGTGAGGTTAAATTATCTGCTGGCTGCATTAGGTACTGATAGATTTTGATTGTGGATGTTGACAATCAATATGCATTTCATTACAAGATCTTAATGAGACCACATATAGTGCTGACGAGTTTCAATACTATATCTCTGTACTTCAGCAGGAGCTTCGACTTGATATTCCCTTAAATGAAGGAACTGGCACACTTTGTTGCCCAAAGATCCTTGAGCTTGTCACACACACAGTTTGTGGCTGGCTTGTACGCTTGGACTTAGTAATCGATCTCTCTGATGAACAACGTTCCTCTATTAACTCCTCACTGCTTCCTTTCTTCATTATTGTTGATCAGAGCAACCTAAAGGTAGCCTTAGCACAGGGCAAATATTGTCCCTTATATGCTTTATCATGTAAGGGACGAAAGGAGCTTAAGAGGCCGCATGAGCCCCCCGCCTCCAAAAAGTCGCCTTGTACTTATGTCAGAGTGGTAACATCAGCAGGGTTACAGACTATGTTGCAACATCTATGATAACCACGCAACGAAACAGCACAAACGTGTGTGACAGTGACTCCAGTTTATTTCTTATTGACTTGCGTTGCTTTCTGACGAGCAGCACGCGAGGGCTATAACCAGCTGAGTTTAATAAGTTAGCTGGTCACCGGCATGTCCCCCACGTCTGCATGTTAATTGCTAATTAGCTAAGTTATAACAGCGAAACGAAGGTCAGAATACCTAAACTAAGGCCCCAGAAGTTGACCTGCCCTCTTTAAAAAACTGTCGACACTGTGTAATATTATGCCCCTAAAAATGTAGGTTTGAAATGAGGCCAGCTAACTAGGAGACAGCAAGTTACTGTAACTCTTGCTTACCTGTTCTTCTCACATTCTGCCGGCATACGGTAGATGAGGCTCTAGCGAGAGGAGCAAGCTTTCTCCATACTGTTCTACATTTCAGCATTGTGGCTCAGCTCCGCTGTAACGGTTCCCAGTTAACCAGCCGACTAGTCGGACGACAACACTAGCTAGTCAACGCTGATCAAATCCTGCAGTCAGCTCACACTGTCAACTAGCAGCACCGCGCTACACGCCAAGGCCAGAGACAGGTCATACGTTTCAAGAGGATCATGGGTAATTGCAAAGACTGTGTCAACATGCGAGATTGGCCACTGCGAGAAAACTACGTAGCACAGTGCCTGCGGAAGAAAGATGGCGGCGACCTTAAGTGACAGCGCTTACAGATACAAGAGTTTTGTTAAATATAAAACGCTATGTTGTTATTTTTGTGTTACAACTCGATTTAGCATTTTTAAATCATGCAATCGACAAATACCTAATAAATATGAACTTTCTTTGAGATATAAGCTCAGTTTCAATTACTATTACATTGAGTCGTGGCCGTTATCAGCGCTATCCTTCAAGAGTCTTTGGTAGCTGCCGTAAACCCGGTTCTTGTTCTTTACATGTGAACAGATTTGATGCAGCTGCCGTAGACTGCTGCCCTCAACAGTTTATTCAACACAACACGGTTAAGAAAAGTTTCCCCGGAAGTTTTAGAAATGAAGTCAAAGCAGGTGCAGGTAACCGAAAAGAAGAAGTGCATTACATTCCTACATGGATAAAATATTTGTAGCACACAGGATAACATGATATTGACAATATAACTAAACATATGTAAACCAAAAGAAAAAACGTTTTTTTTATTATTTAAATAAGTGTCCATGCATTTGTATTTAAATTAAACCTAGATATTATTAATGCAATGCACTGTCATGTTGTGTTAATTCAGGCAAATTTATTATGTGCACTGTATTTTAAAAACACAAATTCTTATTTGGTTTTCACTGAGACGTGATTTCTGAACATGAAATTTGCCCAGTGATAGTCTTGGGATAACATCATAAACTACGTCATTATGTCGCCCTCTTGTGGATTCTCAAGAAATGTGAAAAGGGACTAGATTGATTCTGTTTATAGTATTTTTTTTATCGATTGCATTTGACTGCGGATTGCCAATTGTGGAATTTCACAATGTTGTCCTCTGCGACAGACTTCGAATTGGTCAGACAGTCGGTTATTATAATTAATAATAAAGGAAGTGATTTATCTATGATAGGAAATCATTTTTAGATTGACAGTAATGATCAATGAACTTCCCTTTGGAGGAAACCTAATTCTGTGATGCAGAGATATGGATGTTAAGTGGTAAATCAGTGTTGGCAAGAGAAGTTAAAAACTGAACTATCTTTATCGGATGAAGGAAAACTTCATGGTTGTGTAAACAACCCATTGTGTTACTTTGTTGTTTTTTCTGGTGTTCGTGTTTGGTATGTTCAGAACAAATTTGATGAAGTGACTGGTAATGATGTTAAAATTAATTACCAAATCTTAATATCGTTGCAGTCTACCAGTGCTGCTGCCACAACACTACTACTACTATGACTAATACTATTGTTTACCAATTCATTTTTTGTAGTTTTGCAACTATGACCATTAATACTTGTTTTATCTGAGTTTGTAGTATTTACCATTGTCACACACCCCTAAATTGTTAGATTAAAAAAGTCTGCACCGCCCGTTCTGAGAACGGCCTTTATGCAAAGACACAAACTCAAAAAAAACAAAAAACAAACTCAGAGCAGAAAACAAAAACAATAGTACCATAAAACTGCCACAAAATTCAATAATTAGCTTTAAACTTGAGTTTGACATTATCCCATTTTCTGAACCAAATAAAATACTCCACATATCTGATCTCCTGGGCAGAGGAAGAGGAGTCAGGAAAGGGCCCATTGCAGCTCCTCATAGATGCACCCTGAGTTACTGAGGCCAAATCCCTGTGAGGTCCCACCATGTCACTGAGCACCTTAGGAACCTGGCTCTTTCCACATGCATCACTGGCTTTAATAATAGCAAATTGAATGAAACGATCACAAATACATCAGTGCTGGGATGTTATCGGCTTCCTATGCAAAATCTGAAACGCGTGGTTTTACATCATCAAGAGGCTTGATTGTTGAAGAAGCTGCTTGTGACTAAGGAGTTACATAATATCTTAAATGTGAAAAGTTCATGGAATGCATAAATCTGTCTGCAGCATAAAATTGTTTGCAGTCTTTGAAGAGTTTAAAGTCTGTATGTTTGCTTTTGTAGCCGTTCTAGTAATTTTCAAATTTTTCTCAAAATTAGAGAAGCTTTCTAACATAGGTCCAAACTATTTACTTTAGAAACTTGGTAAGTACAAGCTTTAAATTTGTGTTTGGTCCTTTAACCTTTAACAATGGCTGGGCACTGAAAGCTAACTCAACCAAAACTAACTGACGGATAATTGTTGACATCAAAGAAAAACAACAGTCTGATGTTTTTGTCAGTTATCCATTGTTAAAACCACTTTCTATGGAGCTCATAAATCACATCAGTCTAACAAACGAAAGAACCACACAACAACAGAAAAAAGGGAATCAGTTTATCGTATAACACATGAACCTGAACATCAGATTTCACCCACATGTGACTCAGCCCTTGCATGCTACCACTCAGCTCTCAAACCTGTCAAAGCTCATAATGAGTAGTATTTTTCTACTCTAAACCCCCTCAAGCCAACCGCTCCATCCACTTGCCCCGAGCACTTGAGAAAACAAACACATAATTCTCTATTACTCTCTCCCTGTCTCTGTCTCTGTCTCTGCCTCTCTCTCTCTCTCTCTCTCTCTGATCAATTTCTTGACTTCCTCGTTTTGGAGTGGCTAGGCTGAATACCAGAACACAGGATATGCTTCGCAGTGCTCTCAGTTTCACAGCAGCAGCAGCAGCAGCAGCAGCCGTGAGGACGACACGCTCCGCAGTCAAGATGAGTGCTGGGGATGTGGTCTGCACCGGCTGGCTTATTAAATCCCCCCCGGAGAAGAAACTAAAGAGATTTGTGAGTAGGAGTACACACCGGACGCTTGTTTATGTCCTCTGGCAGCAGCAGGAATGCCAGGTTGTGCCGCTGAGCCTTGTGTTTGTGTGTGTGTGTGTATGTGTGTATGTGTTTCGATGTGGAATGATGATTTAGAAACATATTGTTGGTTTGTATGCTTTTGTTACACTGAGGTGTCATTCAGTCTTCTTCATATCGCCTTCCTCATTTCTATTTTGATGCCTCACTTGAGCGTCGTGGCTTGTGGATGCACTTTATAGTTGTAACAACAATGTATTTTGACAACAATAATGTGTCACAACCTGCAGATGTACTTGAGACAGACATGGGATCCAGTTTCCCTGGAGCAAGTATATGTGATTGCCTACACAAACAGCATACAGCCTTCACTGTTTTTGTGGTTGTTAGGGTCATGTGATAACTCGCTCTGCTCTGTGTGTGTATGTGTGTTTGTGTGATGAGCGTGAGTATTGTGAAACATGGGAAGTAATGTCAGAGGCAGTCAGACACTTCAGACTTAAGTGGCAAGCAGAAATAGTCCAGTTTTATGATGGCTGTTTGCACTTCCTCTGTACAAATGGAGAAGGAGGACAAGGACGAAGAGGAGGAGGGGGCATTTGTCAACACTAGTGCATGGAAAGGGTGGGTGGAGGTGTGCTTGTATGTTGATGGGGTTCAGGGCGGGAAATAGAAACTTATTTTAGCACACACATGCAAATCCTGTTAATGCCACACAGGAAGGTAAATAGATGTTTTTCTAAGTAATATGGAGACAGGCGTCCTATCTACCTCATTATTCAAATACACAGCTACATACCATTACGAAAAATTTGATTATCTTCTTTAAATGGGTTTTTATCTGTGGTGTTATGAAATGGAAATCTACTGACTTTAATGTATGGTGCTGTGAGGTTTTTTTACAATTTTTTTTTTTTCACTTGCTGTCTTGCTCAAATGGGCTGCATCTTTTTGGTTTTTCTCCATCGTTTAGTTTAGAGACATAGGTCAAAACAAAACTGTTTCTGACAAGGAACAAGTTTTGTTGCCTCATTTTCTGCCAACGCTGCATTTCCACTTTCTTCATTGGTAAATG
Organism: Acanthurus tractus; assembly: GCA_029783725.1. NCBI lineage: Eukaryota > Metazoa > Chordata > Actinopteri > Acanthuriformes > Acanthuridae > Acanthurus > Acanthurus tractus. Next base: position 7,918,511 of record JAQNCA010000006.1, read on the forward strand.
TTAATTTAACAGTTATCTCCAGCGTCACACCCACTACAGTTTACAGTGCAGCTTGTCTGACTCACAACTGTAGTTTTCCTTATATCAAGACTCATACTTACATCAGTTATTGTTATATCCCTCTATGGTATCATTAGCTCCTGAACCTTTAACAGTGTTACCATTTTCTGGTTGTTTATATGTTTCTTTGCTACTCTTGAAAATACACTTTAATATACATGCCCTCTGTCTCTGTTTTCATATAATTTCAGAATAAGACCAGTTTCCACTCCCAAAGGTAACACAGACTAAGGAAAATATTGAAATTCATCAAATATTACATGCTGTTTGAATCTGATGTTTAAGTTACGATTTACTGTAAAGTACAGTGTTTATGATGGGCAGGTCCCATATAGTCTACAGGTTAGATTTTGTCCAGGAAACAGTTTGGGAGCAATTTAATGACCTTCAGTAAACACTTATTATGCCCCTATACACTCTCATACTTTTATAGCAAAGGTTAAAATAATTATCAGCTCTGTATAAACAGTACACACGGTACTAATATAACCTTTTTATGGGAACCATACTGTAATTGTTGCTACAATATTACATATAGCATGTTTTCATGAATAGACACTGGCAGGTGTGCATACGGGGGCTGTTTTTACTGTAATCCTGCTGACATGCCACAGCAGGAACATCCCAGGTGTTAATGTTGAGATTAATGATAAGTGGATTCCTGTTCCACTTTTATTTTCATGGCATTGCGATTGCTGGCTAACTGTCACACTGTCATACTGAGACACTTGAATAGAGCAGAGTCATTGTTATTGTTATTAGTAACACCTCCTTTTTCTACTTTTCAAAGTCAAAACATCTGCTGTGAAAAAGGCCTATTGTGTCTTAAAGTGTTGTACACATAAACCTCAGCTTCAGCATGAACACTCTTCATTGCCCTTGGAGGTTTTGATTTAAAAGAAACAAAAAACAAAAACAAAACTGAACTTAAGTTTCACTTTAGCGACATTTTTGGAGAGTTAATCCTAAGTTCAATACTTAGGTCAACTGAGCTCCATATTTTGAGTCCATTAGACATTGAAAAACTTCTGGATAATACTAGTAAGCAAACTGTGAGTTAAGATTTTTTTTTCTTTGTACACATTTATCCACAATGGGAAACATACAGATTTTAGCCTGCAGGTGACAACAAGACTGGACTTCTACTTTCATAAAAACAGTAAAAATTCTTTAGAGTGCTCCATTTTTAAGGGTTTTTTTTTTCTGAAAGAACGTATGCGTATATATAAAGATATATTTATATTTAAAAAACATGAAACACCTTCTACATTTACCTTTCACTTCCTTTAGCTTCATCTTGATAATAAAAACAACTTTAGTATATATATATATATATATATATATATATATATATATATATATAAATATATATATAGACTGTGGTCCTGACATGCTCTATAAGTTAAGTGTCTTGAGACCACCTTGTTGTGATTTGATGCTATATAAATAAAACTGAACTGAATTGAAATTGAATTGAATAGTGCAACTCTTCATATTCGCAACCTCTATAGGAATAAATTGCCTTCTGTCTAGTTATGGTTTCCTCTTAAATGTTGCATTGTTATTGGCAGCAAATGCAGTGTGTGCACACATTTCTTGGTAAACACACAAACTACAAACTGACTTGAGCAGGAGCGGGTTACCACGTCGTCACACCACAGAACTTAGAGAGAAACTCTGCAACAACAGTTCACACACAAAGCCACAAAACCAAGTGTGATCACGGTATCGGCACCCATTGCAATAATACTCTTATGATGCTTTTTTATTTTTACATATGAAACACTGACACCTGCTCCACTGAGTTAACTGTGTACTCTATGCAGGGAGAACTTGGGCGTTACATATTAAAGGTAGATCTTTGGAGTTATAAATAAAATTCCCAGTTTCAGTATTGAGTTTTCAGTAAGTCTTCAGTAAAAAGCAGTGACCAACTGTATTAATACTACCTCTTTCGTTGTGGTAGACATTTTCTGCTAAATACAGTGAACTTCCTCTTCTCTGTACTTCTGGGAAATTTGAGTAGAGGTTCCTCTTGCTGACCATATCAAAAGTAAAAAAAAAAAAAAAAAAAAAGAGCTTAAAGTTGCCAAGTTAGCTGTTGTGAGCAGAAGCTGTGATCTAACTCCCATGACTGCTCTTGACTGATAAAAGGTTGAGGGTGAAAGGGAGTTTTAACTGGTAGAATCGTGCAGTACTGTGAGTATTATTACAGTTCACAAAGTAACTCATTGGTGAACTATTTGTTCTTGTCTCCTGTAGGCATGGAGAAAACGCTGGTTTGTGCTTCGAAGAGGTCGCATGAGTGGTAATCCTGATGTGCTGGAGTATTACCAAAGCAATAACTCCAAAAAGCCAATTCGCATCATTGACCTGAAAGAATGTGAAGTGGAAATGCTGAATGGCCAACTTAGGATAAAGCGGGACTTCCATGGGAAACACCTGTTTGTGGTGAAGACCTCATCTCGTATTTTTTACCTGGTGGCCAAAACTGAGGAGGAGATGAACAGCTGGATCAGTAGCATCAGTCAAATTTGCCACTTTGCGGGCCTGGAGGATCCAGGTAAATGCACAAAAAGATTTAATCCTAACAGGTCCAATCAGTTTGAATTGTGGTCATGCTAAAGCTGCACTAGGCCAGAACTTATAGTTAAATCTGTCCAACTTCTATACTCATCTTTGTGAAAATCATAAGCAAAATTAATAAAACAAAAGATTTTCACATTGACTAGCTGCAAGCCAATAGTAGATTCACTGTGCTAGCTCAAGAAAAAAAAAATGGTGTCATTTGTACTCACAGAGGAAGTGGCAAACTGAAAATCCCACCTTAAAACAAGGTCAGAACAAACTATTTAGTACGTTGTGGTTTTTTCTGTAAAAGCAAAATAAGATTTGCAACATTTGGATGTTTTCTGACTTCTCACATGACCTTCCAGTGTTACAGTCCTCAAATTTTAGATAGTGCAGCTTTAACTGAGAAGCTGTGTAAATCTGCTGCACCTGCAGGTTCTGTTGATGTCTCCAAACTAATGATGGGTTACTTTGTTTTAATTTTTTGTTTTAACACATGTATAAAATGATGAACAAAAATGTTTAGAGTATCTCCATAGTGACATGAGTTTCAGTATTTTGCACCATGTAAATAAAGTGGCATAGAGGTAAGTTTTTTTTCTTTTTCACTTCATAAAGACCTGATTAAAAAAAATTAAAGGGGAAATCGAAGATTAAAAAAAAAAGGCCATATGGACACATTTCTCAATAACTCAGCTCCTAAACCCACATGCAGTCTCAATTCACGTCACTGTGGTCAAAACAATGTCATACAAATCATATTTGGTGCTCTTCCTGCAGAAGCAGCAGCATTAGGTAAATGTGTCTTTAATTTAAACCTCACACAACACCTCCGTAATGGACAGGAATATAGATGAGTCAGTCAAACAATGTGCATGGTTCAATGATTAAAGGGCAAAATGGTACCTTGTATTTAATCATAAATCAGACTGCTGTGTGTGCAGAAGATGTTCACAACAGTTCAAAATGATGTTGTCGCTGCTTGTTGCCTGTCACACAGTTGCATGTTGCAGCTGTATTACAGGAGATAACAGCAAATCAGCAGGGAGCTGCAGAGCTGAGGTCACATTCAAATTAACAAATAAATAATGAGAGTTTTGTATCACTTCCTGACTGTGCTGCAAAGAATCAAACAATTATTTGTGGGTTTTAATTTTTTGTATATACTTTAGTCCTGCCTCCACTGCCTTTAAATGACCAGTGTTCATTGTAAATTTGTGAGGAGGGACGTGTCTGTTAGATAAATTTTATCTGTGTAAGGAGATAAAGAGCAACGGCATAAAGTTGCTGATATGCCGTCCTGCAGGATGCCACAAATCACACTATGTTCTCAGAAATACACTCACAGGTAGTCGGTTATGATTCAAGCTGTATATAATTCACACAATGTGATGCAGATTGTTGCTTTAGCTTGCATAAATCCTTAGAATAAAGTCATGTAAATAAGGGTTTTCTTGATGATTCAAGACAGCAGTACATTTCTGCTGGATGCCCTAAGTGTTCTGTGCTATGGCTCCTCATAAATTTGCAAAGAAATATATTAAGTTGTTCTACGCAGACAAGGGAACACAAACATCTTTTAAGGTTAGCAAATATTTTATGAGAACATGCAAAGACTTCTGGATTTCTCTCCTCCACATGGTTCTGCAGGGGAGGCCTTGACTCAGTGGCCTTGAGTGAAATGGAATGAGACAAATTTCTGAACAGAGGCCAAACTGACTGAGAGATTTAAGGATATATAAAGAGAAGAAGAAACAGGGCTCACATTGTGGCTGATTTTAACATGCATGTAAAAACAATGTTCCTTTTTTCAAATTTACCTTACCTTTACTTTGTTGCAAATGCAAGTGCAGGCTGGGAGGAAGCTGTGTGTGGTTGTGTGTGGTTTATATGCTTTAGCTTGCCTTTGTGTCAGCAAGGTGGGAATTTTCTTATCACTCCTTAGTGTTTATATTATTTCAAAAGCACAACGCTCTCTAACCATCCCTGCTTGTTGTCAACAGAGAGCTCAGAGGAAGGCTTTCCCCACACCCCCACCTCCCTTCAGCCATCATCTGACAGCTCTGACCGAGTGTCTGTATCAAGCCAACTGGATCCCGGTCATCCACCAGACTACCTCTTACTCTCACAGTGTGAGACAGGGAGTGTTAGCACCAGTAGGTATGTACAGTCTGAAAGTCCTGAAACAAAATGAAATGATGGCAACAGTTCATGTTTGACAAACATGATGTTTTTTATTTTTTCCTTTATTTGTAGACACAACAGCTTTTCAACTTCGGAGATCTCTCTGGAGCAGAAGTCGTCCGACAATGCCGTCCAGGATGTTGTCCCCTCACCTCTGTACACCGATTCCTCCTCATCTTCAATCTCTTACGCTAGCTCCAGCCCATCTCTTTTGCCCCATGGGAGGTTGGCTAACCCTCCCTTCAGCGCTCCGTGCACTTCCATAACGTTACCAGCATCTTCTTCCTCTCCGCGACATCACTGTACCTCAAGCGTCTTCCAGTTTGACAAACCCTATTGTTCTGCATCGTTTGAGGGTGAAGGACAAACACCTCCTCCGCTGCCACCAAAATCCAGTCAACCCTCAGAGCAACTAAGAGATGGAGGACTTCAAAGACTGAGGCCAATGAGTGGACAGCAATTCTCAAGCCACACTGCATTATTGCCCCGGAGGACCTCTTTTTCAAGCCTTGACCATTTCAAAATAGGTATGTCCTCGGTAGGCTAGTAGTCTTACAGTATGCATTACAAAAAAACCTACCAAAGCTGAACCCAACAAAATAAATCATAACTGCTAATGTTATGATGGGGCAGCATACAGATTAATTTGATTGCATGGGATTGATGTGGTGGTGAAAATACATAAATTCATATTTCAATAATACAATCATTTTTTCCAGGAGACACTGAGAGAGGATTGACGAGGAACAGGAGGCAGAGTCTTAATTTGGTAAGAAAATCAGCAGCAGCCGAATGACATTTTTAAAAGATCTTGCAGAAACAATAGTCTCATTATTTTTTTTGATAAGAGTTTGATAATGAGTTTGATAATAATGGCTCATGGCTAGTTTGACATTTTGGTTATTCTCTTGTCATCAGGTTAGATAACTGGGTTAATACCAATCTCATGTCTTTGCCATAAATATGAAACTGCAGCTAGCAGCTGGATAGCTTAGCTTAGCACAAAGACTAGAAACAGTACTTCCTTATTTGTTTATTTTTGTAAACAGACACAGTAACTGCCTGAGTTCCTGTTTGTGGTCGTAGAACGGAGCCAGACTAGCTGCCTCCCCTCCTTTTTGGTCTTTGCACTAAGCTAAGCTAACCAGCTGTTTGCTTTAGCCTCATATTAGCTGTTCAGACAGACATAAGCAAGCTATCTTATCTGATCTTTTATTCTAATTATCTTGAACTATTCTACTCAAGGGTGATTTATAACTGTGGCGTGTGTGGTATCGATTGACTACACATGACTGAAAGCTGCTTTTCAGCACTTTGACCTACAGACAGTTTTTGGCAAATGCTAAAAGGAAAATAGAGTACATTGTCTGATATCATGATGCTTTGTCTTTTAATAGCCATGCCTGAGCACGGTACGAGTTCAAAGCTACCAGGATGACTCATATGTCCCCATGAGTTCACCTTCTCCCTTTGTCACCACTGTTGACTCTGATGGTTACATCCCAATGAGCCCCAGGACATTCAGCTTCCTCAATACAAACAGCAGGGTTGAGTCCTCTTCGGTTCTCAGCTCACTACTGTGTCAACCTGGAGAATTTACACCACCTCCAATTCACCGGCATCTCAAGCCTCGTTTGAGAAGAGGTGAGAGTCATTCTGGGGGGGGCGGGGGTGGGGGGTGGTCTTCATGATGCCCATGTGCTCATGCTGGTTCACAGGCATACAGTAAGAGTCATTTGCATCACGATGCTAATGATACATACCTGTGAAGTCAGTACAGGATTCAAATGTCAGACAGATATTTTTACACACAGTGATCTTTACTTCATGTCACTGTTTGAAAGCTAACTTTTCCATGGCACATTAGAAAATTACTACCAAAGCAATAACCTTTTTTTTTCTTGGTTCACAGCTCGACCCCCACCTCTTGACTTGAGAGGTCTCTCTACAATCACAGAATGTCCCACTCATCTGCCTTTGGGCAGAGCAATGACTGAATCATGGTGAGAGACAAGAAATCTCTTTACAAAGTCTTTCCTCCACAGGTTATCTACACAACAGCACCTAAATAGATGATAAAATAAACAAGAGGTGTTAAAACTAATTCTACCTGATAATAAATATACTTATCCAGGTGAAAAGCAGCATTGTGATTTTTCTGTTTTGCAACCCTGTTTATTGAAAATTGGGACGTTGTGGAAAACATGAATAAAACGCACACAAATGTGATGATTTGCTCATCATTTTGACATATGGTCGACTGAAAACAGTCTGAGGACAATATATTTAATGTTTTGCCTCCTCAGCTTCATTGAATTTTGTCAGTAAGTGCTTATTTTGAATGTGATGCCAACAATGTGTTTCAAACAATTTGGGAGAGAGGCGACAAAAGACTGATAAAGTTGTGTTATGCCCTGAAAACACTTGTTTACACATTCATTATTGGATGTGAAAGGGGCATCCTGGAGAAGTTGGGTCAAAGTTCACCATTTTTTAAAATCATTGTTTAAATGATATTACTAATGGGCTCAGGAAAACTTTGTAAAATCCCTCTGATGAAAAAAAGTCAATTTGCAAATGATTTAATTCAGTTTTATTCACCTTTAACTTGGCATCCCAACTTTTTTTTAAATGGGGTTGTAGCTGGTTGCTAACCTGATATAAATTCCTGATATAACCTGTTATGAATTCATATATTTCTTTTTATTGTGTTTTGCAGCTTTTCAAAAACAACCGAAAGGAGACTTGAGAACAGGGAGATTTTAAGAGATGAAGATACAAACTGCACAACAATGGTAAAATTCCTGTATGATCTAAGCTGTGAAAAATGTGGTGGAATCTCCCCACAGCTAAGAATGCATGTGTTGAAAATTGTGTTGCAAATTTCGTATGTTGTGCTCAGCAACTTGTGATCTTGCTGGACAGCTGCTAGGGTGTGACATATGTAGTAGTGTTTTGTTGTGTGGGTGCTGTTCCTGGAAAGGTTGCATACTAAATTGATTTCTCATATTAGGTTTTAAAAGAAACTAGTTAGTCATGTATTGTGACTTGCACCCTCCTGCTGCACAAAAACATTCTAAAAAGCATCATGTGGCTGCAATCTGGAGAGAAAGGCCTTGACATGTCTTTTTAAACTCGTGCTGAAAATGAACCCTCCAAGTCTACCTTTTTATTCTTATCAGTGATTCATCGAGAGGACAGCCATATGAAATCACATGTGCATATTTTATATCATTTTAACTAGGAACAATAGTGATTTAGCTGCTGTTTTTGTCACTAACAGGAGTCATTGCAAAAGTTCTGTTTAAACTTTGACGGAGCTGTTCAAACCTGGGCGAGAGGATCAAGCCTTGACTACCTGTCGCTGGATTTCAACTCTGCATCCCCTTCTCCTGTGCAGAAGGTAGGTTTTGATCAAAAATATGATACTATCTTACAAAAAAAATTCTATTTTATATCTTTTAAAGGGCAGACTCGGTTTTTTGCACTGTTTTGCAGTAATAGAGTCAGAGAGTAACAGACTTCTTGATTTATGTCTTGGTTTGTACACTTTATCGGTCACCTTTACTATACCACCTGAATGCTTTAGATAATTGTCTGAAGTGAGATCTTTGAAGATATCTGACATTGTAAGAGGAATTTGTCTTGAATCATACTTCAGCTAAGCCAGCCAACACACAGCAGGGGTATATCAGTGGAATCACTTACTACCAAACACTCTACCGACCCTTATTATCACTGTTTAATTGACCAAAATCAGCACTCACTCCAAGGTTAAAATACTCCAACAACTTGCTGGGTAAGCAATGAAAAAAAAATCACACACAATCTTCATAAATGTAGTATCTTGAAGCAGCTGGTGCAAAAATGATACTATGATGGAGAATTTAATGTTGTGCAAAATGATGAATGCATGAATGAAGGTGTGATCCCCAAAATTTCTGCAGTACACTCAAGGGAATGAATAATTGAAATTCGTACGAGGAGAACACAATTGTTTATTTAATACAGGCAGGCCCAATGCAGAACCATATTGATTTTGCAAACTGTTATTTAAAATGTGACTACATCCCATAAATATCTCTCATCTCTCCCTCTCAATGTCCAGCAGAAGCCCTTTCTGTCCGATGAGCACAGAGTGGATTATGTGCAGGTTGATGAAAAAAAGACTCAGGCACTGCAAAACACCAAAATGGAGTGGAAAGACGTCCGGCAGTCCAAAACATAAATGGAAAATACTGTGCCACCGGAACACTTTATCAATAATATCACCAGCAAAGAGGAAACAAATGAAGAGGACCAAAAACTTTGTATGAGCACTGTGAAAAACAGTATTGAAATAAAAGCACAAGAGTAAGTAAGCAGTTCGACACTTGTCTGCAGGATGGAAACACAAAATTGCACTGTGAAAACTTAATCAACTCTCAGTATATCTGCACTGTAAATAATACCAGATTGTGCACTGTAACACAATGATTTTTTATTTACCTTAGCAAGTTTTACCAAATAAAAAAATAAATCAAAAGGGCATCATATTGCTTCATCGTAAAATCAATATTGCTGTAAATGTAATTGTAACTGAAAAGAAAACAAATATTTTAATGATGATTTTTTTTCTTGATAATTTTTCTTTCTATGAAACAAAATAACCCATGATGAGCTATTTTTCTCTAAACATGAAGCCAACAGCTCTTTCTGTGACCTTCATATTGAAGATGTTTTCTTTTGATTTGGTTCTGTGATTTTAACATTTCAATCATAGATATTGTTTCCTGAATATCTCTGCTAAAATCTTTGAGATTTAAAAAATGTTATCCTTGGTTATACTGCTTTTTAAAACACTGGACTCTGACTCTTTTTTGTGACTAACCTGATCTCTCTTTTAGCTAACTATTACATCCATGACTCAAAATTTGTTAAAGGTAAAACCATCAGACAAGTTTACGGATCCATTTTATGTTTTTCATCATCCCCTTTACACCTAATGTCTTTTTTATTTATTGTGTTCTGTTATTTATTTAATTATATTGTGTCTTTTGTCTTGCATACATGTCTTGTCGTGTTTATGCCCTGATGAGAATAAATAAAGTTTATTTTAAAAGAAAGTTCTAAATCAAATCAAATCAAACTTTATTTATAGAGCACTTTTCATACATAGAATGCAACTCAAAGTGCTTTACAAAGAAAAATAAAAACATTCCCTCAGACCCAACCACCCACCCACCCCCAACCTTTGCTTATCACACACAATTGTAATCAATCCCTCAACCACACACACACACACACACACACACACAC
>JAQNCA010000006.1:7928723-7971895 GCA_029783725.1 Acanthurus tractus
GTCAAAAGCTAAGCTAAAAAGGTGTGTCTTGAGCCTGTTTTTAAAAATGTGAATGTTCTCTGCGGCCCTGAGGTCCTTTAGCAGGCTGTCCGCGAGGGTTCGTAGGGTAAAAGCAGTAAAGATAAGAAGGCCCAAGACCATTAAGACATTTAAAAACTAGTAAAGGAACTTTAAAATCGATCCTAAAACACACGGAGAGCAAATGCAGCGATTCTAAAACCGGCGTAATGTGTTCTAAAAGCCTTTATTTTAATTCGCAGATGACTGATGACATTCTTCTTGAAACCAATGTAGATTTGAAAAGAAACTAATCAAGGTTTCCTTTCCAATGCAGACAAATGTGTGTGTAATTTAGAGAACATTACTTACTCAAGACTTTGATTGGAAATTGATGTGTACATGTGTTTAATTATTATTATTATTATTATTATTATTATTATTATTATTATTACTATTATTATTATATCATTACTGGTAGTAGTAGTAGTAGTAGTAGCATTAGTAGTATTTTTAGAATTAGTAATGATATTATTATGTTATAATACGCACGTAACACACATGTTGCGTCACAAACATGCGCCGAGAGGAGAGTCGCGTCAGGAGATTTGTGAAAATTACCTGAGAAGTCGGGAGAGGAAGTCATCATCCAGCACTTAAACGCTGGGCTTTATTGTGAACATCTGAAGTAAAATCATCATGCGTGGCGCGATTACACGCATAAATCCAACTCTTGCGTAGTTGGGCTGCGTATTTATACCATTTGCTGCGGTGTGGTTTTACGTTACCCGCCGTTAGCAACTGCCAGATTCACATTACAGCCACAAACTGCAGGACAAACACTGGTGAGTGGAGTTAACGTTGTTAGCAAGCACTGCAGCTAACGTTAGCTAACGGCAGCTGGGAACAAATGAAACCGTATCTGGACAAAGCTACTCCGGGGCCCGAGTCGACCATAAACCAGCAGCAGAAACCTTAAATTTGAAGCCAGGTTAGCGTTACCAGAAAGCATGCATTGAGAGGAAACCACGTTGTCTTGGCCGAAGAACCAACACCGACTCCTTACTACGAGATTTTGGCTTTACTTGGTAAGTTTGTTTACTTTTTGACACACTTATTTTCATCGTTTGAATGTGGTAATGTGGCATTTAGTTTGACTTTAAATGAAAATGAAAACTACAGGCATGTACCAGCTCTTTAAATGTCTGTTAGTCATGCTGAATTGAATGTTAGCTACCGTCTGTTGTCTGTACCATGGCGCACATGCAAAGTAAATATTGGAGTATTTTTGACCCACCTTCCACCGCTGTAGCATAGCTACACCCCCAGCCTGTTGCTGTGTCACCTAGCAAGGCTCTTACAATAAAACTGAAATCCAAATCATATTGATTTGATTTGATCTTTTGATTAATTGTCATTCAGCCACTTGTAATTTGTAACTAAATATATGATTTGTCTCTCTGTAATTTTTGGCATACATTAAAGATATACATTGCTATGATGGTTTATTTACTGGTTTAGTTAAGTTGTATTCTCCCAACAAATTTAACATATAAATAAATAACATAATTCAGCAAAAAGTTAAAAAAGAAATATGCCTTTCGAAGAGCATATAGTCAGTTTCAGTGTGGAAAATGTATATGCAAAACTGAAAAATAAACATAGATATAAATGAAAAAATAATTAATGCTCCAAGTTGCAAAGGCCTATAACCTCTTACTGATGATGCAAAAGAATTATGCCACTAGTCTTTGTTTTTGCTTTTTTAAAATTTTTGGTTTACCTGTCAACAGGAGCTCTAGCCAAAGTGCCACTGCAATCATATCCCAGAAAAATTCTTACATTTATCTAGACAGTGTTGCTTCTCAAAATGATAACTCAAATGAGGCCAGTCTACTAAAACGCATTAGAAATAAACAGAAAGATACTTTGGCAATGGAATACAACAGGGCAGGTGTGCGTGCAGGAGATATAAAGACAAAACATGGAAACCTACAGTAATGAGATGAGTAAGTAAATCAAACAACAAGAAACCACAGGGCATACAAATTTGAATGCAGCCAGCAAAGTTCACTCGAGGGCGCCTGAATTGCAAGTCAAGTCACATGGCTTGCAAGGTCACATGACATGCTATTATTTCACCATTTGCCAGTCACAAAAGCTTGAAAGAGAAGAAAGAGAAAGAGAATGGCACAAAAACAGGCACACAAGGTCATACAGAACAAAATCTGCTGTACAGACACTGAGTTCACATTGAAAGTGGTTGAGCCCATGACTCTGGCAGTGCACTGAAAATGAGTTAAAAAATATGAAGTACTAATTTATTTTTTGTAAATGAGATTGATTCATTCAACTTTCAAAATATAACTGTCATCTCCAATTGTAGGCTGAACACAACGCAAGAAAATCTCTGATCAATATTGTTATGACAAAATATACTAGTGGATGGCATTGGTAAATTAGACTGATAGTTGCACATGATGGTGATACAAACTCCAAGTTGAAAATCTGCAATGTTTATTTTCTTATTAGTGTTAAATATGAACTGATCATTGATTTTGTCAACCTTTTCAATACAGGGCTCATATCAGATGGAGGATATATTCGCTGCAGTTATCTTCTCTGCTGATTTTCGAAAATCAGCTACTATGCCTTCTGTTGGACTGCTTCTGTGAATGTGGTAGCCATGGCGTCTCACAAAGTAGATGAGCTACCAAGAGACACTAAAGATTTAGCTTCAGTCCCAGAACAACTTTCCTGCTGTGGCCCAGATGACATCACAGAAGAGCTTTCGTCAGATATGATGAATGCTACACCGAAATCTCAGAAATCAGGAAGATTTAGGCGGACTGCCCTTACTTTTTTTGGAGTTCGTAAAGGTATATGTATTTTGCCCAGTTTTTTTGGAGGGAGGAGCAAAAATCCAAACAAGTGGACTTCTAAGAAAGGAATCACCAAAAGCAGAACACATGATGGGCTAAGTAAGGTCAGTCATAATGACAATCTGAGAAGTGGATACAGCTCAGCTGGAGATTTTGAATACCACAGCCAGAGGGACTGTGCTGGAGAGCTCCACAGTAGCTGCCCCAATGAATGTAGTCACCACACTGCTGACCAGAAATCACTCACTCTCACTCGGCAGAAAAAGGGTTTGAGGAGTCTTTTTCACAGTTTTAAGTATCACAGAAACCACAGAAATGCTGGACCTGATAAAACTGAGATGATTGCAATGACCTCTCCCCAATGCAAAAAGGAGAAGCCTGTTGTCCAGGACAATGCCAACCAGTATGTCACAGAGTGCCTGGGATCTGAGCCTGATGTGCCTGATTTTGCACATGTTATATGTGATGTTTCAATTGGTCCTGAATGTATTGATGCTGATGTGATGGCAGTAGAGAAGAGTGTGGAGCAAGACAGCGTAAAGTCTGAGTTGGATAATCACTTATATGATGATCAAATGGAGGAGTTGAATCTGTTGGCCGTAGTTTCCACTGACTATGAGGAGAGCTCTAGAGGACTCAGTGAGCCTTGTGTGGAACTTGAGACAATGTCTGAGCCTGTATTAAAGCTGGATACACCTGCTGGCTCTTCGGATCAGCTAAACCTGATTTTTGGAGATGTTGCATCATTAAAAAGCTTTGATTCACTCACTGGTTGTGGGGACATTATTGCTGATCAAGAGGATGACAGCATCACAGAGAGCACAGTTTCAGGAGAAAGGAGCAGAAATGGAGGAAAGAGGGCATCTTGTTATCTTACTTATCAAGGTGGTGGTGAGGAAATGGCCTCACCTGAAGATCTGGATGAGGAGTGTCTTCATGATTTCTGGGGAAATAATGCATCAGAAGAAATTTGCTATACTAACAACCAAGACCAAACAGATTTGACTGCTGACCTGACTAGTTCTCACAATATGGACTTAATGAACAGTAACAGTGCACAGCAAGCCAGTGGCAAGGACAATTCTTCAATTGCTGATGTGTTAACTCCTCAAAGTGAGCATCAAGAATCAGTTCCTAATAGTGATGAGGGCTACTATGATTCAACTACCCCAGGACCAGATGAAGGACAAGAAAAAACTGACAGAATAAGGACAGACAGATTGCCCAGGGACAGTTACAGCGGCGATGCGCTCTATGAACTCTTTGCGCCTGATGAGAGTCTCATTAGTCCACATTATGAAAATAAATCAAAACTGGCCAGTTTAAATCAGTGTGAGTACTCAAGTGTGCCAGTTGATGTGGCAGATTCTGCCTTTGTTCCAGAAATGAATCGATTACAGATAAGTGCTGAGCTGTATAATGTTCACAATTTTCTAGAGAGGCCCAACACATGCAGTACATCCTCCGAGTTGTCACAAAATGTGTTTGTTCGGCAGGAAATGGGCCTGAATAAAAACTGTAGCTTGAATTCAAAACCACAAGCATCAGTCAGTAAGAATAATACAGAAGCAGATGTATTTGATGAAAAGGAAAATAAGCCTGCTGCCATCGAAAAAAGAACAAAATCCATAAATGCGGATTGTGAGAAAAGGCACAGCAGCATATCATTCGGAAGCACATCTGACCCAGATTTCGAAACATTTTGTGAACCCAAAGAACAACATCTTGAGGAGAACAAGCCTGTGGCTTTACCATACAAAAATATTAATTCTCAGTCTCTAGATTGTGGCAATGATCTGGATGATGGACAGACTGTGAGCTTCTCTCAGGCACTTGTGGACTACACGAAACACTCTGAGATGCTGAGTAACATGCAAAACGATGTGGATGATTTGGAGACGAACTCAGCCTTCACTCCAAATATGCAGGCCTTACCTACTATAGTCACATTTGATGTAGTGGATATGCATAATGAGGGTGAATACGATGAGCAGATTCACATGGAACTGGAGGAGGACATTTCGTCGCCCTATCAGGAATATGAAGAAAGCTACTTACAAAAAGATGCGTTCGCTGAATGTGACTATCAAATGTTAGACCTGTATGAACAGAACATGATCAGTAATACATGGGCGATTGCCAGTCTCCCACGGCACCTAGGCCTTACAAGAGTGAATCAGTCCATGCCTAATCCGTTGTCTCTAGACAGAAGGAGTAGGTCTCTGGACACAGAAAGCCTTGAGGTGAAGATTCCTGACACATATAGAGAGAACAGAGCTGCTATCGTTTCTTGTTCTCAAACTGAAAAGGACTCTGAAAGCGATTCCTCACCATATTACAAAAAGAATGTACTCGTGTCTGCATCGGAGGTTAGGAACAGTAGCAGCATTATGGCCTTATCATGGCAAACAAGGTCAGAAATGGCTTTAAGCCTTCCTCTGTTGGATGGGGAAATAAATGAGAAAGTACAGGGCCTCAGTCAAACCCAAGTAAAACAAAAAATATTTTCCAATACATCTAGCAGTGATTTTCCCAGTGGTAAAATGCAGCATCTTTGCTCTAACATGTCAGACAGAGTGTCCTGTGGTTTAATTTCACAGAGCACAGAGCTTTACAATAGGCACTGTCACCTTCCTTTGCAATCAGATACATGTTCCACTCAAAGCACTTTTGTTTATGCTGGAATGATGGAGAACCTGTCAAAAGATGTTGATGAGGAAATATTTTGTAAAGCTGCCACTAATTTAAAAACTTATAATCAGTGTGGGAAAACCAGAGCAGTAGTTAGTCCGGAAGGAATATCTCATTCTGGGAGTCCTGTGAACACAGGTTTGTCGACAGAAAAAATGGCCGTCCTTGATGAAACAAGAACACCCAGGGATGTGGCGGCCTGCAACAAACTCCCAGAGGCAACCATTGATTGAAAGTCTCTCAGTCATACAGTTGGCTTCAAGATCACTTGTATGTGTGCCAGTTAGTGCTTACATGTTACATCCAAAGTAGTATTGCGCAACTACTACCTTTGAAAAGTTGTTGCACCTTTTGAATGACAGGACATAATTGAAAGTGAAACTGTGTGCCGTGATGCTAAGTCAAGTATGCTGTCTTATTGGGAATCTTAAAGGGATTTTCTACATTTGCACAGTAACAGTTTTTTGCTTCATATCACATACATGTCAATGGGTTGACAGTATTTAAGCAAGTGATCGTTTTATTTGTGTTGAAAATGCTCACAGAATCATCTCATTAAGCTATTAAGTTTCAGAATGTTTAAACCCTTATGTAGCCTCAGTATATAGTTCTCAATAGTAATGCAACACTTAGTTTATTTGGTATTCGTTAGCCTGGTTTCAGTAGCATAGCCAAATAGATCTTACCCAGTCTTGCTTACTTTGCCCGTTTACAGATGCAGGATTGTGCTTTAGGTGCTCATTTAAATATGTTTTAAATTCTTCTTCACAGCCTCTCTTTGCGCCAGTAAGGTTTATGTTGACCTGTTATGATGCTCAAATTCAGTGTTTGTAGCTGTTTTCTTAGTTAACCCTCTTTCAGACCAGTAGTATCTTGGAGAGAAATATCTCTATTTTTAGAGGAATAGCCCAATCCATAATATAAAACAAGTTTGTTTATACCTTCAAGGGGTATATTGGAAATGCATTAGACTGTTGTTGCATTCGACTAAATCCCAAAATATCGGAAAGCCAGTTCTTCCCCTCAACCCAAAACACAGTGAGAAGGTAAGGAAAATGTACAGAAGGACTGATAGTCCATGTGTCTTAATTTTTCTGCCATTTCCTTTATGTACTCTTGATAGCCTTAGTACTTAATCTGTAAAGCACATTTCACTTTTAAAAGTGCTTTAAGTAAGACATAAGGAAATGGTAGTTTTATCCATAACATGGAATACTGAAGAAATCAAGGGAAAAAGCTAGTAGTAATTAATTGTCTCAAACTTAGTGTGTTTGCTTCTGGTCTGACAAGCCGATTTGGCCTTACTTTGTGTGTTTATCTCTGGTCTTATTTTCTTACAGCTTGACCACCTGTGAAGTGTGAAGTTATCACTCAAACAATGAACTCTATTATTGCATTACTGTAAGACTGTAGAATCAAAAAGAAAGTATGATTTTGTTTGGAAATGATGAGCAAAAAGATAAACTGGTATTTTCACATTGTATCATTAGTGCATTTAATGTTCAATTTGACAGACTAAACTGTCAAAAGATGTCGTTTTTTTGATAGAATAATAATGAACAAATGTCCAATTTGTATTTATATTCTCAGCTGTTTGTACACTGTAACATTGTATTCAACATGGTTATTACAAATTGGCAACTCCTCTTTGTTTTAGTCTTCAATAATAGATTTGTTTTATTGTTTCAATTTTACAACCAAGTCACAGTAAAGGATTGCTCTTAAAAATCTGTTACTGCTTTGTCAGAAAAGAACACTGCCTTACACTGAAATAAACATGACAAGACATAATTTTTTCCATATTTTCCTGTTTCTTTTCGTTCATATTGAGGATGATGATTAAGTTTATCCTGGCATCTATGAGGCCAGAGGTGGGAAAACCTTGGATTATCATTTGTTAAATGTAGTTTAGATGTGCATACAAATTTACACTGATAGCTTTAAATATTTTAATTCCTGAACGCCTCAGGAGAATGTGTACATGAAAGCCCACATCCCAGTACAAAGCCAGATCAGTCTTGCTGGGAGGAGTAAAATTTTTATTAAATCTACATCCCAATTTTAGTTCAATCATGATGTTATTCCTCTGTTAACCGCTCCAAGGGGGTCTATGACAATTCTGTCCTTGCCTGTTTGCAAAACTAAGTGTTCTAGGAAATGTTCCTTATTTTCATAAGGCAGCATCCACACATGATAATGTCAGTTCCTAAACTATCGTTACAAGCCACGCACACACATACACACACAAACACACATACACACACAAACATCATGAAAGCCCTGCGTTGATGAGACGTCTGATTAAGTAGCGGAAATCAAGAATGTAACGGTTTTCTGACCCCGGTGTCTCTTCCCAGCTGAGGTTACTTGTTTCCCTCGCGTTATCTGGCAACCCCGACCAAACTGCGACAGCGCCAATGGCAGCAAAACAACTGTTACAGGCGAGGAGGATGACAGCAATAAGGTGAGATGAGCACCGTTAGAAGTTAAACGATGGCAGTGACATACGAGCCGATTATGCATAGACTCCTGTTGCGTTGTTCTCGTTTCACCTCCGTCTGAAACATTAAATTATCGTCAACTTTACCTCAAGTTACTTTAGAATTCCGGCAAAAAATGCTAGCACACGCTCAGCAGCTAAAGCTACTTAGCAACCTGACATTTACGTTAGCCTGTGAAGCCACTGTGTTGGCAATTACCTTAGCCAACAACCAAGCTTTGCTGCCGTGAACTAATTAGAGACAAGGATTGTCTGACAAGCCTTTTTATTAGTGCTAGCTTGCAAAACAGCTACCTTATCGCTGTCTTGCCATTGACCAACAAGATATATCAATCGCCAGGCCGCTTAGTTTGTGTCGCCAAAATGATGACTCTCTAGTTGGCTAAGTAACGGTAGACTAGCTTGCTAGCGTATGCTAACAGCAACTCGGGGCCTAAAGGTGTCAAACCGGTTGTCTCGTTTTGATTTCAATCATAAGGGTGATGTCGTGTGCTGTAATAATGCTGTAGCGTTATTCGAAAAAGTATATTGTAAGTATAAATCATCTTAATCGTCATATTGTTCAACCTTCCTCCATTTCATCCCTCTCAACTTATGATGCTGTTGCTAATGATAATCATGCACGTTAGATTTTTGTATTGACGTGTCAGCTGCTTAGTTGATGAATGCAATAACATAGTGCACCTAAGTTTAATTCAACCGTTTAGCAGGTTTTCAGCGTTGTCACTGTCATTGGGAACAATGCAGTGATTGCATTTGATTGCACATCTGTGTACATTGCTGTTAAGTAAAGGCAAACGTGGCTCAATTTGAAAAGAGTTCAATCCTTGCTTTAATTTTTTTGCCAATGTTAATATACTTCTGGTAAAAGGATAAGAGATGTGCTTTGATGTGTTTTCATCTTTCCATCCTGTTTGAACCTGTGAATCATCTTCTAAGGTTTGTTGAAGTTAGAATTCTTCTTTAAACCACTTGACAAAATTGAGGGTAAAAACTTAAAATGTGTAAAGTAGAAGCTTACATCAATAGAGAAAAATTCGCTAGAACATAGTTTAGTAATTATGATATTCTAGACAATTTAAATAACAGGAAAGGACAGGGAAGGACATGGATAGCATTAAGTATGGCATAAGTTGTTGTCCGGGGTAACATTCATATTTGTTTCCTGCTCAGGTGCTCTAAATTCATACAGATAACTGTGCTTTTGTTTCCTGTACTTGTCATGCAAAGCAATGATCCAGTTTTTGGGGCCTTTATTGGAGGAAGGATTGGATTGTTGGTGAACCAGGTGAAGCGGTATAGATGTAACAGGTCTAATGAGTCCAAAGTGATTGGGAGCACAGTGTCATCCGTAATCAAGATAAGCAAGGGAATAAAATCACATAGTTTTTGTTGATTTCAAGTTTTTGATTACTTTTTTGTAACTCTCTTGGGGTTATGTTGAAGAACTTTAAAAAATGTTTTAATTCCTATTTAAGTTTGTGCTTTTAAGTTTAGGAGATAAGTTATTTCTTGGCCCAGATAAATTGAACAGGCCCTTATGACAGAACATACTAATTAGGTGTTGCAATAACCATGGTTCTAGGGCATCTCAGTTTAAAAGTGATTACATGACAAAACAACTTAAGAGAGCTTTTCACCTTTTGTAATAATGACTTTTTCTCTTTTCCTGTATTTTCTAGTCTCACATTGGTCTGTGTCAGCTGCCTGATCATTTTTGTAAAGTACTGACTGCAATGAACTTGAAACATGTCAGTTCCAAGTTATCTCTTGATACCCAAGAGTCTAACTCACCCAGCACAAACCATAGTAGAATTCACCCCTGCTTCATACCAGATACTATGTAGGGTCAGCAAAAAATGTAAAAAATGGCTTGAGGGCCCTGCTTCACTTGTTGCTATGAAACAGAGCTACATGAGCCTGTGCATGTGCAGAGATAGTCTGGAGGCCTTCCTGAGTCTAAGCCTGTGAATCTGGAGGTGGAAGGAAAAAGATCTGAACAGTGCTCCATTAAACGTGTAGTTGTGGTCATAAAATGTGTTTAATGGCAATAATAGGTGCAAATCTTCTGTTGAGTTTGACAGTCATGTCTCATCATCTGTCCTTTACAGACAGTCTTTTTATGTTTAAACAGTATGTTTTCCATCCTTATCATGCAAGTGATGATAATTTACAGCAGTTTGCACTACCGATGCTGTAAGCTAAAGCAAAACACCAGCATTAAAAATTTGCAGCCAATATGACCATCGACATATCTGTCAACCTTCAGAGACTTGAATGAATATCAGTCTTATAGATTTTCTGATGAGGATGTTACGGCTACTGACAACTTTTCCAATTTCATACATAGGCCAATGCTAAACGTGGAAATCACAGACAAATAAACGATTTATCTTTTGTTTCATATACACATGTAAATATCAATATTAATCATTTACTTTTGATAATAAATATAGATAGAGGTTCAAGTAATCATTCTCTATTGCAGAATGTGCTGCCTCAAGAGTTTTAGTGTAGAGTTGTAATGTAGCTGTGAGTGTTCTGCATTTACTGACTGCCTGAAGAGAGATGATGAGCTGTGTTTGTGTTAGTCGTGACTGGTAAAAAGGAGTTAGCTGATGACAAGGCTGTGTTGCTAAGCAACGCACATCATGGGCTGCGCCTCTTGAAGCTCGATGCTGGCTGTATTCTACTCTCTGCAAGACGGGGAAGTGCAGTCTAGTGTTTCTGTTCATTAATGCACATGTTATCAAGACTAGGCCTATTTCATTACCAATTTCCATATGTAAAACTGTACACTTTGAGCTGTTCAGTGTTTCATGTTTATACTACAGGCTCCCCTGAAGTCCTTCTCTGCATGGCCATAAAACAGCTTTGTTCCCTCAGGATTTCTGTTCAATTCAGATAGTCTGACTGACTCTGTCAGAGGGCTGGAGGCACGGGCATACATCATGTTCATCCCACACTTTGTCTGTGGTTATGTCAACTCGTGCAGTCAAATCATGTTTGTCTGGCCCCAGTGTTGCTTGTGTGACCTGCAAGGCTTTTGTGCTCATACATGCATGGTGTGTCCTGAGGTGCATTGACAGCTTTGAACAGAAAAACATCTTTTCATTTTAAAACCAGGAAGTTGGGTGGAGATGTTGTTTTGTATCTTTATTCTGTTGCAATTACAAGCAGAGGGAGATTTATATCTTTGTAGGCCTATGTATTTATTATAAAACATACCTTAAAAAAATCCACAAACACCTCAACAAAGTAAGAATATTAGGGGTGGAAGATAAAATCAGTTCTTAGATGCATCTCGAGGTGGTCATCAACAATGCTGAATCAATTCACAAATGTCAAAAATTGATTTTCTAAATGATAACATAACAAACGAAAAAGGCAGAGCTCCCCCACAGTCAACAACAAGACCAAAACCAAGGTCATGGACTCATGGGGTACTTGTATCATTTTAGACATGGGCGTTCATTGCCCCAGAATCTTAAATCACTGCAACCAGGCACTTTATTACAGATGAGTGGCAGCTAGTGTGTTGTGTGAGCCAAAAAAGAGCTGAGAGCCACCTGGATGCCAATGTGACTGAGCTGCTAAATAATGTTGCAGTAAAATGGCAATCACTAGGGAAGATTTGGTTATAGTCACTAACATGGCCACCCACATGGTTGTTGCATTTGAAGTAAGTAAATGTGAAATGCTATGCCATGCCCACAGGCTAAAACTCAAGTTGCCCATTGTGTCTAGGTTGCCAGGGAGGCTCAGACGCATAACATTTTCTACCATAGAACCACTGCCACATGCCAGAAGAGAGCCAGTAGCAAGTCACATGTGAGAAAACAAAAACGTATGGGGGAAAAAATGATGCATTAAAATTTATCGATAATCATTTTATCATCCTTTCATAGCCCTTTGAATCATAATCGTGGAGATTCCCACCCCTAGATAATTCTCACATATACATATTGAGATCAGTCTATTTTCAGCACTGCCACAATTTTTGCTTATTTATTTGGGTTGGTGACTAATATCATCCATTTTCTGATGTTGTCACTTGCCCCAGACAGCAGTGTTTTCCACAAGTGCACAATCTACTGGTCTACTGGTGGGTGGAGGCAGCTGTAGACTCTAAAACTACATTTACATTATGTTTCAGTGTGAATTCACCTTACATTTTTTTTCATTTACATATTATTTAGGTTTCATTTCAGTCTAGAGGAAAGGCTGAAACTGAGAGACAAAGATTCATTTACAAGCTAAACGGCCTCAGTGTGTACATATTTTAAGGTACATTAAAAGAACTGAATTAGCAGGCTGAAAAGTGGTTGTACTGTGTTTCATTATAGATTAGTCTTTTAATCTGGAAACAAAAAAAAACTGCTTTTCCAAGCAAAATTTAAATGTTACATTCATGGATTACTTTATGGTTAAGTAAAGCTGAACCCAAATAACTAATTGAAACTTCTCTCTGTTTTTGCTCATTTTTAGGAAATAATAGTTTGATTTTAATTTTGAGAGCCTGTAGTGCTAAGGCCCAGCTGAGTATGACACCCTGGTTGTGGTGGAGGTGAGGAACCATGGGGTGGAGATCTGAAGTGTCAAGACAAACGTGATGACAGTATGGTCAATGGTGGAGAGGCTCAAAATGGAAAAACGCCCATGGAGGGAGGAGAACATTGAGTCAAATGAGACCCAGCATGCCACCGATGATTCTGAGGATGGAAGCAGCTCAGAAAGCGAATCAGAAGTGCAGCAATGCCAGAGGGTTCAGTTGAATAACAGCGGGTGTAAGAAGAGGGAGCCCTTGGCAGTCACAAAACCCCACCGACAGCTCTGTCGCTCTCCGTGCCTTGACCAGCCCAGTTTTTCTCAGAGCAGCACTGTGCAAGATATCCGTGAGGATGAGACCAGTGGAGGAGCAGGGATCAGGACTGCCAGTGACAGAGAGTATCAGACCAAGATGGATTTTGCTTTGAAGCTGGGTTATTCAGGAGAGCAAGTGGAGACTGTGCTCAACAAGTTGGGGGCTGCTGCACTTATTAATGATGTTCTTGCTGAGTTGGTAAGGCTTGGAAACAAGGTAGAGCCTGAAATTCAACCTTGCAGCAGTACGGCTATTTCATCAATATCACGATCCCCATGTGTTAAAGAGACTGTTAGTCCAGAGGTATCAGTAGAAGATGACTCCGTGGATACCTTCGATAACCTCAGGCCCATCGTCATCGATGGCTCAAACGTGGCTATGAGGTGAGACACTAAAAATGCATACACTCTTATTTATTACAGCTGGTCTGTGTGCATCAGAATGCACTTACATTCTGAAACATTGATATCTTGTTTTTAGCCATGGAAACAAAGAGGTATTCTCCTGTCGTGGTATCCAACTTGCTGTTGAATGGTTCTTGGAGAAAGGACACAAAGACATCACTGTGTTTGTCCCAGCCTGGCGAAAGGAACAGTCAAGACCTGACGCCCTCATCACAGGTACTAATACTACTTTTTAGGCTATTGCTATTTGATAAAATGTATTTCTATCAAGTCAGAAATAATGATCTTACATGTAAGAGGAATAGCATCCAAGTTTTTGACTATGATACTGTCGCATGATTTTGTGATGTGATTAGGGTCAGTAAGAGGGGGGTGCCGGACCACTCCCCACAATGTATTATTTGGTTAAATTTATACATGATAAATACCCTAATTCATACAACTGGCATCTAAAAATATGTTGTCATATTATTTTTTAAGGAATTATGATGAGTTGTTAATTAAATATTAATAAACACTAAACCTTATTTCATGCTCCGCTTTTCAGATCAAGAGATATTACGCAAGCTGGAAAAAGAAAAGATCCTGGTTTTCACGCCATCTAGGAGAGTTCAAGGCAGGAGAGTGGTGTGCTATGACGATCGCTTCATAGTGAAGCTGGCTTATGATTCTGATGGAATTATTGTGTCAAATGACAACTACAGGGACTTGCAAAATGAGAAGCCAGAGTGGAAGAAGTTCATAGAAGAGCGTCTCCTTATGTACTCATTTGTCAATGACAAGTAAGAAACCATGATGCATTCTCACAGCAACCTAATTATTTGAAAATTCACGATAGGACTTTTTTTTCAATCTTCCATTTTAAATTCAAGTTTTTAGTAGTATGCATGTATAGTTATTAACTCAAAAAAATTTAACTTGTATGTGCCATCATAATATATTTAGTCAGTGTATACTAAGAAAATCAGGAAGATAGAAGCTCATAATCACTTTTGTGGTAGGAACTCTTATTACTGGAAGTAATAAAGTTGACAGTTTCTAATTAAATACTTTCTATAGGTTTATGCCGCCTGATGATCCACTGGGAAGACATGGTCCAAGCTTAGAAAATTTCCTCCGCAAACGTCCTGTTGTTCCAGAGCACAAAAAGCAGCCTTGTCCTTATGGTAAATTTCATAAATGTCTTTTTTTTAAAGTCATATCTTAACGATGTATTTTTGTCAGCAGAAGTGTTTCATTTTCTTAACTTGGTCTACTCTTTCTTTAAACAAGGAAAAAAATGCACATATGGACATAAGTGCAAATACTATCATCCAGAGCGTGTCAACCAGCCACAGCGGTCAGTGGCTGATGAACTGCGAGCCTTTGCCAAATTGTCTGCGGTGAAGACAATGAGTGAGGGGGCTTTAGCTAAATGTGGTATTGGTCCAGTAACTGTAAAGGGGGACAGCAACTCCGAGGCCAAACGTGTGGCACCCAAACGTCAATCTGACCCAAGTATTCGTTCAGTGGCCTGTGAGCCTCAGGAGGCACTGTCCGTTAACAGGAAGTCTGAGACAAATTCAGTGCCTTCCCTTGTGTCTGCTCTCAGTGTGCCCACCATGCAGCCTGCCAAGAGCCATGCAGCTGGAGCATTGAACACACGATCAGCCAGCAGCCCAGTGCCAGGTTCTTTGCAATTCGCACACAGTTCCCTGGAGCACATGTCAAGTGTACAGTACCCTCCTATTTTAGTTACCAATAGTCATGGCGCCTCTGTTACGTACAGTGAACAGTTCCCTAAGTATGACTCAGTTAGCGACCATGGATATTATTCACTTCACAGTGATTTTTCAAATATGAGCATGAGCAGCATGCATAATGTTGACAGTTTCTGTAGCATGGAGCACGAGCATGGTGTGTATCAGAGAAATCCCAGCCACTGTCCTGAATCCTGCCTCAGCCATTCAAACAGTGACTCCTTCTCTTCTTATGGGGACCTGTACCCAAGCTCTGTGGACAGTAGCTTAGAGGAGGGCATGAAAGGGCAGCAGCAGTCTCCTGCACAAGGTAGAATGCAAACTTTTTCGCATGGGTTTCGCCACGAGGCGCTCAGTAGGGTACAGAGTTACGGACCAGAGGAACCCAAGCAGGGCCCCCGAAAGCAGTCTGGATCTCATCTAGCACCGCATATCCAGCATGTTGCTGTGGGAGCCAGGTCCAGCTGTCCTGGAGACTATCCCCTAACTCAGACTGTCCTCCCACCTTTGTCCTCACAGCCCACACGCTCTCTTGGTATGACTCGAATGGACAGCATATCAGATTCAAGGCTATATGATAGCAATCCAATGAAACAGAGGCGACCTCCACTGTGCCGTGAGCAGCATGCAAGCTGGGACCCTCTGCCTTGTGGTAATGAGTCCTATGGATATCATTCATATCCACTGAGTAACAGCCTGATGCCATGTTGCGAGCGGGTGATGGTCCGCAGCATGCCAGACAAGATGGAACAAATCTGGAACTCACCATGGGAGGTGCCATCTGCAGTTGAACACCAAGAGCGGTATGTCATCCCAGACCACCTGTATCAAACATATCGGAACCTTTGTAACATCTTTCCTGCTTACATAGTCCACTCAGTAATGGAGAAGAACCCTCATTTGACAGATCCACAACAACTTGCCGCTGTCATTGTTACAAAACTGAGGTCATGCAATTGAGCAGTTAATCATATTACGTGTTCAAAAGTGTGATAAAGTAAAAATGGATTTTGATTGCAAAACATAGGCACTTGTTAAATGTTGCTTAATACGCAACATCTGCCCTCAGGAGTTTATTTTATTTTCAAATGTCTCTGGTGGAAAATCTGGCAATCAGATTTCACATCACTAAGGTGACATAGAAGTTAAACAGCTTAGAGGAAGTTTGTTTAATAAGTTTATCTCAAATTGTAAGATGTTTCACATATGATGCTAAATTAAAATATGAAGTGTGGTGGGCTGTACCAAATGGCTCAAAGCTTCAAAGCTTTTTTCTACCAGTTACATGTAAAATCTAAATCAACATTAGACTGGGTATGTTCAGGCTGTGCAGAGTAATGGAGGACATGGTAGATCGGAGGGACAGTTGTCAGCAAAGAACCGCCGAGAACCAGGAAGCTCTTAAGTAGAGAGCCGAAGGCAGACTGGAGCTTTGGAAAAAATAAACCCCCAAAGTCACACCATATTCTGCTCTGATCCAGAGCCATTTTCTGGCAGTAGAGTTTAGAGTTTTTTTCATAAGCTTTTGGGATTTTAAAAGTGGATTTATCTTCACTTCAACCTGTTGTAGAAGTGAGCTACAGAAGTACAGAACTGTACTAATTAGTCTCTCCTCTTTGTCTGCTTAACTGACTGAAGGGGAAAATACTTACTTAATGAACTACAGATAATAGCAAGGGGAAAAAGAAGAGACTGGAAGAAAAAAATCTGAAGAAAACAAGGGTTGGCAAATGCTGAGTTGCGCACCACATCCAACAAAAGAGTCGTTGCTCGCTAGCTTATGGCTAGTGTGCAGTGTATGGCTGTTTGAGATGAAACACCAATGATTTTACACGCAGACTTGCAACATGTGTAGACTAAGACAAAATTTCTTATTTTTAAAATGATATTGTAAGGCATGATGATAGACATTTGAAACTTTATTCAATACCTCAACCCACATTTGATCAAATTAAAAGACATTCGGTACAGCCCGTAGCTGTGGTGTAGTTTATATGAGGTAATACCTTATTAGAAATCTGGTTTATAACACATTCATACTGTCTGAGCAGGATCATAGCAGCTTAGCACCATATGTGTGATTAACTCACCTACGTTCAACATCATAGAGGTATATATAAAACAGTCTACCAACATTAGGCAGCACTGTTGAATGTCCCTTAGATCTAGATTAATGTGTTCAGTTTGATGTAATTGTATTGTATAAAATTTGTGTAGAGTTCTAAAATGTGTAATTAGATTTATATATTACAACAATAATTTAATAAGTAATTATAATTAAATTCAGTGTCATGAAATGTATCATGTAATATATATTTTTCAGAGGAGTTTATTTTTATGTCAAAGTTGACTTTTCAACAAAATGATTAATTTTAAAAATTTTGTTTAAATCCATAAAAGTATTTTCTGCCAGTCACATTTAACTATTTGCAACTTTGTTTTTATACTGTAATGTCACTTTTTAGTTCATGATGCCACTCTTCCTGAGAGTGGTGTTGTTACCACCATGTCACTTTCACACCAGTCACACCCCCTGCCTCTTGTAAACAAGCAAGCTTAAGTGTGAACAGCTACTATCACTCTGAATCAACTATCTAGCTCATGCTGTAAATAAGCACAATGCATGAATACCAAAATTAACATCTCCTTTTATTTATTTAGGTTAACAAGGCTGCTTCCTATGTAACTGGCCAGTAACAGCTAGTTTATTGCTAGTAATAAAAGTATTGAGACATTGTCGGTATTAGCAATTGAAATTAGCTTGATTTGATTCTAAAGTTGTTCCTTGGAGAAAGACATGCAACTCTGTAAAGGTCAGAAAAAAAGGCATTTTTTATGGTTGCTCATGCTAGTATTTCACTGCAAGAAATATTTTAAGTTCACAGGCTAACCCTAACCCTAGCTAGTTACGGTAGGTAAGTAGCATTAGCAGACATGTAAAGCTAAGCCCTAATAGATAAAGTGGTTTAGTTACTGTGTCTGTGTACTATGTTTGCTTACTTAGCAGCAGCCTACAAATGATAACTTTGGCGCTGTGTTGTATTAATTTGGTAGCAGTGATTAGCTTGTCAGCTTAAAGAACATAAGTAAGTAATCAAATACTTTTATATACTTAAGTAATGACACTTGTAATTGTAGATTCATTAATATTTTACACAGTTTATTCATGTTCATGAAATAAATGATATAATTAACATTAATTCCGAGCTTCTATAATTATGGTGGCTAACTGGATAACCATTGCAATTTGGAACTTTAACAACAACCTGATCCTAATTGCAACTAGCTCGTGAAATACTAAATCCTCGTAGATAGGGTGGATAAATGGCTTTATAAAATGGTTGCAATATTGTGGCATAGAAAATATAGAAAGTAATAACTTCTCTATCTCCCACATTTGCTGATTGAATTAGACATTTGAGTACATGACTATGAGACACCATGTAGCTTTTCTAAAGATCTTGTTCAGGCCTTGTGAATGTGTTATGAAAGGCATCTTAAGTGTTTCTGGTGCAGTGGAACTAAAAATAACCTTGCTTAGGTCTGCCTCTGCTGTAAATAATTCTTGTGAGTTTTTTGTGCATTTATTTTGAAGATAAGTTAGAGGGAGGTAGATACATACCTCACAGCATGATCTATGACATTTAATGGCCTTATATCTGAATGACCTCACGCTTCAGTCATTGTCTGATTGGTTTCAGTGAAAGTCTTAGTCATTGAAGCCTCCTATTTTCAAATGTAAAGCACTATCTCAGTATCTAAAGAGATATATTTTCTCAGCCTCACTTAACAAAGCTACTATTTTGGTAGATTTTGACAGTGCACAAAGCAAGCCAAAAAAGAGATTTGACTTGTATACACGTGCACATATCTATGTATATATACTCACACAAAAGCCATTATTTCAAAGTCATTTATAAGCTGCTAAATAATGCCAAAAAAAGATAGGATTTATATAGTGTCAGTATTCTACATAATTTTACATTTACATACAGAATCAATCGGATTATAGGATAAACTAACATCTGTGTTTGAATAATTTCTTATGGTGTACTGTATAGTTACCTTTCTGATTTATTGGATGCTACTTCCATGATTTTCCTATTTATATATTTGTCAAATTGTTGTGCTGATTCTTTTAAATGTGAAAATATTCAAAGTATCCTTGTTTCAAAAAGTAGCTCTTACAGACTCCTTCAAGTTGTCGGCAAGGCAGTTTGTTTCCGGGAGCAGGTTAGTTTTATTTCAATGACTACTTTTACATGCTCTTAAGCAGTCAGATGATTTCTGCTTGTTACAATGACCTGATTCCTGATGCAGAAATGAGAAACCTAGTTTTTCTTATAAGTCTAAGGCATTAAGAGCAACTTGGTTTGCCCAGCTAGATTTCTGACTGGAATTGGCTATTTATACAGTGCATGACAGAGACCCAGGACAGAAATGGTATCGTCTTTGTGGCAGTACTTGAGCAGGATTAAAGGCAGTATTGTTCCATCATGCTCCTGCGTTATTGCCTCAAGAGTAATTAAATCCAAAGACTAGTCAATGCTGAAGCTTAGAACCCATTTCCTCCCTGCACTGTCAGTACAAATGCTTCATTTAAAGTGCCCTGTTACTTAACAAGGTTCTCAGATAATGATATATGGCACAGTATATGATACAATTAACATATTACCAATTTCAAAATTTCGAAAAGGGAGAAGAGAAGTCTACTTTCTGACAGACTGTGTAAACCGAGGTATTTAAGTCAGATTGTTGCAGTGCATCTAGCGAGATGTCTAATTTCATGCCTTAACCTTATTTCTGACAGTTACCTGGTTTCTTTTGTGCATGTAAAAGTAGGAAAACTCTGAGAACTTTGAGATTTCACCGGGCCTTGTTGTGACTTAGATAGGGACAAATTGTAGAAATTAACTGTTAGAGATGGAAACTATGTTTACCATCCCGTTTAAATGTTTGCACAAGGAATCCTGTAACAGACTGAATATTAACCTGATGTTACATTTGTCAGATAAAATGGTAAGAATCATAGTTGTAACAGGGAGTTAAATATTTGACTCAGTGTGTGATATCTTATAGAGGTCTCAATAGTTGTATTAAAAAATGAAGTGAATGCTTAAAAGAAAGTTTAAGATTACATTTTCTGTATGGCTTTTTAGGGGAGACTGAATGGCTCTTATACAGATGTACAGCGCTCATACATGCAGCTAGTCTTCTTGGATCGAAGAAGGGTTTGGCTGTGCCTTGCAGCACATTGCTCTCAGGATGCTTTCAATTTTCTATCTTTCAGTCTTGCCCTGCCAAAAACCAGTGGTTACTGGCAAGAGTCTACTCTGATCTAGTAGTGATATATTTTGTGAAAATCCTACATGTAACATGTAGTACCTTGAAGTTAGTTATGTACAGTTGAAACATGGAGATAGGATTGAAAAACTTTGTACTTTTTATGTATATCCTTGTTATGCACCTTGAGATCTAGAAAATTGGGCTAATAGGTTGACTTTACATTATGCAGCTTTAGTAAGATAATGTAATGTTGGTGTTCACAAGGGTGACAAATTTCCATCAAAAATTGGTGACAAAAAAACTAGAGATCATTTGATTAGCCAATATGTTTAGAATATGCAGACTGCAGTTGTTGAGCTAGTTTTTTTGTATGAGCCTTTAAACCTTATGTTTGATGCTCATAAAGTTTGGCATGGCCCAACCGACGTTATCAGGAAAAACCAATCACTGCCTCACCAGAAATTTAACAAATGGGGCACATTGTCATCGGTTTTGCTAGGCAGATTTCATTCCCCCAAAAGATCTTGATTTGACCTTGATTTTAACTACCCATTGCCTTTTCATCACTTCCGCCCCTAAGACAAAGTGCTAAATGAAGTGTTGAGCCCACACTTGCAGAGAAGTTGTAACATGTAAAGCCAACCCTAATGGCAAGATAATGCTTTGAGTGCCTTTAAAGGGAAATGCCACTTACTTTTAGGATCAAGGTATGGTTACCCTATGCTTAAAATTGAATTGCATGACTAAGCATTTAAAAAAATAGTGGTCAGTACAGTATCATGCATGTGAAGGAGATGTGATCATGGGATAGTTAATTGTTTTGGTGTTGTATTATCTTGTTAAACAATAAAAAACAGTGGAATGATGTTTATCCTAAATATAACTCCTGGAAAAAAAGGCTCCAGATAGTATTCAAAGGACCAGCATCCGACAGTGTTTTTTGAAGACATCATTTTATTTAGAAAAATGGTCATGATAACAAAGCAAAAAAAAAATATTAGTATGAAACTGAGTGGTATTACTCTTTAACTGGGCTAATTATGTGAGCCTGACTGTCTCATTGGTGGTGCTTCAAAAATATATATTTCTTTATAGTGTTTAGGAACAACAGTGGTATATGAACTGACATAAAGAAATAAAAAATAAAAAATTGAATGTGTTTTGCCCAAATGAATTTTGGGCTTTGCTGACTTTGTTTTTTCATGAAAAAAGACGAGGCCACTTTAGGCCAGCTGTCTGTTCATGAGAAGGTGAAACAAACTGCCTAAATGTTTCTTCATGTGAAACAATCAGATTGCAAGGCTGCTGTCAAGGTTGTTTCTGGCATTTGGCTAAAAGTTTGCGTGCTGTCCTTATTTCCTTTGTTAAATTGTCAAGAAAATTGTTTTCTCAGTGCAAAAGACTAAAGTACTGATGCCATATAAAAAAACAAAATCCAAAACTAAAAGATGAATATGGTTTCCAAAATTGGGGGACCAAATTAAGATTTATAGTACTTTGACTTTTAAACTGTATGGTAATATGGTATATTAATATACTGTGTAGTGATATTAAGATCCTTTAACTTCAACACTGGAATAGTCAATTGCCCTGATAAACTCAGAGTAGATATACCCAGATGTTTAAATATTAAGTTAATGTAATGTAGGCTAAAACAAAGATCTACCAAAATGAAAATTGTCTGGGCTCCTTCAAGTGATGTATATGTATTGTGGGAATTAGCTTTGGCACTAGTCCACAAAATGGGTTAATCAGTGTGCACTCTGAGTGATATTCACAAACAGCTTAAACAGTTTATAATAAATCAATCTTTGTATTCTTATAATTAGATTACAGTACTTATAATGAATTATAAAGCTCCTTAAACTTGGATCACTCTAAATATGTTGTCCTTCAAACAATTAGTTTATGATTTCATGAAAACATCATTTAAACTGCTGTTTTGCTCACTAGCTTGAGTGTTACTATTTCTGGCACAGTGCCACACTGTTAACATTTGTCTGCAATTAGATAAAAAGCACTCATGGACAATGTGGGCTTAACACCTATTAGATCGCACTTACATGCAAAGCCCAGTAGCTGTTGAATGTGTGTTCATAATGCAGAAATACTATTAATGGTTGCTGCCTTAATCCTTAAGGTTGGACATCATCATTTTGAAAATTTTCCCCCATACAATACAAAGGAAAGAAATTGGGACACATGTTGTCCTTTGTGCAATTTCTTTGTTTTTTATTATAGATTTCTCAAATTTGTCCTTTTTTTCCATAAGGACTCTGTGTTTTCTGGGCAATAGACGAGTTCTAGGTCAAAAACAAAACCCTTCTGCTACAGAAGACTTTCAATGTACAAATGACTTGTTTTACTACTTTGCCAAAGGGTAACACCACTGGCCAGAATGGTGGTTCATCGTCCCCACCCTCCCTTTTGAAAGAGCCGCAAACAATAAAGCCGCAAATGTCTAGAATTGACTTTTGCTTGTTGATACAAATTGTATCTATACCTTGAATGTAAGAAAATATGAATTGTATTATATGAAAATAGTTTTATTTAAATAAAGGGGAAAAAAAATCTGAAATAATGTTTGTGACACTGTGTGTCACTGGGAGTAGCCCATTGGTATGTACTTATTCTTACTGGGTACAGTAGTAAACTAACAGGGACTCTTGCGTGCTACTTTAAAGTGCACAGATACCCTGTGTACAACAGTAAGCATCATGTCCTCTCTGTAAATAGTCACACATGTGTGTGTATATATAGAAAGCAATCTTTAAATGTAACGGTAAAAGTTACTTCAGTTGTTCAGATATTTAGATAATTTTTGTGTTGTAACTTGTGCACCTTGGTTAAGTGCATCTGTTTCCTCTGAACTGACATGTCTGCTTTATGCTATTTTAATGGAAGTTTCAATATTTTTGAATATATTTTGCCTAATAAAACATGCCAAAGTTATTTTTCGGTTGCTCTATCAAACATAATTTCCTGTGTTTCAACACATGGGTTTCAATGAGTCTGGGGAGAAAATGTTTCTTTTCCACATAATGTAAAAGAGTTGACATCAAACACAAATCTGTGGGTAGGATGACGGTAAAAAGAAAAAAAAGAAAGAAAAGCAAACAGTTAAATCATAGTGACTGAATGGGGGAATTCAGTGCCTGTTTTTACCCAGATTTGTTTTGATGTTGAATCTTTTCAAGGTTAAAAAACATTTAAAAAAGGAATTTATCAGAGTTTGGCCGTTGATTTAATGACAAATCTGTATGTTGACAAAGCAAAGGTGTGTTGAATTGTAATTTATTCTACTATTGAATTATTAACCAATTGTAATAACTTTAAATTTTGGGCCGGTTCACATACTGTTGTTTGAAATGAACAGTCTCTAGGTTTTAGCTGGCCCTATGGGAATTAGAATAGTGCTGTTTAGATGTTAAGACTGATGTTGTGAATATAATATTAACTTGAGTTCAGTATCACTTGTTAATGGCTAATATCAAGACCAAAGTGATTTTTGATGTGCACACGTTAAGTACCTGTTATGATAATTGGTTCAAACACACATACACACAAACCATCATGGTCAAACAAATCTGGACCTCTTGAAGTCTTGCAGTTTTTGCTACCCTGTAATTCTAAAAGTTGAATTACTTACTGGTGTCCAGAATTCCACAAGAGGTCCACACATTTGAGCATGACTGTACATACATGCAGCTTAATACTCAGGTTAAATTTCACTAACATTTGAAGTCACATACTTGGTTGTTTTCTAATATTGAGAAATGCAGTGGTCACATTTCTGAAGTTGTGTTGGTCTCACGTTTGAGTAGACCCGTGTGTCTGCAATGTAAAAAAAGGGACTTTAAAGCAAGTTTTTTTGTGTTGTGATGATCTGCAGTATTGTTATCCATACTGAGTGGAAAGCATTGCTTTTATAGACCAAATATACAAAAAATAGACTATTTGGGTCTGTCGGCTCAAACAAAATGTAAGTCTTATTGACAAAATGTGTTTCTCTCCAAAAATAAAGCTTAATCCTGTTCAAACTGTGTTTTATCCTTTTTTAATAAAACAGGAAAGAGAACTTAGTGTTACAAAAATACATCTGTGTTGAAAGGTTTGTGTGGCAACCACTATAAAACAACATGTTGTCATGACACTCAGGGAAAGTGGTTATCTGAGGTGAAGAAAGTTGAGAAAATATTCCTCTTTGTCAAATACCTCATTATGATTTCTGATCAGTAAATGTAGTATTCATGCTCCAGCAGTCTTTGAGTCAGAAAGAATGACACGTATCCAACCTAGATTTACCTTCCTCACGGAATTGGTTGTTCATTTAAAACAGTCTCCATTGTTTGTTAAAGAAAGGTAAATCAATGAAAACAGAGGGACCAAAGTATCTAATATCTAATTTCTTGGTAACTCATTGTGTAGTAGTTTCAATGGTTTGGTACTTTTATGAAAAATTCCCGATGAATTCAAAGGTATTCTAAAAGCAAAGAATTGAAACCAAATTGTCAACACTTTCCAAATGCAAGAACATGACATTTTTTGCTTAACAGGTTGAATATTTTCTCAACAGTATCTTAAAATTGATAAAAGAAATCTCAAAATTCTCTCTTGAATTCTGTGAAATGTTAAAATCAGAAGTTAGGACACAAACAAGGTCATGTTGTGACGTCGTTTCTAGCTTATCTAATGCCTCAAACCCATTTGTGAATGTATAACAGCTGCAGTAGTGCAACAGGTTACACAGCACATGCACGCTACCTGCTGGTCAAATGGTGTAACAGCTCAGACAATGTGTCATTGAGTCACAGTGGCATGCCAAACCTTTTCAAAAGCAGTCATTAAAACATCATGTTTAACTAATGTAACACACATCAAAGTGAAGGCCACTGCTGCCTGTCCCTTTTTCTAACAAATTAAAAAGTTTCCCCTTCAAAGGTCCAGTGTGAAGAATTTAGGTTGATGTATTTGTAAATTATGGCAGAAACTGAATTTATTTTTCATAAGTATGTTTCCAGTGGTGTTTTTCTTGCATAAAAAAATAAAGGGGAATATGTGAGGAATTACATTTTGTTTTTAAAATTATTAGAACTATATTGCTCTAAACTGGTTAAAGAAGTACTCAGGCTGAAGAGTTTTTACACCACATACAGTGCTGTGAAGTGTGAGTATTGGGCTGATTCTATAGACTGTCGTGCAATCACCTCAGCAATCAAAGGAGACTTGAACATGTCCTTCCATAAAAGTTCTATTCTCCTTGGCTAGTTTAGGGGTGAGACTCCTTCACATTGTCACTTTTTAGACTTAAACCTTGAATGCTGTCATCATCAGAGGTCATTTTTTAAGTTAACATAAACTAAAACTAAACTTTCATTCTGTATGTATTATTTCAAATTACATGTGTATTGCACAGAGCCAGTTAACCTAACTGCAAATACTTCAACACATTACCTTGGCTTTGTGGACATTTGTGGCAAAAGTAGAAAAACTCTTTAGCTTCACCAGGAGCTAAAGAGGCTGAAAGAAAACTGAGTCAAAACACCAGCTAGAGGTCGCCATGGAGAGAACTTTGTGACTGTGCAATGATATGAGCTGCAAAAAAAAGAAAAACAGCAATTTAGACAATGGTGACAACATATTTTAATCTGGTGTGAGCAGGAAATTTAATCCGGAGCAACAAGAGTCAGATGGTATGACTTATTTATATAGCATCAAGCATTTATTATACATACACACAAAAAACACTCTTGACAGTGATGTGGTACATAGCAGGCGTTTTTTTTTTTTTTTTTGGTGCACTGAACAGTGGGAAAATGTGTGGTTTGATGAGTCATCATGCTCTGGCTGGTGCACTTCACAAGAAGTCAAAAGGCCTGAGGTCTTGTCTCTCATGATAAACCAGTCTAGACTGTCTGTGGCGTACATAAGGTCAGCCGAACCTCTGATAGAAGAATGTACATTCTGTACAACATTTGGAATAATCAGAGTGATCTCAGTCAACCTTTGAAGGAGCATTTTTTATAAGCAGTTTATCCCTCTGCAGGACATAAGTGGTCACAGAACATTTTGATAACTACAACAACAACTTCGACACACCATATTTATCTACAATCCTAGTCACCACACTGTGGCCCAGCTTGAGACTTCTGCAGATGTGTCTAAATGTTTCCATACTTGCAATTGGTAACTGTCTCTGCCACATTACATAATGTTGCTCCTTTCTTTTTGCTGTTGTGGAGGAGTCTGATATACTGGGACTTCCACAAAATAATGTAAAATTTTACGAAAGAAGCCGTCATGTAACTAAAGCTTGCTGATGCTGCAGTTTGGCTGTGCTTCAGATTGCTGTTTTCTTTTAGCCTTCATTCCTCAATATTTATTTTTTCTTTGTCGTTTGGGCACAGATTATTAGGCCTCTGCGGAGCTCTGTTAGTTGTCCTTTTTTGCCTTAAAAAGTCTTTTATAACTCACTTTCAATCTAATACAATCCAGAGATTGCAATTTACTTCTGCAAATTCACAGAAGTTTCAATAATGAATATTCCTTGCGTTATTCTGTCTACTTCCTGTTATTGCTTAAGATAACATACTGATGTAGTAGCCATTATTGATTCAAACCCTCTTTATCTGGATGCAGGTGCATAATCTCTGCACTGTCCATGATCACCATTAGGGCCACCAGGACTGCAATACTTACTGCATCTGTTATGTCTAAGATTGATAGTATAGACAGATTATAGCTAGAGGTCCTGTGTGAGATTAATGTGAAAAGTTTAATCTAGCCATAACTAGAATGGATTTGAAGATACACATTGATAACTAACATTTCAAAATACATACAGAACGTGACGAGTCTCAGATACAATGCCAGAGGTTTGCGCATAATGTCAACCTAAAAAATAAGTGGAAAAGAGCCTGTGTGCAGTGCAAGTGTTGGGAACTATATCCAGTGCGCAGATATTTTATTTTCATTAGCCTTAATAAAATAAGACCATCATTTTAAAAACAAGTACATATATTGATTCGAAATTTGAACTGGAAATGTACATAAGGTTGAAGCAAATTCCTAAAGCTTAAATTTTAAAGAGATTTTATGATTACTATCCATCAAATAGTTTGCGTTAGCTGCTGACAAATAGAACAAAAGCTCACAATAGTTTACAAAAGCATGATCTTGCGATGTTTTAGTGCTGAGAATTGAAGTTACTGAAGTTAGTGCACCTCTTCATAAACCCTCTGTAATGGCACGGATGTGTGTGGTGTTTGCAGGCTTCTCCAAATTACCGCCACCTAATAAAAGTTTCACACAGAAACAATCATTGTGAGCAAGGATTACGTATGAGTCTCTTTTTTGAAACGTGTCTGTGGAGAGTGAGAGTGATCCGCTGGGCTGACACTGCAGCTCTGATGATGCGGCTGCTGCAGGCGGAGTCTGCTGGCCTGAAGCCTTTCTTTCAGTCTGGCTGGCTGCAGTCCTGTCATCGGCCTGGGTGTGGTTTTTACAGTCGGGGGGTACCGTTAGCAGGAAATCAAACTCCAGTTCACTTTACTCTAAGGCGAAACAAAGAGAAAAAAAAAGCCCACTCTCTTTAGCGTGAGGTTGAAAATAGTACTTCGTGCTCTAACGTTAGCTGATACTAGCGTTAGCTTCCTCGAGACGGGAAGGCGTTTCATTGGCGCCGTTGTTCTGATGGGAAAAAGTTTTTTTCTGGTCCCGCTGACTGCTCTGATTTAAGAACTTTTTTTCCTTATAAAACCTGAACCGGACGTAAAAGAAATCCAAGATGCCGAAGACGGTAAGAATGGAAAATGCTTTAACGTTATCATCATAAAAACTACCATCTTTTTGTCTGATTCGCTCCGTTATCTCCATAACATCCCGGTTAGGACTGACGGTTGAACATTTATATTAATAACCCACCTTAAAGTAACTCTAATTGTATCTTTGGTACTTACTATTGTGTTTTAAAATCTATCATTTTAAGCCCACCATTCACTGGGGTACTTTCCGTTATGTGTGTGCGCGTGCGCGCTCCCGCCTGTTTCTTAATTAAAATTAG
The DNA here is from genome assembly GCA_029783725.1 of Acanthurus tractus. NCBI lineage: Eukaryota > Metazoa > Chordata > Actinopteri > Acanthuriformes > Acanthuridae > Acanthurus > Acanthurus tractus. Next base: position 7,957,149 of record JAQNCA010000006.1, read on the forward strand.
CGCCGTTACTGATCATTCATTCAAGGCTTCTGGCTTTTTTTGCAACACTTTTTTGTGTTACTAATATCTTTCAGTCCACAAGTGAACACGCTGAAATCACGCTGGCGGACTCGGTGTCTAGCGGAAGCGGCTGTGTGGCCTGCAGTAGCCGGCGAGCTAGTCCTCCAAAGGCCTCCTTTTCATGCAGTCCTAACAGGGAGGGATTTGAACTGTCATTAAGGCCAGCTGTGAAAGCTAAATCTAGACCAAATGGACCCAAACCTCATTGGGAAGTAGAATAAGGGAAGGCAATATAATGCCGTGTAGACACTGATAAGAAAAGAGGCAGTGAGACTCTGAGTTGTGATATCAATTGAAGAATCACCCAATAGCTGTATTGTCCTGGTGCTGATGTAGTGAACAAAGAAGGATGGGTGCACACATATGTGACATATTTCTTTTATTCAATGGTGTTTTAAAAGAAAAAGCCAAGGGTTTCTGTCAGTCTTTGTCAGTGGCAGTCTGAAGTGAAAGTGGTTTCTCACCAGCTTGTACTGTTTGCTCCAAATTAAAGCATGAATTGAGGTTTGACTCAGCACAATGCTTTTTGATTGTGAAAATTAAAAAAAAGAATCTGTGAAATTATTATTATTTTGGAGGTAACAGTAAGTATATATCATTGCAAATACCTATAATATATGATTATTTATCACTGATGACACACAGAAAACTAACCTGTGAACTCATGCACTTCCCATACACATGAAACAAATGGTACTGCAGGCTTTGGTTGCTTTTTTTCCGGGAGTATTGTTTTTGCAAGTACTGCCTTGATATTTTTTGCAGCTGTCAACTAGAAAAAAGCTTAATTGCATCCTGTCATATAAGTTTATGTTTAAGGGGGCATGTACCACCTTCCAAAAAGGTGGGAGACAGGGGGACAGAGTTCTCTATTCTTTTTTTAAGTGCAAGGGTTTGCTATACTCTTGATGGGTGTTTCTAGATCTTAATTTACTTTCAGTCTTTGCGCCAAATCTCTGCAGAGTACAGCTTGGACACTTAGTCTAAAGAACATTAGAGACGTAGTGCACACAGTGTGCAGAAGCTACTGAAGAAACAACAAGGGACCTCATAAACCTCAGGAGAAGCAGTTTGGCAATGACAATCAGCTCACATGCACAAAGATACTGTAGAGAGAGTGCAGCTGTGTTGCAGAGACTTTAGCCCTCACATAATAAAGACTTAAAAAGAGGAAACTAGTAGTGGGCAGAATAGATGGTCAAGAGGAAGCAGCAGGCTCTTTTGAAAATAAACAGGGACAATGAAAAATGACCAAAAAGGATCATGGGATATGTCACAAAGTAAGGCTTATATTCACTAACAGGGAGCCTATGATGTGTTGTCAACACAAAAAATATAAAACTAGAGACCAACTCAAGTTATATTTTCCTATCTATGAAGATACAGCAAAGCCTAAATGCATCAGGTGATATGCATTTGGGATGCAACTTGCATTGAATAAATCATTGTAAAATGCAGGTGGTGGTATAAGTGATAAAAAAAGTTAAAACACAGACTTGCTATTGCAACACCCAGGGGTCTACTTCCTTTAGTTAACTCTGCAGCGCCATGTAAAGATGCAATTGACAAGGCAAATGAAAGAAGGAAGTTCCAAACTCTGATTCAGCATAAGTCTAAAACTTAATCCACACCCAGTGAAAGTTGTGTACCCTATTTGTGGTCATCTCTGCAATAAGCTAACTAAGGAACTAAAAGATTCATGGCTTAAAAATATTTCTTTTTCCATTATCTATTTTTGTGACTCAGTGTTTAAATTCATTTTGTGTTAACAGTAACAACTGTAATTTTTCATAAAAGCAGTAATTATTGAGAAACTCTGCCTTTGCTGGACTTCTTTTGGCAGTGCTTCAGTTTCCCAAGGAAGTCATGTTGTGACTCAAGGTTTCTGTACTTACATCAGTTCCTCTCTGGTAATTTCCTTGACTGCAGCCTTATAAGGACTTTCACATCACAGTCTAGCTGTTCTCCTCCCTGCTCTACCCTAGCGTGGTCCTCAGATGCCATGCCCCACTTTAGATTGCAGTACAGCAGTGCAACAATTTCAGGATTTACTGTTGGCCTATTTTTGTAATTATTTAAAGCGTTATTTTAAATTTCTTGTGAACCAGTATTAGTTAAGATCAATTAGATTGTTGAGATGTTGCTGTGTGTGTGTATGCAGCTTATTATCCCTTTATTAAAGAATTACCCCTCTAAGTGCTTAAAATTACATTTTAGGTGGGCCACATTCTTCTCAAGCACTAAACAAACAAAAGAAACAATATTAAATATTATGTTGAGTTTTGCTGCAAAAATCTGACTCAATGTTAAAACAAAAGGTTTTCTTTTTCAAAGTTACTCATTGTATAACTTCATGGGCCTTAACAACAGCAGCTGTCTCCCCTCTTATTTTTCTACTTGCTGTTTAAACTTAAGGAGCCAAGTTATCATTAGTATGTATAATTGTCTCAAAAACAATTCTTAATTATTCATCACTCTTGAATAATGTTAACCATATTAAAACCTCATCCTTAAACACAAAAACAACCTGTTATTATCTCACAGAATTTAAGAATAACTTACCATTTTAGTCCATCATGTAGAAATCGTAGCAGATGAAGTTTTCATGTCCAAACCTTAAACAAGTGTGGCTATGAGGAATTGGTAAATGGAAAGACCCAGAGGTATGCAAGCAGAGGATTAAATCAGCCTGTAGTGTGCATAGCAGGACAGATTAGCAGTGTGCCAAGGTAGAGGTGGTGGACAAACTTACAATCAAAACGTCTGTTTTTACACAAGTAACTTTTTCAGTGTTTTTTGGTTGGAGATTGTGAGAAACTTAAGCGTCTTAAAGTAAGTTATTTATTATTTATTAATCTTATTATATAATCATTATCCTATGTTATTTCATATGTTTTTATGTTCGTCTAAAAATTTTCTATTCAAACCATTGAACGTCTTGTATCGGACATAACCTATCATTGTAGACATAAAAATGTCAAAACATTTGTTGTTATGATGGGAATTGATGTTATAACGACACTTGTAATGAATAAATCATAATTATTTGGCCCTTGTTACAGTGAAAGTGCGTAGTACAGCCTTTAAGCCAGCAGAGTTCTAATTGTGTACATAACAAAAGAATAGTATAAGCAAATCACCACAGTGAGCATTAGTCAACATAATACTACAAATAGAAGGGATGGTGGTTTTCATCAGTGAAAATCTTGTGCTTGTGTGGTGAATTTTATGTCCTGCTCTGGTTCTGCTCATTGACCAGACATAGACCAGCTAAATCTGCTATGGAATATTTACAGTTGCAAAGGAAACAAACCATTAACATGCTTTGCCTAAAAATTTGATCCCTAACCGTGGAGTAAAGATGATTTTTACACACAGAACACTGCTGAAAATATGGAATTGACAGTCTGAAAACTTATGAATGGTCTTTGAAAATGTATATTTTGAGAACCTAGATATGATGTATCACAGTTAAAATTAGTGGTCGAAATTTCCAAGTGGAAATTTTTAACTTCAAGCCTCCAAGCATTTCAGGTGCACAACACCAAAAGAAAAGAAAAAGCATTGCTGACTGTGACAAACGGTTTTAGTTGGGCCTGGTATGTGGCTGTAACAATATAACAGGATTTGAACCCCAAAGCAGGCTTGGCAGACAACACCAGCAGAGATGAAACGGTCCTTACTTGGTCAGTAGAAGCTGGCAACATGATTTCTGGCACTGTAAGCCAACAAATGCAACAATCAAAAGTAAGGCAATATGTCAGTTGACCAAACAGAATAAGATCTTTAAAGCTGAGGGAACAGTTGATTAGGCCAGGAGCAGTAGTAGCATTTAACTGGTAAAATACTATGACTGTTGCTGGCAAAGCTGTTGACAACTCAGGTGAACATGCACAGTAAACTAAAGATGATAATCAACAGGATGTAGATGACGGGAAAGGGCAACAGAGGCAGCAGTTTTTATCATACTGGCTGTTTTGTATTAGAAGCGTGAAAGCTATGAGGTGATGCCAGTTGTGACATGATTTTATTCATTTAAAGTGTTCATGGGAAATTGCTCTGAATAACCCTTTGCACTTATATACACTGTTCTCTGCTCAGAACAAAACCTCATCCTCTTCGCTGTCCTTCCTCTTCCTGTCAACTAGTTTCATCTCCTCAGCCGCAGGGGTTTTTCAGTGCAATGCAAAAGGCATAGAGCGCTGAAGACAAATCGAGGCTAATCTAAATAGCAGACAGGATGAGAACTTGATTCTTTTTTTTTTTCAATGGCATTCATTGGTAATGTGGCAGACAGATGAGGGAATTCTACATGCACCAAAACATAAACAAGAAACTTAGACGTCTTTTGCTTAGTAGAAAGAAGGGCTGTCATGAATTTTTACTACACAAGTATTGTGGCCTTAAGAGTCCACAATAACAGTAATGTCTAATTTTTGTAGAAAATTATAAAAAATATTTGTGTTATTTCTATATTTGTTAATTTTTCTATTTTATGGTCAATTATAATCAGCATTAAGGTGCATTACAGCCCTCTACTGAGACTGAGCCAGCACATAAAATTAACATGTTTAGGAGGCATTTTATTGTTTACATGACGTTATCATATGTGATTAATTAACACAATATATTATATGTAAATATCACTGTTAGTGACAATACTTATTGTCAGATCTTGAATATTTTTTGAAGCACATAGTCGTTCCTGTTGGCTCACTGCAAACTCATTAACAATTATATATCGAGGATAAAAACATGCTTGTTTTCTTGCTCACAAGTCTTTTCACATGATTTCTCTTGTATGTTTGGCTTGAAGCAATAACATAATAAAGATGTTTTCACACTTTATAGCCAGCTTCTTATTTAGCTTTGCATTACCTAAACTGTTAACTCTATGTTATTGTGAGATGTGAAAGGTTTGAGTGTAGTGTAAAGATGCTAATGTGCATGCCTTGTATAAACATTTTAATGGAAATTTTCCCGCAGACTGGATTGAACCTGACCTTTAATTTTCTATGTCTCTGAAGTACAGCATGCTAGGGATGCACCATATTTATCGACGCAGATAATTATCAGCTCAATAATAAGGTTTTATTGATACTGACTACTTATGTAATTGCAGTGAAAATGAAGTTAATGTTATGGATCCAAAAGGCTCTTATTGACCTAACAACTCCAGTTTAGTAAGTGTCGGTGTGGGACTTTAAAATTTGGTTGCCATCTGCCAATTTCACCAATTTAAAAAAAAAAGACAAAGCAGGAGTAGAAGCTGGAGATCCAAAAAGTGTCGACTAGAGGGCCAAACATCTTGTTTTATTATGGATGTTTTTTTCACATCTTCAGAAGATGACAACATGGTTGCAGTTTGCAATACATATTTCACTAAGTTAAAAGAAGAAGGGGTAAAAAAGGATGTCAGTTTGATGTGGTTAAGACTTAAATGCAAAATATTTAATCAGTTTTTGCTCACTATATTTTAGCCTTTCTTATTGTCAGGTGTGCATAAACTGCAGGTAATGAACTCAATTTTTATATACATGATCTTTGAAATCATGGATTAGCTTAATGTAATTGGCCACGAGCAGCAGGGTGTTATCAGTTATCATTTTAACGCCGAAAAAAATCTGTATTGTGCTCTATAACATGCTACTTGTCATTCAGATAAAATGGTCAGGTAGCAGTAGATGTCACTTGCATGGTTTCTGTAGTAAACAGAGGAGAGATCCATTGCTAAAGAACTGCTGACCTTGTGCAATTACAATACACATGTAGGTAACGTTGAACATATAGTTGTTTTTACTTCTTAATTCTTTTCATGCACAGCCCAGTATAACATGTACACAGTAATGGGAACTATTCTGCTCATGCCATGTAATACCATCCACCTACATAGGGTTGCTGGTGGTTAAATTTTTATTCTGTCTTGCTCCGAAAACCACTTAGCGGTATCTCGTATGTTGTCTTGGTTTGCCTGGGAGGATTGCGGTTGTGATTAGCACGCTGAGATAACACTGGTGTGGGAAAGTAGGGGTGGTGGCTAAATGCAAATCTTCATACATATTATTTGATGTTTGATCAGTGTTTGGAGAAAAATGGAGTGGAGAAAAAAGTAGGCTTAAGTGCAGTACATTACACTGGGTTTGATCTGGGCTGTGGTGGTAATTTCAGCAATTTTGCTTCCTCTCCCTAGCAAGTTCACCTGGTGTCTATTTCAAGGTTCACTTTTGGGTTTACCTTTGGAGATGATTTTTAGTTACCAAGACCTTCAGCCATCCTAGGAGCATGCCTCAATGGTCGCAGATTATTATGCGGGTCTGTTGATTGTTTTGGCACAGTTTTTGTTGTTACTTTTTGTGGTCTAACATTTATCAGTTGTGCTTTAGTATGAAGAATTGCCTGGAAAATGCTACGTCATGTCAGACTAAGTGATAAGCTATAAATTGATAGGTCGGTTAGATAAAATCAAAGGCCAGTTGTTCTAGCATAAGAGGAAATGAGATCTTTGTGATTTCCCTGCGGCCAGCAGCAATAGAAGGACACGGCTGTTTGAGCATGGCAAAGGAGATATTAAAAAACAACAGTCTTAGACAGACAGTAAAACAGACAATGCTTAAAGAAAGCTTAGCAATACATAGGTCATCAAACAAGAGAAAAGCTTATTGTAAAAACATATTATCAAATACAACACTGTAACAAAATTTGTCTTAGATATGCTTTTGAAAGCACAGCTTGTGAGAAGCTGAGGAATTTATGTCTGAAGTAAACTTTGGTGAGATAAAAACAGTGAAGTAAGTCATGGAAACATGACACACGGCCTGAGAGGGGTGTTTTTGTGCATGTGCTAATAATAGTCTGTTAAGTGTTTTTGAATTCAGGCCACGAGAGACACACCCAAACCAGGCAGAAATGTACGAGTGTAGTTCCCTTTTCATGCAACATTTGCCGTTCTGACTCAGGAAATGAAACTGCTTAAACCCCGGCAGGGTGGTCATGAACAGAACTCTTGTCTGCACTAGTGAAAAGATGTTCACTGAAGTTCAGAACTGTCAGTTTAAATGTGGTATGTCTAGATGATTTGACTCCACTGTGTGTCTTGACAGTAGGTTTCACTATGACTCTTAGCTGCGGGTGATGACAGGAAGTTACAAGAGGGGCAAGTGTCCTGAGCAGTAAAGGGGGTTCTGCTGACATAAATGGGAAAGAACGCAACTCTAATCAGCCCCACAACTGGGAAATAATGCACACTATTGTTGTTCAGGGCAGGCGGGGGCCTCAGCCTGCTCAGTTATTTCCCAATAGTCATGCATGCTGCTGTTTTCATCAAATCTGAGAGGACAGAGAAATGCCTACATGGTCAGTTAACAAAGTGAAGAATATATTTATTCTCAGTGAGGGGGACTTAAAGGTTAAATAAATGTACTCAACTTTTGACATGTAATTTTGCTCCACTTATACATTTCAAGGCAGCGCCTAACAGGCTAAATAACCAGTTTAGAAGACAAGTCTACTTTAGAATCAACGTGTGCTTTTACTGCAGCAGATAGCTTAGCAGAAAGCTGACAGGTTGCTTGATACATGACAGGATGTAGGCGCCTCTTTCAAGAGTTCAGTGTTTAGCAGCAGTGCCTCACAAGGCCCAACCACCAGAGGATATGGTTACTTCCTGTAGATAAGTTCTATACTAAGACAGAGCCAGATTGGCACGTTTGTCAAACACACTGTGAGAGATATAAGAAATGAGACCTGACCTCTCATGATGTCAACTTTATACGACGTATCATACCGATTATTTAGTTTGTGTGTGTCCTGAGGAATATGTGTGCTCCATTGTTGCTTCTACATAGCCGGGTCTATTCAAACCTTAACCAGAGTCTAATTTAAAATCAGCTGATGGGCCACTGTAGGTTGAAAGGCTTGTTTATAAATTATACATGAATTTTTCTTGTGGTATTAATCTGTCAATTTCATTTTTTAAATTCTGCCACTGGGGGGCACTAAATGGAAATTTTAGATTCTAGTAATTTAAAGCAACAAAAAAAGAAAGAAATCTCCCGTTCATGCCAAGAATAATAATCAAGCTCTTCCTTTGCCAAGAAAGTGAGGGTTGTTTTTAGAACAATGATACAGTAATCTCCTACTGGGTATTGACTTGATTCAAAATACTTTCTGAGTCAAAAAAAAAAAAGATGGCTCATTTTTCCAACTTGCTCTCTTTCTTAGATTAGTGTGAGAGTCACCACAATGGATGCTGAACTGGAGTTCGCCATTCAGCCAAATACAACAGGAAAGCAACTCTTTGACCAGGTACGAGAAACACGTGACTTGTAATCAGTATTGTGTGCTTTACAATGTGGGGAACTTTTGAATATGACTTAATTGTTTGTTTGTACTTGCAGTGTTAGGAGGTTTTTGGTTTATGATGATGATGATTAATCATTGCAAGAACATTTGAAAAATCATAAACATACATTACCTTTACAAACAACAAATAGCGCCTGTTGTCTGTGGTTGACTTTTCATGGACTTCATATAGGAAAAAAAAGAGTTAATGTTCTTGTGTTGAAGCACATTAATACTTTTTGCTCTTTTGTTTTAAGGTTGTTAAGACCATTGGGCTGCGAGAGGTTTGGTACTTTGGACTTCAGTACCAGGACACAAAGGGTTTCTCTACTTGGCTCAAGCTAAATAAGAAGGTGAGTCAGATATTTTGCTTCAGGACAAAGCCTTATACACTATTTTGCCCTTCTTTGTTAAAATTGAATTACTCTGTTGACCTCAGTTATGTCAACAGAAGCGTAGCCTCTGCCCCTCACATGTGTCACATTTTATTTTAGGTGACAGCCCAGGATGTGAGGAAGGAAAGCCCGCTGCTGTTTAAGTTCCGCGGCAAGTTCTACCCTGAGGATGTGTCGGAGGAGTTAATCCAGGACGCCACACAGCGGCTGTTCTTCCTGCAGGTGAAGGAGGGTATCTTAAATGACGACATCTACTGCCCCCCAGAGACAGCAGTCCTCCTGGCGTCCTATGCAGTGCAGGCCAAGTATGCCGACTACAACAAGGAAGTCCACACACCAGGTTACCTGTCTAGTGAACAGCTGCTCCCTCAGAGGTAAACCAAGTTGAATCACCAGGTCAGTCCAGCATTTAATGTAGAATACAATTTCTTAATATTTTACATGTTTCTCTACATAACTTTTGATACTCAGAGTTCTGGACCAGCACAAGCTCAACAAGGACCAGTGGGAGGAGAGGATTCAAGTATGGCATGAGGAACACAAGGGCATGATGAGGTAACCACTGACGCACATGTGACCCTTTGAAGGAGAGAAATGTCTTGACCACTTGCCCTTTTAACTAATGTTATTTCAGCAGGATCTGTCACTCTCTTTCAACAAAAAGACTAACTTAAATGAGTGAATGTTTGTCTAATTTACTGCAGGTGGGCCTAATTCTATCTGACTTGATTCTGCTCAACTATTTCTCAGTCTCCCCATGTTGTTGGTCTTTGGATGTTTCAGTAAACGCTTGACCAAAGTCTAGCTTACTGTCTTAAAAATGTGTAGCTATTTCCTGCTTGTCTTCCTCCTCTCAAGGCCTGTTTTCAGCCTTGTTGCTGTACATTGAACACATCTCTAGGGCATGCCACCTTGAGCTCAGCGTTGTCTGATCTGTGTATGGATCAAGGACAGAGTGTGGACCACCCTGTGCTTCAAATTCCAAGCTCAAACATTTCAGGCTTTTTTTTTTCTCTTTGAGGCATTAGTTAAAGACATGTTGTTGTTTTTTTACTCAGAGAGGAATCTATGATGGAGTATCTCAAGATCGCTCAAGATCTCGAGATGTACGGAGTCAACTACTTCAGCATCAAGAATAAGAAAGGAACAGAGCTGTGGTTGGGTGTGGACGCTTTGGGGCTCAACATTTATGAACAGAATGACAAGTAATTGATCTCACAATGTATTACTTGAAATTGTCATGAAAGTGAATGGTTAGGACAAATTGGAGTTCTTATTTTTATTGATATTAATTATATCTGCTTAATGAGTTTTTTTTGTTTATGCATTGTCTTCAACAGAATGACACCCAAAATTGGATTTCCTTGGAGTGAAATCAGGAACATTTCCTTCAACGACAAGAAGTTTGTCATTAAGCCAATTGACAAGAAAGCACCAGTATGTCAACCCAGAATAACAGACAACGGATGAACAATTGATTATTTATCTCTATGTGTTACGAATAAATATCTCTAACGTTGCTGTTTTAGGACTTTGTTTTCTATGCTCCGAGATTGCGCATCAACAAGCGCATTCTGGCCCTTTGCATGGGCAACCATGAGCTGTATATGCGCCGCCGCAAACCTGACACCATCGAAGTGCAGCAGATGAAGGCTCAGGCTCGCGAGGAGAAGAACCACAAGAAGATGGAGAGGTGAGAGTTTCAAGCTGTTGTCAGAGAAATGTGCATCTTTCACATAGATTTAATTGCAATATGTTACTACAAATATTGAGTAAAATTGTGAAAAAAGATCCTGCAACAAGAGTTCCAGCCTTGTTTTTAAAATGTAGACATGTTTAGTATTGCACCAAGTCCTGAGTTGTGGTTATATGGTTATATTTGACTTTTTAATAAGGTGATCATCTGCTCTATCTCAAAAGATCCTCATCTTATACGTTTTTTAAATGTTTTCTTAGAGCCCTGCTAGAGAATGAGAAGAGGAAGAGAGAAGTTGCAGAAAAGGAAAAGGAAAAGATTGAAAAGGAGAAGGAGGAGTTGATGGAGAGATTAAAGCAGATTGAAGAGCAGACGAAAAAAGCTCAACAAGGTGGGTGACCCGTCAGTATTTGAGTAAAGCTTGTCATTGTACTGCAATGAATGATGATGCTTACCTTTAGTGCTTCTGTGTATGTGACTGTGTGTGCACAGAGCTGGAGGAGCAAACACAAAAGGCTCTGGAGTTGGAGCAGGAGAGGAAGAGGGCTCAGGAAGAGGCTGAACGCCTGGAGAATGATCTGAAGGAAGCTGAGACATCAAAGATGAAACTGCTGCAACAGTCAGAGAACCAGATGAAGAACCAAGAACACCTGGTCAGTCACTGAAAACTGTTAGCCTAATCATAAGTCTTCAAACTAGAGCCACTTACTGAGATATACTATTTCTCAACTAAAATATTAATAACAAAACTTTTTTTTAAAAAAAATCCTTGTCCTTATCCTTTTTAGGCCACAGAGCTGGCAGAATTAACTTCAAAGATTTCCCTTCTGGAAGATGCCAAGAAGAAGAAGGAAGACGAGGCAGTAAACTGGCAACAGAAGGTATAATTTGTTTATTTTCATAATAACCTAGAGGTATTCTTCTTTTCATTGCACTGTAGTTACTGAGTCTTTTTTCCCACAAGCATAAAATAGTCATTTCTCATGTGTAAATCAAAGGAAACAGTAATTTCTGCAATTCTGAGCTCATTTTTTACATTTATATGACAACATAAACACTAGATTATGGTGCCTGTGTCATGTGATCAGCTTTAGTACCTCTCAGAATGAGTTCAGTAAGTAAGTGGTTCATCAGTCATCATCTCTGATATTTTTCTAATCACACAGCCCCTCTTGTATGACACAGTCAGCACAGACATTCCTGAGGTCTTGCTGTTTTGTAATTTTGGGGGAGGAGTGAAGGATCCCAGCTCGCCTCAGGTCTTTTTTGGTAATAGCAATGTGTACCAGCCCTGCCCCGTCATATTTATGTTCAGCAGTGACTCATGCTGTTTGTGGTGGTGACGGCTGTCACTGAGTGAAAGGAAATCCTGTTTAACTCTTTTGTACCATTATGATATTCTGGCAAGACTCCTGTTCTAAGTGGGGGTTTCCATGTTCAGTCGAATTTCCAGTCTCACTCATAATTAGCTCCTATTTTTAGTTGCTCATAGCACACATGCTCGTGTTTATACTGTATTTACTGTAATATTTCAGTGTCTCTGCATTTGCTGTATCTCCAAAGTATAAAGTAAAAGACAAGAGGTAGTAAGAAAATAAAATGGGGAAACAGCAAAATGAACAAATAAAGCTGAGGGGAGGAAAACACAAATGTCAGTCTTCTTTTCTAAGTGAGTCTCAGTTAAGTGTTATTTTTACTTTTGCATTCTAAGCAGCATATAATCTTGTTCTGTTTTGTAGCAAACATTGCCTTTTAATAGCTTATGACAGAAGTGGACAAGCATTTTTCCCTTTTTTTTTTCTTGACATTGAAATCTTGTGCTTAAGTAATCACTTCATTTAAAACAACCAGCTGGTGAAAACGCAGCTAAACGGATGGATTGTTATTTTTGAGTTTCTTGTACTAATAAGCTGATGTTGGAATGTTAATAATGATGTTGTTGAAACTTTAATAAGCCCTGAAAATTGAACACAACGTCTCATTGGCATTCTCTGTTCCTACAGGCTACCGCAGTGCAGGAGGACCTTGAAAAGACCAAAGAAGAGCTCAAAAACAAAGTGATGGCTGCCCACGTTCAAGAGCCCCTCAACGCAGAGAATGAGCACGACGAGAACGATGAGAGCAGCGCGGAGGCCAGCGCCGAGTTCACAGCTGCCGCCACCTATAAGGACCGCAGTGAAGAAGAGCGTATGACTGAGGCTGAGAAGAACGAACGTTTGCAGAAACATCTACTTGTAAGTCTCACTCAAATTTCATGTATAGGATAAAATTGTTCCATGAATAAATTATTGGATGTGCAGATAACTATAACTGTATCATTTCCTTAGTACAGAACACACATGCATTTAAATTACTTTTGATCAACTTTTTAGCTAAAATTACATAAACTTTTGATGTAAATCATTTTACAAGAGAAAACTGAGCAATGGGCTCCAAGAAATGTTGCTTTTCATTATCAACAAACTCATAAAAATGCACAATTTAAAAGTCCGAAGTGACATCTTTAGATTCTTTCTTTGGTTTTCATTTACTACCATAAATTACAAAGAAGCTGCTCCCAACAAATGCTGAATAATTTAGCTTGAAAAAGTCTCTTGAACGATTATTTATCAAAATAGTTGTCACTTGTTTTCTTACGGTCTATTAATCAAGTAAATCATTTTAGCTCTAATGTCATTACGTTTTTCTTTTGTAAAATAAAAGTATTTTGCATCCAGTATGTCAATTTACAGCTTCTGTGTTGGACTGCATGTAAGCAGTATCAATGCACTTAAAATAAGGGACACTTCTCTCATTGTTGAATCCATTTCAAAGGAGAGGAAGATAAAGAAAAGTAGAATATTGAGAAAAGGATTTTATATGTGAAGCTGATGCATTTTGTTTTTCAAAAATAGCTGTGAATCACAAATAAAGTTGTTCATTATATTTTGCACATCCAATTCACAACATCATACTGGTGTGAGACCGAATAACACTGTGATGACTGTTATTCTAGGCTTTAAGCTCAGAGCTGGCCAATGCTCGGGACGAGACCAAGAAAACAGTGAATGACATGATCCACGCTGAGAACATGAAAGCAGGACGAGACAAGTACAAGACCCTGAGACAGATCCGGTCAGGAAACACCAAACAGCGCATTGACGAGTTCGAATGCATGTGATATGTGCATTCACTGATGCAAAAGCCCACTTGGCTGGGCCACTCTGCCTGGACTGCAGTCCTGCCTCCCTCAAGCTGTTTCTTTTGTACCCAAATAAATCAGATCCACAACATGACGTGGTTGCACAAGCACAGCACAATGAACAAATATGGATCTGCAAAGCTCCATTTATCATTCCTAACTTTGAATTTAGACAAGTCACTGGTTGAAAAGGGACATACTGTATTTTATTAGTTCACTCCTCTTAAAGGGTGTATGTAGCATATTAGTAATGGGCTTACGCCTTCTTTCATGACACATTGAGTAAGCATTTTTAATTTCTTTATATGTTTTACCGCAATACTTTGATGATGATTTCTCAAAGGCTCAAAGACCAATCCCAAATTATAGTTTAGCTTATATATATTTCTGATGTTCACACACAGTGGTGTGTGGTGTGTTCCTCACAGCAAGCAGGATTTTTCAGACAGTGTTAATTCCCAATGACCTGCTGTCTGTAGTTTCAAAGACCAAATGCACTGTAATCTAATAGCAAATACCTGAAATATGACCCTGAAGTGTTTGTGTGGAGCATTAACAGAGCAGTATTATAATTTTTTTGATTTACATTTTCTTTTCTATTTAACTGTAACTGTTACAATCATTCAGTATTTACATATCACACACAAGGTAATATTGAAGATTTGTTGTCTGTTATTGAATTCCTGAACATCTTCAAGTCAGTTTGTAACCACAAGGCTTTAATGTTAAACTTGCTGTTTAGGCTTCAATGCATGAATTTTCTTGTACATTTATATGGAAAAAAATCCTGGATTGTAGACAAAATGCGTTTCATATGGTGTATTCTTAAGTCCTAAAGTTTGAAAAAAGGTCTCCTATCTAAAAAAGCATACACTAAAGAATTAAGGTTGAAATTTTGGCTGAAATGTCAATGAAACAATGTATTGACTAGATCTACCCACATCTGAAGAAACTTTCAGTTGTCACTCTTTGTAAAATTAATGTGTAAATCTTTGTCATCAGCATTCAGTTAAAAAATTGATAGGATATTTGAAGCTCATTTTAATGTTTCTTTAAGAGTTTATTTCCTCTGCTT
>JAQNCA010000006.1:7973733-7996886 GCA_029783725.1 Acanthurus tractus
GTATTGTTGTTTCTATGTTTCACTGACTATCATTAGCCCCATGCTAAACTACCTTTGATCTTATACCATCATATCTACTGTTGCACTTGAACTTGCAGTCTTTTGAAGAGCCACATGGTGGCAGGATATCCTCAGTTTAAAGTGAGGGGGGCACGGCCATAATTTGAAGATGATCCAGTTTATTGTATTTAATGAACATTTAGTAAGAAATCAATAGATTGCTACATGTAAAGGATAAACTTTTGATGGGGGTCTTATTTGTACATAGTTGGTTTAAAGATAGAGATTTTACAACAACAAGTACTTACAACAGAATTTTAAAAATAGTATAAACTCATTCACCAGATGAGAAAACATGGCTATTAGGACATCTGACACATCCAATATATTGAAGATTGCTTGGCAAAAAATCTTCAGCAAATACTTTAAAACTGAAAAAAATTCTAGAGTTATTGTTCTCTACCTAAAAGAAAAGCTTTATATTGTTGCATTTGTAAATTATTCTTGGAGCATAAAGCTTGAGACTCAAAGAAATGCTCTGCTTAATATGCAGTTTCAAACTCATGAATCAGGTTGCAGAGGCAGACAGCTTCTGCCTTCTCTATTCAATTAGGAGCATGTTTCCACAGCCACAAGCTCCTACCACAACTAATGACCTTTAACAACATTTTGTCATTTATGTATTCAGTAAGACACAGCTGAACATTTTTTTTCAACACTTACCCAGCACTTCCCTTTCTTTCTGTGGTAGGTAAATATTATAGATCAGTGATTAAATTAGTTCTAGCAACAAAGTACATTTTGGCCAAACAAGATAAGGTAGTCGATTATTTAAGCAATTTTTGCTGCAGGAAATTCAGTTACTTCTTGTTGAATAAATTGCTAAAAATCAACCTTCTTTCTCAACACCAAAGCTAGGTGGTGTTTTTTCATCTCCCACTTCCCCTATATTTGTGGTATTGGTGGCCTGAAAGGGGTGTTGAAATGGTTCACACTCTGAACTGCCACTTAGAGATAAGTTACCATGAGTCCTGCTGTGTTAACAAAACTCATGCTTTTGTGTTATACAGAAAGAAAAGGCATATCTGTAAATAATAGCTCTCTTTGCTCAAGTCATTTTCAGGCTGTCAGATGAGCTTCTTCTCTGTTTTTGTAAATATTATCAAACTTGAGTTTTATGTTATCACCAGAATTTTGAAACCTTTCCATGCTAATACTGTGGACATTTTGGATAGCCAATGCCAATTTATTTGCAGATGTCAGGCTTTAAAGATATAGTATATACAATATATACAATACTTTAATATAGACTTATATTTCTTAAATGTACTGTAGCCCTGCTATACTATACTATTGCATGCTTTGCTATGATATGCTATGCTGTGCATTGCTATCCTATGCCATGCTATTCTACACTATACTATTCTTTACTATGTTATAATATACCACACTATAGGCTACTAAACTGTGCCATACTGTATTGTGCTACACTATAACACACAATACTATACTACAGTATAAAAGCCGAAAGCAGCAATGGTCGCAACTTTTTTCATTCTGTTATCTTGTTAACAGGATAAATTAACACATTAACTAAAGATAACACCTTAATTTATGTTGTTATCACAATATAACAGAATGAAAGATATAGTTGTGACCACAGCTGCCCTCAGCTTCCATACTACAGTGTACTATGCTACATTATTCTACAGGTCCACTAAATTTTACTGTGGTATGCTGTACTGTGCTATACTACTCCTAGCACATGTCTACTAACTAAACAAAGATACCTGAAATTATACTATTCCATACTACATTACACTGTGCTACAGGCCTACTCACTAAACTATACTTTTCTGCTTTAAAATATTCTATACCATATTGGACTGGACTGTACTATATTATGCTATACTATGCTATGCTATGCTATATTATACTATACTATACTATACTATACTATACTATACTATACTATACTATACTATACTATATTATACTATACTATACTATACTATACTATACTATGCTATGCTATGCTATACTCTTCTATACTTCACTATACTATGCTGTAGGCTTGCTTCACCATAATATCCTACATTTATATGACATTTCTATAATTTCTTTACATTATTACACTATGTTTTACTGTGCTATTCTTCCACTGTGCACCGAAAGTCCATACCCATATTACACTCACCACTATAGCCCTGATTTAAGTTGTTATCTAAAATCAAGTTCAGTTTATTAGGCCATTTTATACCCATTCACTTCTCTGAGCTATCTGGACTCACTACAGCCAGCCTTTATTATATATGTTTGCCTGTGGCTTAGATGTTTCGTCCCTTTTTTATGCTGCTGCAAAGAGATTTTGTAGAGCTTTTAATTAGGAGGATACATACAGTGTTGTTGAACAGCTAAATAAAAAAAACAATTCACTCTGTAATCGACTCTGAATGGCTGGTCGACAGTGTGTTCTGTGTTAAGTGACTATGTATTAAGGAAGCTCAACATACAGTACAGTTTGAGCTGCAGAGGGAAGTCCTGTGAGTGAGTCATGGTGCATTGGTCCATTGTAAGATGAGGAAGTTACACAGCAGCATGCTTCGTACATTTGTATGGTTGGGAAAAAATGTGCACAGAGCATAATAGCATGGCAATTAAAAGTGACAGTTAAAACTTTTATGGCATGTTTTTTGAAACTGTAGGAGTGCAGACATTATGAAATCACTGAAGGGACAAAGTACTGGTAATGCAAACTGACAAGAAGGTGTTGAGTGCTCTGCCAAAAGTAAAGCGATGTCAGGCTCCACAGGAGGGCCTTTGGAACAGCTGGAAGTCTTTGACCTTACTCTTGTGGCTTTCCTGCACCCAGGGAACTGTAAGATGGGCCATCAGTCTGCAGTGTAGACTAAACAATGACGCTTGTCCTTGAAGCAGAGAGGAGCAGATAATGGCCAGTGATTACTAATGGCCCAGGAGAAAAGAAAAATACTATTGACAATGGCATTAACGGAGATCTTGTGTGAGTAATGGTATGATACAGGCATAAAAGACCATCTATACTCTATGGTAACTGATCTAAAAAATGTCAATAAATAAATCTCACATGGGAGGACACTGTATTTTTGGCATTTAATACCATTAATTAAGATACACACAGTTCCATAAGCATGTTTCTGAAAACAATAAGACACACCTAAATGTCACAAAAGGCGTGCAAAACTGTTGCATATGTCTCAGCAAACCATTATCTCAAAAACTGTGAGCGGCGAAAGCCTTAAACAGCATTTCACAACTATGACATGTTGACACTTCATTTCCACATATTTCCTGAGAGCTAGCTTTGCAGTTATCTTCCTTGTTTTGACTTCCTCTTTGCAGCGTTAAAGCTCAATGGTCAAACGGATTGTCTTGTGCACAGTGTCATCATTGTGAACACTTGTGAGAGAGAGAGGAGCGTTGAACTCGGACTCATCTGCTTAAACATCAACATATCTGAACCCTCAGGTAACAGAGTGATTATCTTGTTTCTAAAATGTTCTGAAGGATTGCAAAAAGCAATATCTTTATGTTTATGCTTGTTTTTATGGTCTTTACTAATGTTTGGTTGCAAAACTTCCTTTGTCTTGTTCATTTCTTCCACAGAGACATCTTTGAATTCCCAGATCAGGCCCCCCACTTAGTGTATTTGACAAGCTGAGTTTGACACTCTGTATCAGTGAGTGTCAGTTTGTCAAATACCCCAAGTGAGGTGTCACTTGTCTACAGTATTAGCCCTTCCTGGGTAACTCCACATGACCTTACAGCCTTGACAGAGTGATCTACCAGGCTGCAGACTCAAGACACTTTTATTGTGAAACTTTTGAGGATTTAAAAAAGAAACAGTGTTTACAGTGGTTATAGTCATAATGGTGAATATAGACAAACTTCTGGTCCTCATATCATCTGTTTAACTGTCAGTTATTTGCTTAATCATTTGCAAATCAGGCTCATCATTTGAATAAGCAGAAAGATTAATTTTATCCCATCAGAATCTGAATGTGAATATGAATTAACATAGAGCTGTTTGAATAAAAGAGAGAAATGTCAATAGGAGCATTATTTGAAAAAATAACTATCATTTTAATAATGTTTTTGAGTCTTTTAATTTCTAGGTTTATAGCCCTGTCACTGCGTATCTCCACATTTCCCCACATATTGTTGTTTTCAGGACAGGTAAGGCAACTCTGTCACCATCACTTGGTATGTTCTCTCGTAATTTTTATATCTAATTTTGATACAATTTACATTCACATGATTATGGAGGTTAAAATAAAGTTTTTAAAAGTGTTGTTGAGAACAAAAAATCCTAAATGTGAGATCTGAGAGTCAGAGTGTGTTGTGTGATGCCAAGGATGCAAATGAAAGGAGAAAAAAATTAAAAGCAATAAATGTACATATATATGTTTAATGTAATAGCAAAATGATCAGACTTTTTAGGTTTTCTTCCATTCAGTGTTTGCTTTCTTCAGCCTTCATGAAAGTATCCCCTCTCTGCCAACACATGAGATCACGTGCCTTTTCAATTTCACAAGTGAAAATCAGTCCCAAGCTTGGTAGACAAGAATATGTCCTCTTGTGTCCTCATGTGTCCTCTAAGTCTGTGGGGAATTTATGTGTCATAAATTAACCTGCTAAAATGCATTAGCCTTGTATAGTAGAGGTCAGTGAGGCGCAGTTTTGTCAGGCCGATCCCTCGAATGTTATATTCGTAATCTAAAGCAGTTGAAGTGCTGCAGATAGAAGCCTATCATCTAACTGACTTCTAAATAAGGACACCTATCGGTCTGCCTTACATTTCCTGTTTCTGTCCAGCCATGCTGCATTGCCTAGAAGTGTGAGAACAAACATGTCAATTTTACATTCAACCGCCAATTCAAAGCTACAATCAATAACCCCAACATTGCAGCAAAAGAGTTTTTAAAAGTTCTAAATAATGAAGTGGGCAGTACACATATCTACAGCTACTATTCATCGCTATATTATTGTCAGTTATAGTATTTGTGTTAGTGTGTCTGTGCATGAGGTCGCCACTCTGTCTTGGCATTATTTCATATAACAGTGCTGCTGTGGTTTGTATCTGCAACTAAATTTTTGCATAAGCTATTGATTAATTGAGTTTGAGGCACGTGTATTTTAAAACATGTATGCACAGTTGTGTTTTATCTGCAAAGCCTTTTGTGAAGAAGTAGGAAGATCACATTTTATGGCACTTCCTCTTGCAGTTATACCAAAATATTAAACAGTCTCCAAAACAAGTATTTCTCAAAAAGAAACGTTAGATAAGCTCTTAAATAATGATTTTCTGGAACAGGACTTTAAACACATGATTTAAGGCTATAAAAATTAGACTGACTTTGTAAAAGAACCTTTGTAGTTTATCAGATTAGTTCCTCATTAAAAATGTACCGTCTTCAAATTGTTGTGCCACGCAGGCTGCAAACTAGAATCTGCAATCTATTGCTCTCAACCGATTCATGTTGCACAAGAGCAGAGGTAAAAAAAAATCTATTTTTTTTGTTTTAAGCTTCTACTATATATAATTTTTTTTCCCGTACCCTTTCTCTGCTATTTTGTCTTGCTTTTGTTGCTTTAATATTACCACCACTCAGTGTTTGTCCAGTAAGTGGTGGTAAAGCTCTATTCTTTGATTTGTTCTGATTGTGAGGCCAGCTACACATTAAAGGTTTGGCTATTGAATACAATACACAAATGAAGTTATTTCATTCTAACATATTCACTTTGCCCAGACACGTATTCAATTATCCTGCATTAACAAGCTAACAACTACAACACGTATTAGATTAATACCACTACAGCACAAAATCATTGATCCTTCTTACTTACAAAGATACAAGACACCATATCCAATAAATAGGTAATTGATAAGGGCATCAAAGTGTGAGGGAAACACTGGTCATTGACTACTTCTGGAAAATTATTTACTTAGTGTTACTTGATAATTATTTTGGAAATATCTAAAATAGTTAGGGATATCTGTAAGTAAGGATTGCACAATTTATAAACCATAATATATTTGTCTTTCTTTTTTTGTGATTTATACAGTCTGCTAGCAGGTCAAGTGTCAAATGAGTGTTCATAAAGATGCCTGGTATGTCTTTAGTGTAAAGAACTGCAAACCTTTTCTAAAATGAACACATAGTAATGTTGTTTGTAGCTTAGAACACTTGGAACACACTTAACACTTACTGACACTTATTAGTCTATTTTAAACAGTGACAACCATCATTTAAAGAGTGCCTCAGGTTAAATCTTAAAACAGAGGTAAGGATATTCATTAAGACTTTCCCAAATTTGTGTGCAACAGGAATAACTTAAGAATAATACAATGCTGCTTCCAAAGATACCAAATGTTTTAGTTTAAATTCTGCTTGCGTACAGGTGGGATCAGTTAAAAGCACAAGAAAATCATTTAAATTTGTAGCTGGTGGGTTTGCAGCTGTTTTATTTTAGACAACATGCAGTCCTCCCATCTATGCATTGTATTACATTATGAAAATAAAGTCTTAATATGATGCATGTGCACAATGAGTCTACATGAGGTTATTTATTTCAAAGATGCAAGTGACTTTGTCCCGTTTCACACTGTTTGAATTAACACATGTTGATTAGCTGTGACAGCTGGCTGGTTTAATGTGCTTCATAAACAGCTTTCACTATGGAAACGAAGTCAAAGGGGCCTTTTTATTGTGTCTTTGTGACGATTACCTTATTATTAACTCCAAGTATCTTTAATGGCCACTTTTCACATCATAGTAACAAAGGAGTCATTGAGTCTGAAGGACCCTAAATAACCCCCACTTGGCATTAATAATAAAGAAATACATGAAAATTCTTTACATGGTGACATAACTTTCGTGTAAGAATTTCCTCATCTGTGATTCAGATAAGGTGACAAAAAGCTTAGCGTTATAAACTATTAAAGCTTCTCACATAAGAAAACAGTATTCTTTAAAAGCATGTTTCATTCAGAGGAAATTCAATCCAAACATATATGCATTCACTGTAGAACCACATAAACTATGAAAGGAAGGCTCTCAAACCTGTTGCACCACTGTTGTCACGTAGCCAGAATATTAAATTCAAAATTTAAGCACCCCTCTGGCACACCCTGCAGTCTCATTTTTAAAGTGTCAGACTGAATTTGAGAGGTATCATCATTCAGCAGAATTACTGTCTAAAACTAGTGCCTGATATTTAATTATGAGAGTGTTTAACTGAAAATGCTGAAGCACAAAGCAGAGGTTCATCATTCTCCAGAGTTTTCTCCAAATCCAGTCACTGATTTTAGAGCTTTTACGTGAAAAATATTGAACAACCAAACAAACTTTTATGTGAAATTATACTTATCTAAAATAAAGATCTATTTACAGGATCAAGAAATACAATAAACTGTTATTGGGAGTAAACAGTTTAGGTTTGATGGAAATAACAAGCTTTGTAAGGTTGCAAGAACCTTTGCTTTTATGTTTTTTCCATCTTCTACATTCTTAAATGCCCCATTGTCTTAAATACAGTAAAATAAAAGATGCCATAAGGTTTAGCGCTAAACTCTTATGTGATGCTGAATTCTGGTCTTTTTTATATCAACATGAGAATCACATTAAAAAATATCTGCTTCTATCTAAACAGTCTCATCCATATTCTGATGTGGCAGCGTCATCATATTTCATCAATAGAACTACTTTAAAATGCATTATTTATGTGTCTAATCAGAGATTTAGGGTTTTTAGGAAACCAGTTCACATCACAAATTTACAACATAATAAAGAAATAAATAAATCTGTGGCTTTGCAGGAAAATGTGTCAAAAGTGTGCGTCATTCATTAGGAAAGCAGCAGACTTTGATAGGAATAGAATTGCTTGTGCTATCTAAAAGATTTTGCAACAATTGCAAAAAATAAAATTATGTAAAGTTAAAAAACAAGCAGTTTCAATTTCCATAGAAGGTGGATAGACAAAGTGTTATCTTTTTCAACTCCTGTTTGACAGAGTTTAATGGTTGTCAATGGTGTTGTTGAAATAAGCAACAGAGGCACATTTTCCTTAAAAACTTTAAAACTCTTTATATTAAAAATATAAATTTAAAAATTTAAATTTATATATATATGTTTGTTTTCTTGTCCTTTTTATACAAGGAAACAGTAACAAGTACAAGTACTCCATTACCCACACTGTCATGTTACAGGTACCATAAATACTCTTGGGGTGAAGTTGTAATCAGTGAAAGTCTGATCATAATTTAAAGGCATTTACTGTTAATATCAATTCTCAAAATGCATTTTATAGAAATATTAATGAAAGAATTTTCAGCTCTTTTGAGTTTTGTCCAAAAGATTTTTTTTTTCACCTGTCATGTAACATCGTTTGAAACTGATGCTTTAACTTGTGCTGATTATCTCATTACATGGCACACGAAATTAGGAAATGAGGTCAAAGAAAATCTCATTTAAGCATCATCAATATCAAGACCATGGACGGAGCCAGCCAGAGATCATGAGTCTGACTTCTCTGTGCAAACAAAGGCTTGTTTCAAGACCATTAACTGCCCCAGTATCCTGGATTAGATGACTGGTAAGGGGATGCTTGTCTCTATATTTTGCCTTTGAGGCTTTGGAGATGCTTAGTAATGTTGACTGCGTTGGCAAAGACGTCATCATCACCATTTATTAGAGAGCGAACAAGTGGACGGTTCTTTTAAGCAATAATTTACCTGCTAAAGAAGACAGCGCTCTTTGTTTGCGCTTTAATGGAAGAAGTTTCCAAACAGTACTGAAGCAGCAACAATCAGCATGCTCATTGAAATTTAGACATTGAAATATTGCTCTATAAAGCTTTATGTCCATGTTTATTAATTTTCTCAAAGCTGACATACTTAATACACAATTGACTTTAAAGAGTAGATACACAGAATATATCCATGTCCTCTGGATATGGCCCAATGCACCCCTGTTATTGTTTATTGGAGCATTCAAAATCGATCTTTTCCACCAAACAATTTATTATAATAATTATTTTTTCTTTACAATAAAACTTAGCAAAAGTCCCTCTCCTGCTCTCCCAAAAGGAAAAATACATGTATGATTCCCAAAAATATTCTGCTCATTAAGTTCTGAATGCTCCACTATGTTCATGCTAGTTTCTCAGTGTTTTGGTTTTTTTTAGACATTTCTGCAAAGAACAGTTGAGACGCTATGATAGACATGACATTGGGCTGCTAATATTCGATGAGACTTCAAAGCAAAGTGACAAATTTGGACATTTTCAAGTATCTGCAGATATGTGCATGCAGTTGTGTCAGGATTTTCAAATATTAGTATGTCATCAGAAGGAGGAGGTCCTCCATTGCATGATGGCATGACTTTATTATTACTACTTATGTCAACTTTACGGGCTCCCAGAACTTTTAGACAAATATTTAATAGCTAAAAACAAATGGTAGTTATGCAAGATAAAATATATTCATTCCCAGTTGAACTGCTGGTATTACACTTTCTTCATTTCAGCAAAAAGGTGCTGCTAGACCAACTAATAAATGTTACAGTCACCCATTTTTGTGGTGATATTTTTGCACAGTTTAAAATCCATAGCTCATTTGACACCAAGGTCTCATAGTTGTGGCTGATGATGAAGAAGCTGTTTTTACAAAAGAGAAGATAAAGAGGCATCAACTCAAGCTGCCTCCTGTGAAATGATCAGTTTCTGCACCTGTGGGGATGAGGACTGAAACGGATACCAATTCACATCATGGCTTATGTCAGCTATTGTCAGTTATTGTCAGAAGAAATACCATGACTTAGCTCTCAGCAGAGTACCTTAAACAATGCATGCTGGGGAGTCTGATAAGTGAAATGAAATGAACTGCAGGATACTCATTCACACTATTATTTCAGGTTTTTTCCTCCAGTGCCACTGTGAGGCTGACATGTGGCTTTGAGTGAAATTTCCAGACAAATATTAGTTGAAAAATCTGATTCAAACATTAAATTTCTTCTCAGGATGAAACTGTCATCACTTCGGGGATCCCTTAAGTTTTCATAGCATCAACATATCAACATATAGATTTGTCCAATACTTTGGCATATAACCAAGTTCCTGTAAAACTAGTGACAATTCCATCAACCTCAGCTGTACTTTGTCTTCTGGCACAGCTGTGGACTCTTGCATGAACAGGTTTGGTCATTTCCTAAACATTTGATGACTGTAGCTTTAAGCAAAGATTGTTAAAACAGGTGTTAAGAGAGCGTTACGTCGGGAACTATTTTCAGCCGATGATTAATACATTTGGTGCACTAGTGAGTATTTTCCACTCACTTGAATAAAGCATGTTGGACTGAGTGAAATAACCCACAGCATCATGTTTATACCACCCAGTGTAACTTGTTTTTGATTTGATGTTTCTCAATAGATTTTGACAGCAACAGAACTCGATATAAAAGAACATGATCAATTAGTCCATTGATCAAGCTTTTTTGCGGACCGTATTTATAAGAAGAGTAAATTCACATTTGGTGAGATACATTCTCTATCTTCCCTATTGTCATATTTCAACAATGGTTGAATGAAATACCAAATAATTTGCCATATAAGTTGATGTTGCAGAGGAGCAAACTAGCAAAGCACTGCCTTTTCCTGCTCAGTGGTGCAGCGTGACCTCGTTCATTGTCGCTGTTGCACTCTCAATGTCACTCTGACTTTTGCTTGGAGGAGCCAAGCATCCTTTTGGAAGAGATTGTTAATTGAGGTAGAAAAATGGTTGAAGGAGGATTACTTGGTCCCTGCCTGCTACTAAAAAAGTAATTCAATAAAAACACCACTGAGCTCACATAATTACTTTTTCAGTGGTTGAAAATGATT
This sequence comes from Acanthurus tractus, assembly GCA_029783725.1. NCBI lineage: Eukaryota > Metazoa > Chordata > Actinopteri > Acanthuriformes > Acanthuridae > Acanthurus > Acanthurus tractus. Next base: position 7,984,651 of record JAQNCA010000006.1, read on the forward strand.
ATTATGTGCAGCCGTACCTCATGCAGTCACACTTAATTGAGGAAGAGGTTTTTGTTTGAGTAGATGATTTTTGGTGGGTAAGTTACATCTGACAGGTATAAATAAGACAACAGAGAGGAGGAAGAGTCACACTAAAGCCACAGCATTACTAACCTCAACTTTTTTGAATGCACTTATTAGACCTTTCCACAACTTTCCTAGTCATGCACAACACCTTTTGAGGTGTCTGTAAAAGTAAGGAGTTGCAGTAAAAAGAGAAATGTGCATTTTAAGTAGCAGCTGATTAGTATTAATTATACGGTTTTCTTATTGTTGGCACAGTGACTCTTGAAGGAGGAAACATGTGCTATTAATTTGTTAAGCATAAACCTGCACAGCAGAGCATGTTCAGAGGAGTGTTTAGATAAACAAGGAAGGTATTAACAGTGATTTATTTGGATGACTTTTGCATTTACTACCATGGATATATTTAAACTTATGATACAATCTGAGCGAAGTCAGGCAGAGGTGAAGGTGTTTATACTGTATGTCTTTCGAGTAGAGAAAACTTGGAATGGAGTTGCCTGTAAGGAGTTTTCTTTTCTTTTTTTAATACTGCCACTGTCAAAACAAACCTTTGCAGCTTGATGATAGATTTATATTCCTGTTTTGTAACATACTGTGCATTCACTGAGCCAGAACATAACTGTGTACCTATAAAAACTCAAAAAGTAAACAGAAAAAAAATCCTTTTTTCACAAAAGAAAATGAACAAAAATTCAAAATAGGTTCATATTGTATTTGTAAATGTGTCATCATTCTCTTTGAGATAAGTTTTTAATTGTATATACTGAAACTTCCAACTAACTCTCTAACTGTACCCGACGCTTGACATTCAAGTTGAACATTTAGCAAAGCATGCTAGAATTTTTATTGAATGAATTTTTTGCCATTAAATTTGCCCAGTGCTTTAGTTTATAAAAACTAAATACTAATTTAATCAGAATCAGATTCAAGAAATCAGCCTTATTATTTTGATTCAATACGACAAACAAATTCAGAGAATATGATAAAGACACAAAGCAAATACTGCCTAGTTAAGCAGTCAGTCTCAACTTTACTTTGCATGTAGCGTTAGCAACAATCAACCCTGCCTGCAAGTACTGTAAATCTGAGAATGCTTGCATGCTAATGTTAGCATGTAGCTCAAAGCACCACTCTGTCTCCCTACGTAAGCTTTAGCCTCAAAGAGCAGCTTGCACAGCTGTAGACTGTAGGCCAAATATTAATCTGCACAATCTTGACTTGCGCTTCTTCTATGTTATTCAACATCAGAGGCTGATGAACATGATGTGGCGATGCCAGTTGATTATCAGACCTTACAGAAATGAATGGAAATAAACGGCTGCCTGACAAGGAGGCAAACTGCATCCAAAAATCTATATCATTATTTGTAGTTAAGGATCTAAAGCATGCAATTTCTATAAACATTAGAAATTATTCATAACAAAATGACAAATGCACAACAATCAGTGTAATTGCTTCTAGAAATTACAGATCGCTAACAAGAGCTTATTCAGTGCTGCAAAACAAAACTGCATTTACTGTAATCTCATGAAATTTCCCTTTGTCAAACTCGGAGCCCCCTGCATTCATCAGGGTCTTTTCGGTGCAAGTTGGTGCTGAGTTTGGTTGATAAAATGTCAGGAGGGGAGAAAGTTTACAGAGAAAACCAGCCTAACAATGTATCCCACACACTGTCCCCTTTAACTGTTACCCCTGAACGCACCTATTGTATTCAGTCAGCATAACTCTAATGACAGGTCTTTGTCATCAAGCACATTTAACAAAAATATCTTAGTCATTTTCCTTTCTGAATCTGGACAATCCAGCAAGTTCAGTGATGGATTCTACTGAAGACAACGGAAATAAAGTGAAAGGAGTTGATAGTCTGTCTGGTATCATGTAAAACTGACTGCAATTCAGGGATCAACAGGCTCTGATCCAAGTACAAGGCAGTGCTTTAATAATAGCAGTGTCTTAAAACAAACATAGTTATTTAAATAGCAGTATGAAAACAAACATAAGGAATTACAGCACTGTTTTTTTGGTTTGTGTTTTCTCTGTGGATGGGAAACAAATGAACATCTTCAGGTAAAGGGAGACAGGTCTGCAGAGGTAAAGTGATACAGTTACTTTTACAGTGACCGACCTCCCTGTAAAAAGCCTGACTAACTCTAATGCTGAAGATACACTTATTTAACTTTGTGCACAAAGTCAGTTCCAATTCAAGTCATTTCCAATTAATCAAATAGGAAAATTTATTTACCATCACTTAATATTTTGTGCCTTCATTGACCAACGTAAAATACTAAGATGCTATGAAAATTATCCTTGTTCAAAAAACACAATTTTGAATGCAGTACATTTAAAGAGGGCCTTGTTGGACTGCTGTGTTTCTGTGGGGGAGGATTAAACACTAAACAAAGGCTTAAACAAGGAACATGGACAGAGTTCTTCGTTTCCAGACAGTATTTGTTTAAAGGCAATCAAGCATTCAAACACAACTTCACAAAATACATGATGCAAGATATGATGTTTCATCAGTCCCCCAGATAGTCACACAAAATTTGGCAGCAAGGAGGCTCAATTCATCTGACAACCAGAAATGTGACTTTCCTTTCCTGATGAAAGTGATCAGTATATTGATCAGGCCGGCTAAAAGTGATGGACATGCAGGCCAAGTACAGTTTTTGAACCACAGATATAAAACTGTGTGGTAAATAAGAAAGCAGTAGATCTTCTTATATTACATTTTCAGTCAAAACAAATGTCATATTTGATTTTGGTTCAACATCGATCCTTTTTTTAATATTTAGGTGTTAAGATTTCATTAGCTCGTATCCTCTTTCACATTTCCTGCACTGACAAAATTAAAATAAATAAATAAAAATAAAATTACTTCCTCAAAAGTATTGAGATTCCACTAAATCTCAAAAATCTTATTTTGCTTTAATTGTGGAATATATTAAATTCATTATATTCATGACTAAAAGGAAAACTAAAATGTTATTGACAAATCTGCTCATATTCACTTAGAGTTTGTATGACTTAGTGTTCCTCACATAATTTCACAGAGCCTGCATTTATTTATTCAAAAACACTACGATCAGGGATTTCAAGCTGAATTTAGAGTCTGTTGAACACTCGAGCTTTCACTGGCTGTGAACAAACATAGAGCAGATGTGAGCTAATTGGAGGTTCTTCAGCGCTTTGCTTCAAATACTTTCAACCCTGTCGTCTGAGACACTGACCTTCTGACAACAAAACCACTGCCCAGTTTTCTACTAATGCACAGGTTCATCTGGATGGTTTCAAAGAAAACAAGAGAACACGAGCAAATGTTCATGCTCAATACTTAAAACCTTTTCAGATGTTTGCAGTCAAATGAACAGCATGATGGACAAGGGAACTTCACCCTCTATTGCTTCTGTTTGGGATATGCAAATTTCCTTTGTTCTTATATTTAGATGCCAGACTCTGAACAGTTTCTGAGTTATTATTTATTCAGTATAAACACATATGAACCCCAGTATTAGATACAGATACAAATAATACTGCTGATGCTGGTACAAGGGGGCGGGTATATTTCAAGAGTTGCCTGAAAAAGTGCAGTTCACTCATCAAAGCAAATAATGATAATCCTTCAGGTGTCACCTAATCTTATTCAGCCTTGAGCCACTAATGTGAACAGCTGATGATCTTTTTCATGTTGATCAACTACGATTATTTGTAGTATATGAATTTCATATGTAGAATTCCTTGCTGATTAACTCCTTACTCAGGGTTTATTAAGTCTCTGACCTGCAAACACTGTTGGTGTAACTGTTGTACTACCATGTAATTTCACTGTTGGCCACTAGATGCTGGGGGCATTAAAAGTCATTTGCATCACAGTTTTAAGGAAAACAGTCCTTGTCTGGGATACCTGCAGACCCAAGATGTACATTTTGTGTCATATCTCACAAGTGCTTAATTCTATTGGTGCACTTTTTCATCATTCAGTGATCCAATTTTTTCCTTTTGACAACCCATTAGTGTTTTATTGTTTCTGTTATATTTAGCATTTTGAATTTTTTTTTTTTTTTTTATCTGACACTGATGTAGCAGAGACATTACAGACCACATGAACCTGGTTCTAAAGACATGCTGACTGACTCTGTATTATGTTGTTTGTAAGACTAGTACAATTTGTAGTGTCTGCTATGAAGCTTCCTTTGGTGAAAACATCTGGATTATGGAAAAACAACTGTGAAGAAAGAAACAGAAGTTCTAACAATATAAATTTACAAACGATATTTGTTAATAAAATAAAGAATAAAGAAATGAATGTAATTTCTGTGTTGTGACTTCGTCACAGGTGCTCCAAAGTGGTGACGGACTTGGGAACATCGAGTACTGCCAGTGACTGCAAAGTTTGCACCTAATATGTAGTACAAACTTTACTTTTAACATAAATACAATATTATATTAAATGCTTTAAATCATTTATTTCAGCAATACAGCAGGAAAATGCTAATAGTCAACAAACTGAACAAATGAATGTTTTATTAACAGAACAGAACTTGTTAAAATGAATTTCTTCTCTGTTGTTTATTACTAAAGTACACTCCAGACAGTGTCAGACTGACCTTATTAAGTCTCAACAAATTATGTCTTCAGAAAGACATTATTCAGATTACAGTTTTTATCCTCCAAAAAGCTCCCATTGGTCTCTATTAGCTTCATCACAAACAGAGGTTATTTTTCCTGGATTCCAGTCTCACCCAACATTAAAATAAAACATGAAATCTCATTCCAAAAGACCATAACACCCTGCATAGCTAACTTAAATATACTTGCTTCACCAGGAGGAATATAACAAGACTAAGCACCTTTTATATCGCTAAAAAACTTTAGTGACATAAAACCTGTCATCAACCTGTCATCATCCTGTTCACAGTCATTTTAATGTGCTGTGTTAGTGATAACTTATACTCTATCATTAACAAGTCTAATTTGTTAAACTCGTGCAGTTTACTTGCTGGTTACTGGATAGTGGGTTGGCAGGATTAATTGTTAAATAGAGGATAATAATGGCCCTATAGCTAACTTTTTGAGGTATCCTGCAAATAATTGATTTTACGCTTCAGAATGACCAGTTAAAATTTCTTTCCAGTCAGTTAATCAAAAGACAGCGAGTCTATCTATGAAACTGGAACATTTCATCTTTGTAATAAATTAAATGATGCATTAGATTCAGTTTGCATGACACAGACCATCTTTCTTCTTCTTTCTTCTTATCATCTCTGTGACAAACACAAGACATCTACTTACCAGATGACTTATACTGATGGTCAATAGATAATATAAGTATATTTTTGTATTTCAAGTGAATTAACAGCAAAATTGAAACATCATCTGGTAAGTTATGGCATCTTTTGCGTAAAATGGAAACTGTATGAAGCCTGCAGCTTTGATGGAAATGATGAACTCCTAACAGGATTATTGCAGCATTAAAACACAAAAATACACCCCTGAGATGTTGAGCTCTCTAGATAACACTGTCGACAAAACATAAAAATAAAGCATTAAATCCATTCCAAAAAGCACACACCTTAACACCTCCTAATTAACCACAACATTCAGTTTGTTTCATGTGGACAGTTACATACTGTGTGCTTGATACTGGAGCTAAACAGGTCTGATATGAGTTTATGTGTAAAGGACAACCATTCTAGTCTCAACACATCCATACTTCTTGTTGGGTCATTCCCCTTTTTTGTCCAATTCTCTTGAAAGAACTCAATTTTGCTCCAGCTGGAGTGAGCACAACGAAGGCCATGACAAACACGTCCCTGATAAGAACGCTGACTGCAAAATTTAACACCTGCATTTTGTCCTTTTTTTCTTTGCTTTGCAGTAGCTCTGTTTAAGCCTGTTGAAATGGGAGTTTTCCAAACACACAATTCGGCAAAAGTTATTTTTTAGAAGAGATTTTATATTCTGTGCTTGATAAAATTAACTTGTTAAGCTCCACATAAAATGTGAAACTGGTATTTCAGTGCAGTGACATTAAAATGTTCCATTTGTGTTTACTTTGGCTTTAACCTCACAGACTCCACACTGAGGAAAGTCAACATGCAAATTGCACTTTCCCCGTGCTAATATTTAACAAAAAAAAAAAATCACAATAACAACTTACTGTCACTATTACTTTTTCTGATTCAAGTCAGTAGTATATGAAACCCAATATTACTGTCATTCTGCAGCAGATAGAGGGTGGAGATAAAGGCGGGAATGTGTGGGAGAGCAGAGGAGAAAAGGCAAGGTTTCAGAGAAGCAAAATGCCAAGGCTGAGACTGCAGACCTTCTTCTCCGGAAAGACGGAGAAGTCTGTGAAAGGGAAGATTCAAGGCTAAAAACAAACAGCTTGAGGATTCCCAGTTTGTGTCCCCACTGAAGGAACCTCGGTCTTTTGCAGAGTGTTAAAAATACTTTTATTTAGGACCATCACCAACAAATATGTAGTTTTGTGCCATTGCTTGCAGAATACAAACAAGTATTAAAATCCTGACTCTCTGGATAAATAAATGACAATTGCGTGCATCCAAAAAGATTCAGGTTGTTTCGTTAAAGCAAACTACATTTTCAAGTTGTCAAGAATCATAACTTTCCAGCTGTCCAACTGTTTCTACATCACAACATTATTTTGTTTAACCTCATCTCCACTGCAGGTTTTGTCCCATTGGCTCGGTGAGCTTATTCGAAATCCCAGCAGCTATCTCAGCCATGTCACCACCCAGGATTTTTTGTAACACTAGAGCACTTATCAGCACACTTACTGATTTTTCAGAGCATTTTTTTTCTCCTTTAAGGGTGTAATAATGGTATAACCTTGGAGAGTTGACATGAAAGAAGTTGTTTTAAATATAATACATTTACAATACATTTCCCAAATTCTGTAAAATTTATACATGAAAAGGCAAACAGTTAGAAAACAGTTTGGAATGACTATGTTGACCATTTGTATCCAAATCCAAAGGAAGAGTCTATGATTTCTCCAAGATAATAGAGATAGTTGCAGCACTGACCTTTGTTTTTGGTTTGGTTTGGTTTGATTTGTTTGCTTTTGGCAAACTGCTTTCAGGCATATCCACAAACATATCTGCCATTTAGAATTATTTCTTATCAGAATCACATACTTATTTTCTAAACAAAAGAAAATAAATTGAAAATAAATTGGAAATAACCAGAGACAGGTCCATTAACCTCAAAGGAGCACATAACATTTTTACTACTGCAAACTGGTGGGGATTCGTTTTTCAGTATGGGGAGGACCACACCCCAAGAAAGAGTGTGAGTTTACACTCTAGTTTTTATTTACTAGGAATTATTGTCCACTGCTTTAAGTTCAATCTACTTAAGAACAGGTTTTTTGACTTTATTGGATGGTTGTAAACAGAATTGAACTGGAAACAGAAGAGGGCAGAGAGGTTCCTCCTGCAACAGCATTCATTGGCAACTTGTATGAGGAAATGTATACTGCGTGATGGGTTCAATGATACGATTTTATTTGAGAGGCTGAATGGACTGCAAATGTGATTTTCCTCAAACTAAGGTTATTTATTGCTGCACTAAAATAGCGCTTTAACTTTTATAACTTAGTCTGCTGTTCTTTAATTAAATCTATTTCTCCATTTCTCTTTATTGTCTGTTCAAATCATTAATTCTTCTGAAGCTCTTTAAGCTTTAAATGATCTCTTTCTTTCTAAGATTTTCCTTGCCTGAAGCAGTTCATATTAGTTAAGCTTGTAATTGTGCCGTGAACCAGATTGCAACAAAAAAACGCAACAACTGCTGACAGACGAGATGAAATCTCAAAACAGCAACACACCTTAGCTATAGTTATCCTGTTTGATGAAAAAAGGCCACGTAAACAAAACAGTCTCTAAAATTTGTAAGAGTTACTTTCTTGGCAAGAACTGCATTTGCTGTACGCCAGTCACCACCCTGCTGCAACCAGACAAGAAGTTGTGGTGTTGTGCACCATTTGAAGGGTTCCAAGAGTGATAAGAAGCCTTGACATTTTAAGGGAGATTTGCAGGACAAATGCCAGCATATTTTAAGAGACGAGCAGCAACGGCACTAGGGCCCTGCTCCTGTAGCACACCAAGAACGACCAACATGTCAGAATAACAGAAGGCTTCCTCCCACACCAAGCCACCCTCTCCCAGCTGGTATTGGGTGAAATGGTCAGATAAGGAAGAGATGTGGAGGAAAAAACTGGGTGGAGGCCATCATTTAAGAAAAGTCAAGATCAAGAAAACAGTCCTCAGATCCACTATTATGATCAGTGTCAAACCAAACTCACAGCACAAAGGACACGGGATAAGCAGAGTATCACCCAGTGTCCACACATGTCACAACGTGTCATTTTACATGGTGAAAATATATATCATATGCAAAATTTGATATATTTTTGTTGTAAAGATGTTATGCATTAACAATGTAGTAATAAAGATGTGATATTTGATGGTGTTGATTCTGCAAATCCTCTCCGGAGGGGCTGTTCTTTTACAGTTGTGCAAAAAGCCGAGACTCATTTGTATTACTGACAGCTTACTTTTTTTTAATATAATGGTGCTACATTCATTTTCTGACATTCATGGTTATATTAAACCACTCAAACTGATTAGCATCATAACTTAATGCAGCAAAAAAGCTTTGACACAAAGTGCTGCAAACACCACTGAGCACACACAGTCCAGGGTTTTCCATATTAATATTCAGACAGTGTATTTTCAATTATAACGTCTGAACTAAGAATGGCGATCATGTGGATTGTGTTGGTTCGAGCCTAAAGGGGACAATTATACACCAACAACAGCCTGCAGCTTTTAAGGAAAGAATAAGGTCACTGGAGTTGTGAATCACAGATGCGCCACAGTTAATGGAGGTCAGTCCTCCATCTGACCATCATTTTAATCCCTGATGCGGTGTCTGCAGCACCATTACTGTGTACAATACAAACATTAAGTTTAAGATGGACTCCAGGTGGAATTATCTAACTATGCAAAGTTTCATATATAGAAAATCCACCGTTGAACAAAAAATAGAACAACAGTTGAGCGGATGAAAACAGAAAAGAAGGACAAAGTAGCAAAAAAATCAAAAATAAGAGAGAAAATGCAAAAAAAAAAAAAGAAACTGAACAACAAACTGGAAAATATAAAGGAGAACAGAAAGGACAAGGAGACATGGAAACAAGGACACAGGACTGCGGAGCAGAAACAGTAGAACTAACGACAAAGTAGCGGTAGACAAGGACTTGCTCTTACAAAGCAGGGAGACAATGAGACACGAGTGAAACACGCAAGGGTGGGACACCCAATCACTCAGGAGGGAAACCTGACAAGATGTGGGATCAAAAACAGGACAGTTGTCACCTACATAAAACAGGAAACATGAGGAAACATACAAAACAAAGGTACAAAACCTCTGAGAGCTCGATGAGTTGTGACATTATCACTAAAGGTGATGCTGCCACCCGTCAGCAAATTTCTACAGACCGCAGTGGAGCTCAACACCTTTACACATGAGCAGACAAGAGGTAAAATATTTTAAGATGATAGCACATGATCACACTTCAAGAAGCAGTTAAAAATAAAAAATGACTGCTAGTTAGACAAAAAATTTCACAGAATGTCATCATCTTCATCATGACCATCTCAACAGCATCAATGACGGTCGCTCAGCACTGGAGATAAACGGCTGTGCATTTCAGCCGCATCATTTCAACATCATCAATGAGCTGCTGAGTTTTAAGTTTTCAAAAACAGATGATTGTAACTGGAACAAACAGATGGAATGTCTGAGCAAATAATCCACAAGTCTAAGATATTCCATGTTTTTCAACCTATAGGTTTTACTTTTTGCAATTACTTAGAATGTTACGATCCCCTGTCATTTGCATTTATAACATCCTATGTAACTTCATTATGTTGGTTTGCACGCTATTGCACATCATAAAATCGCTAGTAGGCCGCACAATGGTGATTGTGTTTACTTACAGGATTTAAAGGTCACAATAAGAAGAAGGGGTTCCTTAGAAGGATGAGAAGTTCCAATGAGGCCATCGGGAAAACATAATGCCTCTAAACTTGACTTTTGTTTTGAACTAGTTTGTTGAATCATTGAATCATTAAATATGATTCAGTTCATGTTGTTTTTTCTAAATGATTCCAAACAACAACATTCTGCATGTCTCGTTTGCCATTAAACCGAAATGCATTTATAGCACATGTTTGCGAGAATTAAAAGAAGGAAAAATTTGTAAAAGAAATACCAAGTCCGTCAGGTACTGGCATCCCTGTAGCCTCAGCCAGACAGGGTGAGGGACCAAGGCTGCCCCCAGTGAGGGAAACGTCCAGCCCACCTGCAGAGTGAGACAGACTAAAGATCCAGTTCTGCAAGTTGTACTTCAAATTGTAGAGGCTTGTGAGAGGACAGAAAGACAGACAGACAGACAGACAGACAGACCTTAAGGCTCAGAACAAGAGGATTATTCAGCTATCTGCAAAAAAACTTCGGTGAAATTTTTGTCTCTGAGGGAGATCAATTTTTTGTTATTAATAAAAAAATTACAGACTTTTCTTTTGTCTTAGCCCAAATATTTTCATGTCAATCCCAACAAGATATGGATAAAAGAGAAGAGAACCTTGCAGCTATTTCCATGTGTTTGCAATTGACATGTGCGTCTATTTATAAATAATCATGGCAGGCAGCTTTTGGGCATGTGCAAACACTTGGCCTGTGTTTAACCTTGTGCTGCACCACTGCCCAATTGGAAAGAGGGAGGGCATTTTTACTTTTAATTACTTTTTCTGAGCAATGTTTTGGTCCTGCAACTGTGCATTACTCGTCTGACTTACAGGATGTGGACTGTGGATATAGGTCTGCCATGGGCATCCAGCATTCCCCTCTCTTGCGTCACCATTGCTGCAGCTTGGCTTAACACTGTCCAAGAACAGATCATTATTGGTTTAACAAAATTCCAGATAAGCCAGAGCATTAATGTCTGCAACCTGACCTTTCTCCATGCTGGCACAAGGCTGCCGACAAAGGGCTAGCTATGTAAGGCAAATGCACAGCGCCTTGATCCATATCAACCTTCTAACCCTCCTCAATGTCTCCAACCTCCCCTGCAGGTGTTGTGGAGGGCTGCAAAGCAGGTTGCTATTGCAGATACAAAAAAATAGTCCACCTTTAGGGCCTTAAAACACTGCCTACTTTCATGATGCAAAAGGCCTGCTCTGTGCGTCATCGGTTACTTAGGAGGCTTCAAAGATTTTAAATCTTGTCGTTTCAATGATAAAAACATTCGATACAATTGTTCAAGCAGCACACAAGAGAAGAAGGAATAAAACTTCTGAGCCTTGGCTGCCCTTGTGCAGAGTACGTCAGGCGGCCAACATGCCTGTGTGTGGCTCAGGCCCGAAGGCTCACTCGTGTCATGGTTGGGTTGGCCCGATACTGATGGTTGCCAAGAGATGCTTACAAGCAAATCATTTTACAGTGCACAAGCACAGACATTAACAGACAAAGCATGAGATGAAGGAGAGTCTTCATAATGGCAGCTGATTCAAAATATAATCAGTAAAAGCAATGAAAATGTTGGGGAGTCCTAATTTCTTTTTTGTTATTATTTTCTCTTTCTAAATCATCTTCTGGCATTAATTTAGAAGTGCAAGGAAACTAAATATATAAAAACAGCAATTTGAAGACATTTTAAAGTGAAGATGTTACAAGTTTTTCATTTATTTTCTTTTGTCCTGCACAACACATGACAAACACTCTTTTATAAAATCTTAGTCCCGGTGTCTCGATCATCATGTCTGTGCAAAAAAGTGATAGAAGATGTAGCTATATCATCATATCTGGAACTTTCACACGGCAGCAATTCTTTTAAGATGTTTAACCTTCAAATGCAAGTCCAATCTGTGCAGTTCACTCATTTAAATCAATTAAGCTTTCAACACACTGCTTTCATTTAACTTTTTAAAATAGGATTTGGCGTCAAAACGTCAAAAAATTCTAAGCAGCATTTATCATCATGTTCTTTCAAGTTCTTAAATTACATCTGTTTATTTTCTTTGTTGGAAAAATCCAAAATCTGAGAATGTGAAAATATTGTTCATTTTGTTTATCTTAAGTCG
>JAQNCA010000006.1:7999276-8012566 GCA_029783725.1 Acanthurus tractus
CTCGATCATCAAGTCTGTGCAAAAAAGTGACAGAAGATATAGCTATATCATCATATCTGGAACTTTCACACGGCAGCAATTCTTTTAAGATGTTTAACCTTCAAATGCAGGTCCAATCTGTGCAGTTCACTCATTAAAATCAATTAAGCTTTCAACACACTGCTTTCATTTAACTTTTTAAAATAGGATTTGGCGTCAAAATGTCAAAAAATGCTAAGCAGCATTTATCATCATGTTCTTTCAAGTTCTTAATTACATCTGTTTATTTTCTTTGTTGGAAAAATCCAAAATTTGAGAATGTGAAAATATTGTTCATTTTGTTTATCTTAACTCATGGACAGGATATCCATATTTAGTTTATGTGCTGTGGAAGCTTCGAGATTCCACTTGAAACTTCTGAAAGTTTCATTTTGGGCCACGATTGGTTTCCAGACTCACTCATTCCTCCCATTCAAATCAGACACAATGAAACATCCTTTAGTCTAGCAGCATTTTGCCAACTGAAGCTGGTGCATATGAATTAAAGTTCTGCAGGTAATATATAAAAAAAAGTTCTGATGCTATCATGATGACCTTTATTGCAATTAATTAAAATTGCATCCTTTTTTTAAATTTTGGCGCCTCCATTATCATTTCTCATGACTGTTAAAAAGTTGGGCATGCCAGGAAAAAACTAAGAAGATGCAGCAGATGAATGAGAAAAACAGCCCATGAAACTCTGCACAGTGAAGGCTCAACATCAAGATACAGTTCATTACAAGTGGACCTTAAAAATATTTCGAGGGAATCAGAGCTTCTTGGTTAAATCAACCCTGACATTTTCACTTTTTAGTCTAATTTTGATTCATGAATTGACTCTATGGTGGCAGCATTTCAGAAGTTTCTTTATTGCTTATGAGTGGTTTCATTGAACATATTTATTTGTGAGAAACTTGACTGAATTTTACTCTTTATTTATACATTACTATACTCAAAAATCACAAGGTGCAACTTCTGAATTGTATTAATAACCGACCGGATTGAAATGTCATCAAGATGCAAACTTTGAAGCAATGTGGAGACATCTTAGGACAATAATTAACCCTTAAAAAAGCACCTAAATTTATCTTGAGAGAACAATAAACAGCCTGTCTTCAGTGGAGAACCAATGGTCTAAAATGCGAGATGTGATTGAGCTCCAGTTAAAAAAAGTGCAAGAGAATCCACCAAAATCTATTAGATATACTTTGTGTTATAAAACAGCTAGAAAAACAACGCACAATACTCCATAAATAAAAGGGTTGGTTTTGTATATAGCCCACAGACATGGCACGTTAATAATAAACGCGCATTCACATCTCTTTTCCGCCCAAGCGTCTCAAAATGCCAGATTTTACGAATTAATCATTCAACGTTCTGGTTTTATTTCAGAGGGGGACATTTTTTTGCTTGTCGGATACAAAAACCCCTTCCTGAATAAATCTTCAGCCCAAACCGAACTTGAGCGCCTCTGACTCTGAAGATCTCAGTTTAGGAGGAGTTTGTGACTCCTGCAGCTCTCCAAAGACCTTTACCAAAACGTTTTCCACAACGTGGGAGTCGGGCTGAGCGGCTACAGTCACTGGGACCTGCAGACACTTCTGGTGAAGCAAAGTTCCAGTCTCCTGGCCAAACAAAACACATTCTGGGAGATGAGTCAAGCAAACCGACAGTTATCTTGTACCAAAATTTGGCCACTGGGTGAGACAATAAAAGCAGGCAACTTTGTGCGCGCTCTCAGCATGGCGCAAAACACAGAAGAAAGTCCGCTCTATGTCACCAAAAACTCAACAGGAAGCTGTTCCGACACGCTGAGAGAACCGGGCGACGCAGATCTCAACACTTACGGATCCGGACGCTCTCATCGTCCAGCCTGTGACATGGAAAAACGCTGCTGTCAGACGGCCGCTGCCCCTCAGGAGGAGTTGTTCAACGCTGACAGCCGAGTGGGCGACAGCCGCTCTTTTTCCGCCTGCGCCACAATCTCAGAAACAGCCAGGGAGCTCTGCAAAGCCGTGTCTGTGTCCCTGGGGCTCACCATGGAGTCCACTGACACGAGCGACGTGGACGCTGCTCTCCCCCCGCGGGTTGCAAATGACCACATGAAGGGGGACTATCTGTTCGGAGTTGGAGCCGTGCCTCTGAACTGTCCCGGAGCCCAGGCTGCCGTCAGCGAGTACAAGCTGCCCGAGCGGGATGAGCGGCCCCTGCACGGACAGGCGCAACTGGTGGAAATGTTCAAAAGTTCAGACACGGCTGCGCATCTGCAACACCTCACCTCCACTCGCACATCTGCGGGCGAGCGAAACTTCACAAGGTGCAAAGCTGATGACATGACTTCAGAGGAGAGAGATCACCTGGACGCAGTGGGCGCTGCGTCCTGCCCTTATGCCCAGTCCGCACCAATTAACTTGGCACAGTTCGGACAGACGACTGCGGAGAGGCCGTGCCGGGTCTACAAACCCCCGGATGAAGCGAGTGATTTCGGGGGATCCATGGAGAACAAGTTCGCCGGTTATCAGCCACAACAGTATAGCCTCAAAATTAAATCCGAGAACACCGAATCTGCCAGAGCGTACTGGGACGATAATTACACATTTAATGACAAGTACAACACTCACTTATGGGGCTCGAGGCAGTGCATGAACCCCCACAGTACGAGTACCAGCACCGCGTTGTGTAGTTCCTATGAGAGGAGAAGCGTGCGTCCTGAGCAGTGGTGCCCTGAGGGGATGCTGAGGCCGCCCTATCCTGACCCCAACTACATGAAGGCTGAGGTCGGCGAATGGCTCGATGTCACCTACAATGACTCCAGGTAAGCTGTAATAATAATAATTATAATAATAAAACAATAATACAATGATAATGATGATAATAATAATATGAAGGACTATGTATGTATTTTGTATCATGTGATAAAAAAGCTGAAAGAATGTTTAGGGAGTAGAAAAGGTTTACTTACATCTCAAGGCTATAATAATCTCAGATATCTTAAATCTGACCACAGCCTGACCATAATCTGACCCCAGACATGAGTATTAACAGTCTGTTATCTGTGGAGTTTCTCCCACATATGAG
Source organism: Acanthurus tractus (assembly GCA_029783725.1). Lineage (NCBI taxonomy): Eukaryota > Metazoa > Chordata > Actinopteri > Acanthuriformes > Acanthuridae > Acanthurus > Acanthurus tractus. The sequence goes on from JAQNCA010000006.1 coordinate 8,002,373, forward strand.
GCCTCTAAAATGTCTTTTGATAAGTGTAGACTGACAATCTGCTGGGCAGGGATAGCTGAAAAAAATACAGGCAAATATTTACTTAATCTTATTTCCTTTTGTTTTTTTAAATTAAGTTTCACAGTTAATGTCTTCACGATTTTCATTAAATGGTAGCGAAAAACCCTTTTCATTTGTTAAAAATTATGAACCCACTGTCAAACAAAACTGATAAAAATCCCATTATTTTTCCATTATTTATCACTGATTTTTGCTGTATAGACAGAATTATATTCGAGGGCATTATCAGGCTACAATGCGTAAATGCATTGGGAAACTTGAGCTCATCAAACTGAGGTTATAATACATTTTTATACAGAGTTAAAGATAGATTATGTCGGTTCACATCCTCAACTTTAAAAAAAGTGTTTTTCCATTTAACATTATGAAGTTTTTAAGAGTTAAAATATATGTCCATGTTTCTAATCCTTAAGTTTAGGAAATTCTATATTATACAGACTCGATAAATATGTGTTTTATTGAAGTCAACACTGTTAAATTGGTATTATAATATCTTTAAGTTTTGATATATTTCATATCTTTACGTGTCTTTAATGTACATTTCTCTCCATCCATGTTTTAGCTGTTTTTTATTAATCTTCTCCTTATTCATCAAACATAAAAACAGGAGTCGTTCAGGCTTTAGTCTGAATCACCTGCTCGTTATGCCCATGTGAACATGACTGGAGAAAATGTGATTTTGTGCTATAGTCGGGGTTTACCTTTTTAACTAAAACATTGGCTCTTTGTGTTAATGGTCTTCTTCTATGTGCCATGTTTTACAAGCATGGTTTCAATATAGAGGAACTTGTTTGGCTGATTTCACAAATAGGCTGGACAAGACTACAAATTGTGCATGTAGAAAGAAGTAATAGAAAAGTAATGTTTGACCTCTGTTTGTCCCGTTTAAACGCAGGAGAGTCCTGATAGTTCTGTGTCAGTTTCGGACATTAGTTCATCATTTTACAAATGACAATCTCGAGAGGTTTCTTTTTTGTGTGTGTCAGGTTCCTTTATGTTACCGAAGACAACTTGAAGTTACTCTGGTCTGGCTGACTGTCAGCCATAAAGTACCATGTGTACACTAGACAGAGGTGTCATGTAGTTGACATCATTGTGCCCCATCGACCCCCATTGAATGATTGAAACACTGACGGCAATGTCTGCTGCTGTTAGAGGACCAATAACCTCTACAACTACAACTAGATACCGCAGCAGGCTCAGTCAGAGCTCCTGAGCTGTGACATAACTTCATCTGCTCTAGAGCACACAGACCCCTTAAACTACTTTACAGCACACATTTTCATACTGGCTTGGTTTTATTCTAATGGTAATTTGTACAAGATCAAAATAGAGTGTTGATTAGTGACAGGTCCTGAGCAAGGCCTTACAGCGGGATCATGGGAGTTTTGTGGTACGCGGTTTCGACCTATAGGTTGGCACGATGTCCACAAAAGTAACCCTGAGCAGGTCTTTGATGTTGATCCAGATTTCAGTTAACTCTCAGAAAGTTGCCTCTAAAGTTTGTCTTCCTCTCATCTGAGTGACGGTCTCACCTATAGTGTTTATGAACACATTTTGAGCTGTTTTGATTTTGTCCCACCTTTTTTCTGTTAGCAGGGTCTTTTGACTGATTCAAAATGGCTTATAAATAAACATAACCTGATGCACGATGGTTGACAAGAAGACAAATGAACGATGTCTAAAAGTCATTTAATAAGACAACAGCACTCTGCATTCAGGAAGCTTCATTTTAAATTCTCAGTGACTCAATTAGAGAAATGAGCTGATACAGAGATCAACTCTAATGATTTTAGCTCAGCTTTTCTGGAATTGAGTGAAAATAGATGGTAAAGAGATAAACTACAGTAACAACATGGCTTACTTGTTCATCCCTTAGCTGCAGCTGCAATGACCTGCTGCTCATTTGTCTGACCTCCGCTGAACTTGTTTCTGTCACCAAACTAATAAATTTATTTCCCGTTGTACTTGAGCACCTGTTGCTTTGCCTCTTGTTTCTCACTGCAGGAATCTGTGTCTAAGTATTATTTGCTGATAAACACAGCTCAGTGGATGCATAAGTTGCACGTTCATCTAGTCTAAACATGTAGAATATCAGCGGTATGTAGTTCACTGCAGGGTTGGTGTCACTGGAGAAAATGTCAGTGTGTTTCATGTATTTTGGCTGTGTGAGGCAGTGAAGCAGCACAGCTGGCTAATAGTACCACACGGACATTAATGTTTTGTAGTAGATTTTTCCAAAATGATTTGGCAACAGATCAGTAAAGTTGATCTGTCACAAATCCGTTGGTCACATTAGGATTACCGCCCTCAAGTCGTTAACAGAACAGTTTTATGCCAACGCTGAAAAGTTATGAACTGTTTTGACCTTGTGATGATGTTGTGTGGTTGAGTGTTTTTTAAAGAACTTGTTTTATCCTTTTTATAAAATTTCTTTGTTCTTTGTCCCGCATTTGGCACCAGTAAAAAAAAAAAACAGTGTTAGACAGATGTGTCGTTTTCTGGAATGCCTCTAACAAAGAGTTTGTTGTGTGACTTGCCTCGACCACATGAGCTGTACCAGCTAACCTACTACCAGAAAAATGACCTCACTTGTCAACAAAACAGGCAGAAATGAAGCATTTTGTCTTTAACAACCACCCAGATATGAAGTATGTTAAATTTCTGTTGTCTTTAGCAGAGGGCAGAGTGAGAAGTGAACCTTGTTTAGCCTCAGATGTGGAATCATCTGTGTTTGGAGTGAATATCCACAGTTGAGTGGGAGCACAGCACTTAAAAATGAACACTGAGTGCAAATTGCAGTGAGAGAATTAAAAAAGTAGAGAGTTTCTGTGACATAAGAAAGAAGTTGGTGGAAATATCCATGCACGTGCAGTATATTGGATCTATTTACAATCCTGTGCAAGCATGCTCAACAACCTTATTCATCCTCTGCAAAACTGCACACAATTACGTCACACATAAGTAAAAACAGACTTTATTATCTAACAGGAGCAAAAAGCACAGGCTGCACAGGCTTCAGAATGAAACAGCAACATTTAGCAGTATGAAGATACACTGTCTAAGAAATTTAATGATACTTATCTTATCAGCGATCATTGTCACACAAATGACCATGCAGAATCATGAGAAACACTCTACCAGTTTATGAAAGGCTTATCAGAAAATACAGAGGAGTCCTTTCACTCTGCAGCATGTATGAAATAACACTGTGCATCAACCAAGGTAGAAAATGAGATTTGAAGGATCTGTAGATAACTTCAAAACACAGAAGACCATTTTCTATTTGTGATTCATAACATTGTGTGGTTTTCCTACACAAGATACAGCGACAGTCTAATATGATGTGCAGCCTTTATCTGTATGGGGCCAATGAAAACATGTTTCCCTAAAGTTCTTAACATTGTCTTTTAATATTTTTTATATTGTCTCGTTTTAGGAATTTATTTATAATATAGTAATTCCTGTAGAAATGCAAGAATCCAAGCATTTAAAAGATGACAAAATGATCAGTATTTAGGTCAATGTAAGAGAAAATCCTTTCATTAACTTTCTACCTTCTCCAAGCTCCAAGAGAGATCGAGATGTTACATTTAAAAAAAGTGTGTTGAAGGTAACAAAAAAAAACTATACTGTATATCATCAGGCACCGTCCATCTGTTAAAGTTCTACACTTGAAAACACAGCCGCATCTCTCCTTCCTGCATGTTAGTACATCCATAAACCTGCAGGTCACCGGACTGGTTAGTCTTTGATTCTCCACACAGAAAAAAAAGACACTTGGCAAACTGTTTTCTGGCACTAAGCAACCTGGAAACAGACTAGTAACAACAGACATCGGAAGTCAATATAGTCATCCAGCTGATTTAAAGTTTCTAATTAGGGGACTTTAGTACCCTGATTCGCAACCTTTAGCTACACTCTGCTCTGTTGAACTTGCGATCTTGATTTTGAAGAAACCACAAGATGAAAACAATGACTTTTAATTTTTTTGGACCAACACTTGTATATAAGTAACAATTTTGCACAGCCTCAAATAGCAGTGAGCTGTTTCCTCAGGCCTGACTTAAGCTTAATGGGACATTTGTTTACACCTTAACAAACTACGATATAATCCTAATAATATTTTCTTTTCATAAGTTAAACGTTAAACTAAACTCCCTATGCCTTCTTCAAGCTCCATCTAAAAATATCAATCGAAGAAACTTAACAAAATTATTTCTTATTGCCCTTTTTATGACTCACAGATATTTTTAAAATCTTGACCAACTCATTAAGTGAAATTTGTTAAGTTGCGGTGGGGATTAGTTAGCATTTTTACGATGTTTGCTAACAGATGCACACTGATCTTAACATGAATAATATTTACATTTATTGTTAAAAGATGTCAAAGTTAATCAGACGGTCTCTGTCCCTGCTCATCACCTCACCATTATTTACACTACCATCTCATTTATGCACAGCTCCGACTCTCTAATTACAGGCTTCATTGTTTATTAATGTGAATGAAGTCAAGTAGGGTAGTTTCTTATTGTGTTTAGAGGGGAAAAACAGGTGTGCAGCATAATTTATGTAGATTAAATGTCATTTCTCTGAATTCTTTTGTTCTCCTGTGTTGTCTAAAGTAAACTAGGACACACCGGAGTTTCTTTACTTAACCTTCATCCTTCTCTCTTTTACACTGGACCTTGATATCTATGTTGCATGTCTCTGAGGCAACGTTATGTCTGAGCCTTTTCCAATCTCCAAGTGTTCAAGGCTGCAGCAGGGCAGCCAGGGTGCCCCCTTACCCGCAGCCCCCCTCGGCCGCAGCGTTGTCGCTCAAATCTTTCCCACACCGTCCTCAGTCATCACACTCTCTGCCTCCCTTAAATCACTCACTGAGAGGCCTTGGCACGGTTGTGGGGAATGAACAGTGACTGCTTTGTGGTTACAGTTTGGACAGTATTTAACCAGTAAAAAGCAATTATGCAATTGGAGGTAAATGAGTTCAAGAGCAGGCATTCTTTGTCTCAAATAGGCTATTAGTTTCACAACATTATGAAGCCACGCAGAACTAAAATGGTAAAGATCAGTAAATATCAAAACGAGGCATAATTAGAAGAAATGACCCAGCTGAAGAGAGTGAACATCAACAATTGATTCTGATAAAAATGTTCTGACACCACACTGAGTACCTATCCAATACCAGTGTGTTAAAGTACTTAATTACTTCCTATTTATGGATATTAGATACATGCACCTGGGGGGTAGTGTGGTCCCATTTTTAATAAATGAATAACAGTATCCAATTACTGCACAGGCTCCACACTCACTGATAACTGATGCAGCCTTTTAGGCAGTATCGGATGCCAAAACCTAGCTTACATCTAACAACACTCAACTCTTATTAAACTTATGATAAGCGATATCAAAGATTCACCAAAATGACCCACAATCAGTTTTCAGGCACCAGCGGAAGATTAGAAACTTGTTTTATCGGACATGGTTGAAGATAAAAACACCATAAGTCCTTTACAAGCTGATTCTTTTAACTGCTGCAAATGACTAACCAGAACAACAAACACTTTCCCTATTTTAAAATGTAACCCTACAACAAAACATTATGTAACTAAAGGTACTAAAGCATTAGTTACCCTTTTCCAGGGTCCACATGTCCTGTCATACAGTGTGCCTTTCACAAATGTCTGCATTAGACTTGTTTGTTTTGGCCTTGTATCCTTTAGCTGTGTGGCTGTGGCTGATGCCCTCTTGGATCCCCACACTGTTTGTCTCCTGTATCCTGTTTCAGGTTCTTTCTCTGCTTCAAGTTTTCCAAAACAATTCCGTATTACTGATGGGGAATTCTTGACAGGGTCAGACTCCACAGTGTGGTAATTTATGCAGCTACACTGCCAAATTAAAAAGGAGGAGGGGTGAAATTAAAGGCACTGCCTACTGTAATAAACTACAATTAGTTTAATGGTGTTCCTCTAGTTAAGGTGGGACTAGCAAATTGTGGGATTAAAAATGTGACCTAGTAAACTATGTTGATGTGTCCTCTTTAACAGCAGCTCATGGAGACATTTTGATCAATCACATTCTTAAATGATCATTTCACAAACACTAACCTCAATGTGTTTATGGTTTATAAAAGTCCTGTTGCATATGTCTGACTTCAGGTATGAGCCTGGCAGAGAGCACATGTTTCCTATGGAGTTCTTCTTTCCACCTCAGAGGATGTGCTTGATCTGTTCAGACGAGGCGTCCGGCTGCCACTACGGTGCACTCACCTGCGGCAGCTGCAAGGTTTTCTTTAAAAGAGCCGCAGAAGGTAAGGCTTGGAATCTGAGTTCAATGCTCTGTACAAAAACTTCTGTTTAAGAGCTTTTCTTTCCACTTTGTTGAAATTATTCAGCAGCTAAATATGTTCCCTTCCATTCCAGTGGGATGATGAATTCAAGTTTAATATTTTTGATTATCAAACAGATCATTTACTACAGCTAACCTGCGGCTTCTTTGTCCTCGCAGGCAAACAGAAATACCTGTGTGCAAGTAAAAATGACTGCACTATTGACAAGCTAAGAAGAAAGAATTGTCCATCTTGTCGTCTGCGGAAGTGTTTTGAAGCTGGAATGACTCTTGGAGGTGAGCTGGATTAATGTACTAAAATCTGCCTTCAAATAAAACCATCTATTATTGTTTAGCTTATTCTATCATTGTGGTTTATTATCGTGATAATGATCTCTGCCTATTTTATAAGTAATACTTGCATCATCATTTGCATCATTTCCCTGCAGACATGGTATGCATTCACTGGGAGGATGCATTTATAACATGTACATTTGTGCAGTATGTGCTCTGATAAACACTGTGCACTGCATGCTGTTTGAACAAAGGACACTATTGAAAAAGTGAAGTCCCGAAAGTGAAACTATTAATGGCTTCCTAAGACCAAGTACTTATTCTCTCCACACTGCACATCTTAGCTGGCTCTCTTCAATTGCAGCATCATCACAATAGGGGATGTTACTGATAATCAAGCCCCTGACTGAGCTGCCATGCAATTTAGACCTATTCCATTCACTTCTCCTTACTGTCACCCAGACCTGTTCGTCATATTAGGCTGTAAAGATTGACATGTAGTGGACTAATTTTAGTCCTGTGTTCAATTTTCACTCTCTTCCATTTTCTCATTCTGTTAACGGTGAAAATTGTACAGGAAGCACAAAGCTGACATGAGACATGTGAATTAAAAGCAGCAGACATGCTGGCAATTTTTGCCACCAGTCGCTGACAAACCCATGGAAGGAAAATGTGATCTAATGCTGTGATTGTAAGTAAAAAGGCACACCTTTTCTAGCTGTGGCTAAAAAGAGCCTCCTTTCACTTATGTTCTCCTCCTAGACATGTAATTCACTGGCAGCATTTCACAGCAAATTTTATGACAATAATTTGTGGAATCGGAAGCAGAAAAATTAGACATTTGGTCTTATTATCCCTGGAGTTTTGACTCCAAATACTTAGAAGGCAAGTCATAAGTACTGTAAGAAAAAAAGTTTCTAGTTTCACTAATTGGATTTTGGTGTTTTGTTACAAAACTGCAAATGTGTGAGCAGTGTGTATTGGTTAATTCCTAAACACTGCATCTTTAGACTATATCCTTAATGTGTGTTATTTGTTTTCCTTCTTATAGTTTGGAAACTCTGAGGAGAAATAAAGAAATTTCACGTTCTTGAGTTTGTGAGTTCATGACTGAAAAGCACACTTATCATAAACTGATTAAAGATTCCAGTTTTATAACTTGAATTCAATTTATTCCTGGAATGTTAATTACAGCTGAGCAGGGACGTTACTGTTGCCTGACCACAGCAGTCTCATTTTGCAACAAAATGAAAGAAGCTCACTGCACATCTGCACATCCTCCTCTTCTTGTACTTTTTTGATTTTATCGCTCTGTCTCTCATACTAAAACCTTTTATAGCATAGTTTCCCCTCCAGTTTCTTAGTGGTAAAGAAAAGGCCTTGTAGTGTTTTAGAACTGTGCTTGCTTCACATCACTGCTACTTTAAATACATTACTTATTCCAAATATGTTTTATACTTCTAACGTAGCCATTGTGCATTAAATAAAATGATCAAATCCAGAATAAATGGCCACAGCTCTTAAATGCTGCAGTCACAGTTCAGTGGATAGTTTTATGAGAACTCTTTTGTGATGAGCCATCTTTGTCAGGAAAAAAAAATGGAATAGCTGCTGTAAGAGGACAGCATTTTTTAAAAATTTGGTATTAATATGCGTCTTTTAGTTTTAGTTCATCTGTCAGTCTTACACTCAGCGGCCCAATTGCTCCTCTACCATGAAAGTCCCCATAACTTCTCCTGAGTGAACCTAGAGTGTTCTTACACCCAATGAGAGGTTAAAACCCTGCTGCATGTCCTCAACTGTCTAATGTCTTTTAGTATTTATTTGTATATTTGTATTTAAAGCAGATATTTTACCTGCTTTGAATAGAAAGTAGCAGTGGGATCATGTTGAGCTCCCTTATAATTAAGACTGTAATGAGGTAATGCTGTTACTATATAGAGTAGTGGAGTAAAATGCGCTGAAAATTAATTGGTAGAAAGAGAGAATAAGTTTATAGTAAGATATCAGTAATTAGGAAAATATGTTGTAATGAGAGAGGCAATAAATGTCAGTAATAAGTGTAATATGTTGTAAAATAAGGCTGTAGATGATTTGCATCGTTAATTGATCTGAATATGTAATAACAGTTGGTACATATTACTATATTGAGTTTTTGTTACATCATGTTTGTCACAATTTCTGCAGAAGTCCTTCTTTGTCCAGTGAAGAGTCCAAAGCTCAAAGCTTTTGAATCATTGTATCTTAATGTAAGCTAATTTATCTTAATCTAATTTATATCAAACAGCAGACGACAGCATCTAATCAACAGAAGCTGGAATAAGAAATCCTTCTGTAATCTTTCTTAGAAAATGTTGTTAGAATAAATCAGCCATCCAAACAGATGCTTCTAGATTTTCTGCAAGTAAACAAAATTAATGCTGGAGAATGTAACATTGAGCTTTCAATTTTTGGTTGATTCTGGTGGCCCCTGTGGACTAAAATGGTACTTCATGCCTATTAGACAGAAGCTTTTTACATAATTTCAGAATATAAGTCAATGGCATTCAAAGTATTACCATTATCATACACGGACAATATATATATATATATACATATATACATATATATGTGTATATATATATATATATATATATACACAAACACACACACATATATATATATAAATATGCATATATATGCTCATATATATAAATATAAAAATTTGTTTGGCATTTTTCAGCCTTGAAATAAGAATATTTCATTGAAATGTTTAAACATAGGCTAAAATTTATCATCACCCTATTATGAGCCCAAAAAGTTTTATTTTTATACAGAGCTCCAACTTAGTGCTTAACACTATAGTTTGTCTTTCATTACAATTCATGTGAGGTTTCTTTTTTTTCAGCTATTTTTATTGTGAAACTTGAGTGTTTATCTACATTGTGCATCTCATGTTAACAGTGGAAAAACCAGAGTCTAAGTGACAGGCGACTTTGATCTACTGATATCTACAACCTCAACAGGTGATGACATGGAAGGAAGTGGGCATAAATAGGAATATAAAAAGCTGAAAATGTCGAGCAAATTTTCTCATTTTATTTGAGCAGAAATTGGCTTATTCACTGGAGGTCAGTCTTAGCTGAAAACACTGATACTGACTAGGGATGAGACACAATAATGATACAAGAACACATCACAATAGTTTCTCTTGTGATATGTTAATGATACTCTGGCGCCAAATAATTTTTGTATATCATGTGAGTTTTTATTGGATTCCCTCAAAAAAAGGTTTACCAAAGACGCCAACTCATGACATCCTTCTAATTTCTTTCATCAAGGCCTTTTGCCTATCTATGGTTATAAAATAATGGCGCATGTGGACATGGATAAGTTGTGGTATTGTGTGTTTGTGTGTGTGTGTGTGAGTGTGCGTGTGTGTGTGTGTGTGTGTGTGTGTGTGTGTTTGAGTATGTGTGTGTGTGTGTGTGTGTGTGTGTGTGTGTGTGTGTGTGTGTGAGTGTGAGAGTG
>JAQNCA010000006.1:8021064-8050896 GCA_029783725.1 Acanthurus tractus
CATGGGGGACCCTTTAAAATCACATGACAAGAATTGTGTGGGTGAAAATCACCCGACGTTAGTGTTCTAGGGTTAAGCAATCTACGGACTGACAGTGTCAAACTTTTATGCAGCTGATTTAAGAAACTTCCTCACTTATTTTTTTATATCAACATATTCTCGCTGCAAACCCATCACATATGGAAGCTTGGCATCATTTTAAACATTATTGATACTCCTGCATTGCCTGTGAGTGACACAGTGTCTTTCTGCCAGAGTCTTACCAACACTTGTTAAACTTGTAAAAAGTCACAGTTTTAATATTTAACATGGGATGGCTGCAGTAGGTTTAGGAAACAATACTATGCTGTGCGGCTTAGGCAAAGATCATTGACTTTTAGAGTTCCTGGAATTTGAACCCAGGACATCCTGTGTGTGTGTGTGTGTGACACTGAGGGGTCTTTTCAGTTTGTGACGAGCTGGAAATTAAATGGTTGTTAAAAGCAAGCTTTTCTTATTAAAGCAATAATTTTTGAAAGGCCAAATTTGTCATGCGTTAACATTTGGGCAACATCTGCTCATGCTGAATATTATGTTCAGTTGTTCTGGGTCCAGTTGTGCAGTAAAAGATCTTGAAAGTATAAAACATCAAAAGAGCCTGTCATGATAGATCTTATTATCCGGACATGAGAACCAATAGCAAGAAAGGGTGAATCATTCTGTCACATTTAGAAAAGATTGGTCCAATAATGCAAACCTATACCAAAACAGGAGTCTTTAAATAAACACATTTAAACACTTAACTGTCACTTGCTCTTTTTATTCAAGCTTCATTAATAATATCTTGTATCATCTCTGTGCAATTTAGTTGTCAGAGTACTCTGGTTATGTTTATGGACATAATTAGAGGTTGAGAGTAGGAGCCTTGTAACTGGAAGGTTGCTGGCTGATCTCAAGCTGCAAGATTAAATCTGAGCAGGAAAGTAAATGAGCAACAAACAGCCCCACTGAAGCAGCTCAGTAAGTGACAGACAGTTGTGGTCATGATTGTGTAACTGTGTGAATGAGTGTGATCCTGCGTCTTGCAAAAAAAGAGGAAATGCATCCTGCAATCCTGCACTGAGCAAATAGAGTTTTAAAAGAAGAAGCTTTTCAAATTATCCAGGCAGCAAATTGTCGAGAAATATGAGAATTAACTGAAAGCTTATTATAATAAAAGTGCATTGAGCTATTTGCATTTAATTATATGTGGACTTTAGCCATTAGGCAGCTCTGTGGCTGCTATTTGATTCAATAAACCCAAACTGTGTCATTTAATAAATCAGGAAGGTCCATTAGTAGGTTGTTAACTTATGTGTGTGCTCATACAAACTTTTTTGTGACACTTCTGCATAAACAGTTATTGCTTGCATTGTGTATTTTTTTCCTTTTAATTAAAGTGGATCCCTGAATTGCTGAGAGCAGGTGTTTTAATATGCCATGCTGACTCTAATGCGATTGCAATTCAGTTGCTCGATTTAGTAGTGTGTTTTATTAAATCATCAACTGTGCCTTTTGAAAGGTCGTGGCTTTCAAACTTTTAACACAAGTTTGTAAAAAAATGCAAAAAAAAATCAGTAGTAATCATGATGTTTTCACTATGACATCATGATGGTTATTTTGCCAGATTTAAACAAAAAACTGATTCCTCTTTATCATAGTTTCTTTTTCCGTCAAAACAGCTAATATATTTGTGAACAGACAAAGAGGCATTGTCTTTTTTAAGGTTTAAAGAAAGCATACTGATTTAAAAATAAATAAATAAATAAATTTATCACACATTTTGTTGATTATTATAAATTTCAGCCAGTGGTGCATGAAGCAGATCACAGACCAAACAGCTGCGCAGCTATTGATTCTTCTTTAAACTAAGTAATTTCACACCGGCTGACACAAAGCAGGAAGGTGCTGAAGCTGCTTTGAATTCAAACTCTGCCTGCTTCACACTTCTTGTCACACCCCAGCTGTTTGCTGATAGAAGACACCTGTGTTTCACTAGGCACGGGGCTCGGAGCAGGTGGAAAATATCAAGGAAATCCCGTCAGATTTAACTTGAAACTTTCAAGTTGTGACTACTGTGACGTTTTAATTGTTTCCCTTTAAGTTTCTATAACCTTTGGGAGGGCCAAATTCCACATCTTGGAAACCAAAGAAGAAAAAGTTGGCTAGCATTGTAGAAGTTGATTTATTCAGTTGTTGAAGGTGTGGTTAATCAGTAGTCCAAATTTTGACAAGTAAAATAGGGCTGATGGAGGCTTTATCAATCAGAAAGGTGGATAATTCAAGCTACTTTAAAGAAATGTGGGCTTAAAGTGGTCATAGACTGAAGTGCTTCTTGTCATCTTGTAAATTTGATGCTTACCCTCTGTTGCCAAGTGAAGTCTGTCCTCTAAGAGGGGCAAAAACCAGCCTGCCACCGTAATTGGGGGCTGAAATAAGGAAAGGAAACTGTCAGGTTTCTTCGCTGAACAAAGAGCAAAGGTGTACTTAAATGGGCCTACTTCACCTTTATAAAGCCCAAGAACTATTACATCACATATACACTTTTCTCTTTCATTAACTTGTCACAAAAAAGTGTTTAAACATGAAAGAGCAGGAATCTGCCATAAAGTTTATCTCTTTTGATACAGAATTGAATCTATTCTGTTTGTGCAGGTTTGCATGCAAATGTAGGTTGTCATAGCAACATTTTTAGCCGTTGACTGACTTTAGGAATAGTTTGAATCGTTTGACATTTTGGGAAATACACATATTTGTTTTCCTGCCAAGAGCTGGATGACAAGATTGATGCCAAATCTTATCAGTGCAGTAAATAGAAGGACACAGCCAGCAGTCAAGTAGCTTCGCTTAGTTAGCATCATAAGCGTCTGTCACATCCCCATTAAACGGTTAATCTTTCGTTTTTAAACTTTGGTTTCAGTATGGATTAAACAAACAAGAAAAAGCACGTTTTATTTTGTGTAATAACTAGTTATCTTTAATGATGCTAGTCAACAGATTTTGTTCACTTTGGGCAGAGCCATGCTAGAGTCTTTATGCTAAGCTTAGCTAATGGCTGCTTGCTTTAGCTGTATATTCACCAGAAGGGGTGATGAAAGGGGTATTATCTTCTTATTTAGCTCTTGAAATGACAGTTAATACTTTGTTATCTATAATTTGGTTGTTTAAGGTTTGTCTGTGGTCCTTTTTGATATGTCTGGTGACAAAGTGTGTTCTGTGCGTAATGAGCCGTTACAAATCAACAGTTTCCACCCTGACTTGATGAAATTTGAAGCCAGGAAGGTCAGTCATGTACCTAGGTTGATGAGGTAGTAGGTGAAGTGTGCGTTATTAAAAGCAGATACGGCAGTTGTTTGTACGGTGGTACTGATCAGTGTTTGAATATGGTTGACACATTAGCAGTTTCATCACCCCAAATGACCTTTTCTTGACTGAAGTTTCTATATTTTATGTTTATAAGCTCGTCTGGAATCTTTGCAACAGTTTGATTATTTGGGCCTATGAAAAATATATGTTCATTTGTTCATTTCCAGAGAACATTCAGCCCTGTTTAACTCTGTTTCATATTTCATTTGCTTTCGATTTAAGCTTTTTTCTGTGCTCTGCAATTGTTGAAACATCAATATTGAACTAATTTTCTAAATATGCTTTATTTCACCTTTTTCTTTGCGACATGTTACAAACTGTCCTTTTCCTGATTATTAATAAAGGAGGGATTATTTCATTTGATGGAAAAACTTTCCTGTCTTCTTCTCCTGTGCTGGTTAAAAGAACTGAAGATTGCTCAGGCACGATGAGCATTAAATATCCAGTCACCTCTTGCAGTATTAGAATATAAAAAAATACATTTCTTTGAGCTTTAAAGCTAATTATATACAAAGGGCTTCTAGTGCAACAGTATATTTTAACATCTAGCCACAGATGTCAAAGATCACAGTGCAAATCTGTATTGTTATAGAGGTAATTCAGTGTTACTGCACCCATTACACCATTAATAGATATGGATTTGACCTTTGACATTCTTTCCTTTTCAGTGGTTATTCATATTAAATGTGCAGGGTGTAGAGCAATTTATCCTTTGACTCTTTGATTTGAACATTTCCATTATTTTACGTTTCTCATCCTGACCCTATTTTACCTCTTACAGACATCGGATGCACATTTCCTCCATGTATGAGCACTGCATACGAATGAGACATATCTCACAGGAGTTCCTGCTACTGCAGATCACTCAAGAAGAGTTCCTCTGCATGAAGGCCTTGCTTCTCTTCAGCATCAGTAAGTGCCGTCTTGTGTGCTGAGCATCAGAGGCTCAAAGCAAACCATTTTACTTCATCCCAGAAGTGGACGTTAAGTAGATAAATCAAATTAGGAATTTTAACAACTGAACATGTAGTCAAAAGGGCTTTCTCTCTTTTCGGCCAGTACCCATTGAGGGTCTGAAGAGTCAGAAGTACTTTGATGAACTGCGCCTCACCTACATCAATGAACTGGATCGCCTAATTAACTATCGGATGACCAGCAATTGTTCTCAGAGGTTCTACCAGCTCACCCGACTCCTGGACACTCTGCAGATGGTGAGATTAACTGCTTCTAATGGCCTCAGTGCAAACATGTACCCCCCCTCCAGCAGAGGGAATATTTTTAACGCTGAACAGCTACTACTGAGGGGAAATAGTTGTTTCAGAGGAAGTTTAAGATATCTGAACGTGTGGGTGCACTTGACCGAATTAGACAAGCAGGGAAAGCAGACTAAAGCAAGGTTTGTGATTCTGCTAATTTGCTTAAAACATTTCTTGGCAAAGAGAGGAATTAAATCTCAGAGGATGCTGTGTTTTTCATAGTCCATGGAGAATTGCTGCAAGCAGAATCTATTACCTTAAAATCCAACTTAAAAATCTAACATCAGGGTAAAAAAAAGCTGAATGATGAGTTCAGTATGATTCAGATCTCACCTTTTCTGGCCACGACACCTGTTTTAGGAAAACAGTAAAGTGGGTGTAGCTTACATTTGGATGAATCACGTTTCCTGACTCATTGTCACACCACTGCTTGTAGTAAATTTTATTCAAATGATGTTGTTTGGTTGTGTTTTTCTCCTCTTTTAGACAGTGAAGAAGCTCCATCAGTTCACATTCGACCTTTTTGTCCAGGCTCAGTCGCTCCACACCAAGGTCAGCTTTCCAGAGATGATTGGAGAGATCATCTCAGTGCATGTACCAAAGATCCTGGCTGGCTTGGCTAAACCAATCTTATTTCACGAGTAGAAGGATTTATAAAATTGAAAAAGTGACTCATCCTTGCTGCCTCCATAAACTTTGACGAAGGCACTGTTTCCCTACATCTTCAGTCTAATAGCTCTTAGCCTTTTCCTGAAATCATTTTTCCCTTTTAGCCATAATTGAGATAGTTTGTTCAGAACTATTAAAGCTTTTATGTGAAGCGCTACAAGGCATCACCTGTTGACAGCTCTGCTTCTTTTGAGTGCAGAGTTTTTGTTTTCAGATGCTACTTTACATACCCGGCAAGTCTGTAAATCATGATTACATCATCCTAAAAGTAGCAGGGTTAACAACAAAAGTTTTGCATGTGACCTTCATTATACATCCACTTGACAAGGTACTCATGAAAACTAAAAAAACAAGGGGGAAGGCTTGAATAACAGAGAGAAACAAATGCTAATTTCTCATCAACTTACCCTAGTCTGTTTGTCTAAGTGCTGCCTTCAGGGGCACCACCTAAGTTCCTTGCTTGCGAAATACAGAGTGGTAAAAACTGTTTTGGAGGCATTTATTTGTAAGTGCCTTAAAATCGTAACTGTAGATCTCAGATTTGTTTTAGAAAGTCTCATAAGTGTCTTTGGCATCATTTTTATAAAGCTTTTTAACCAATGCGCAAAATTCTGAGATCCTTGTGTGGAGTTTAAGTTCAGCACCATTTGCATAAAATATGACGCCGACAATCAATGTAGGGGGGTCAGTCAAGTATTTCAGCTACAAAAAAAAAACAAATTTGATGTGCTATATTTCGTCTTCTGTACAGTGAAGCTTAAATATAGTAAAAATCCAGTCAAGTGTTAGTGATTAATATGGAAAACCAACTATGTAACAATGAATTATGTGTTATTACCATTTACGAGCTCACATACTTTTCTTTACAACCAGGATCACAATGAATCCCTTCAAGTTACATTTTCACGCTTCTTTGGCTCTCTGATTTACTGCATGCTTAACTCAAGTGATTCTGACAGAAATCAAAGTCAGCTGTGGTCTCTTTGTTTTTTTTACTTTTTGATTGTCTGACAGTGAAAAAAGAAAGTATATGCCAGACTTTGTTCATCCAGTATTCACTAAAAAAGCAGGATGATTGAACATGATATTCATTATAAAGTCAGGGGCTGATTGGCATGTCATTGGGAAGCATAGCAGACAAGATGACAGGTCCCGTTAGGCTTCAGGACAGGTGTTGTGTCTGGTTGCACCCATGCAATCAAAACACGATAGACTTAACTCCCAAGAATATTTCACCTGGCCATCACTGTTTGTTACAGAAGCCCTGACAGGTGTGACAGTGGTGATCAGTTTTTTACAAGTCTGATAAAAACTGTTCTCTTTCATGTCTTTATGACTTGCAAACAGGTTCAACATTTTTTTAAGGACAGTCTAAGTTCTTATTTTTAATCCATTAAACAAGTCAGAAAAGTTTTGCCAGGTAAAAAAAAAAAAGATAATTACTATAGTTTTTTCACTTGTGGAAAAAGAATAAGAGTAAAATAAGAAATTTTGATTGTCTAGGTAATTTTTTTTGCCTGTTCTTAAGTTACAAGCAAATTACATTAGACTCAAAAGTTGATCAATAGGGTTTTTTTTTTAATTGCCTTTTAAAGCTTCCATAATCTGACCTTCACTTCAGAATTTATGGTTGCAATTCTTATAAAGTACAGCATTATGTCACATTTCTGCAGAGACAATCATGGCAGTAACGGACCATAGTTACACAGTATACTGTCAAACTGTAAACAGTACTTGGTTTGACTGAGCCCATGCAGCGCAATGCAGACAGGACACACTGCATGCCTGTTGTGCTCTGCACTTTACACCTAATCTCACCATGCTAGCAGCAAAATTTTTAGAGCTTTATTTGAACTTGATGTTAATGATTTCAGTGCGCTAACTTACAAATATGTAGTGGATAAACTTGTCAGAGCAGATACTTGGCATGATAAGATGAGAAAAATTGGAATTCAAAGCTAATGAGAGGTAAATATTAAGACAAATTTACAATAAAACCCAAAAGCAACTTCATTTAGCTATTAAAAGTGAATGGTATTCTTAGACCATATCTAGTAAATTTTTAAAAACAGATTTTAAAAAATATGACAAAACTCTGAAGAAGTGGCCACATAAATATCAGACTGTTTCTGCAGGACAAACTAGGTTTAGCTGTTATGCTTTGAGAAAGTATCAAACCTCCCTTCAGATTACTTTTGCATTTACTATAAAGCTCGTCGTCAAAGCAAAGGGGTTGCAGTAAATTACAAGCTCGGAGCAAATGAGTCATTGATAAAACTAATCTAAGATGTCGGCTCTAACGCAAAGTGCTTCATGCAGAGTACACAGCTTCAACCCCTGCTGGTTTTGACAGCATCATGCTGCGAGCCGCAGCTGCAGCTGCAGGGGCTGGAAGACTTGTAGGAAACGAGAAAGAAAACATGGCGCCAAATACAGGCACATACTAAATGAGAACGTGAATCAGAGTGCCAGAGATCTTAAATTAGGGCAGTAATGTTCCAGCAGGACAACAAACAGAAACTTAGAGCCAATTCAAAACTGGAGGGGCTTCAGATGTAGACTGTTAAAGTCCTTGACCGGCTTTGCCAAACCTCAGAGATGAGAAGCAAGAAAAAATCTGTGGAATGCCTTGAAGATAACCGATCACAGACACTTGAGTAAAACTGTTGAAAAGTTGAGAACAATTATCAGTTTTATTTCACTTAAAAACTATTAATCAAGACGGTGACGCATAACCAAACACAATTTGGTCAGCGTGATGCAAATGCAAATTAGGCCAAAAGTGTCTCTTATTAAATGAACGAGAATTAGAGTAGATCAACATGTTTGTTTTACCACACAAACAACACTTCAAATTAACTTCCCTGCAAGATTCTGCATTGTTAAGTAATTTTCAACAATGTTTTATAGCTCTGTAAATGTAACACTTTGTTACAGCTCCACGTCCCTTTTACTAGCTTGTAGATGCATGCGTCATGTGTTTGTATGACTGCATGCGTTTGCAGCTGTATGTAGTTTTTAGCTTAACAACAAGCAATTTTCAGTCTGGAAATCTCTGTATTCTTCCAAGTACATTTTCAGTGTATCCTGACTGCAAATGTCGTCATTGTTCGATGCATGAGACGTCTGTGGGTGGGGAGGCATGCTAACATTTTGACCTGACAGTCAGATTACATTTCTCTGTAACTGATTTTGTTTTTCTGTTACTCATTCACAAATTCAGCCGAGCATTCAAAGGACTTTTACTTCATCTGCATAAATTCGTGTCTACATGTCCTCATCTCATCTGGTCTTATGTAGTACTTGCTATGTGAAAAGAAATTGAGGTGGGGGTGGGGGTTGGGTGTGTGGGTGGATGGGTGTGTGTGTGTGTGTGTGTGTGTGTGTGTGTGTGTGTGTGTGTGTGTGTGTGTGTGTGTGTGTGTGTGTGTGTTGAGGGGGGGTTCAGTGGCTGTGGACAAAAACAGATGAGACAGGCTTGACCCCAAACTCGAATACATGCGTCATGCGTCTGTTGTCATGTGGGAGTTCACCAGAGTTCGCTGCAGATTGGATAAATACCCACATTTTACATATTTACATGTGCAAAAAAATCCAAAACAGTTATTAATCAAGTCATTTTTGCTGTGCCCGGATGCACTATATTGTAAACTGTTCACAGTTAACATTTCACTCTTTATCATTGAAATTAATGTTGGTTCTAAGTAATGTTGTAGTTTATTTATGCCGTTTTAGCTTCATTAAGTATTACAAGTGCCGGGTGATTGTACACCTCAATGAGCCACGCAGATAACCCTGTAAATTTTTAATACTGCTTTAATTTCATTCAAGTAGGCTACTGTGTTTGTTTTCTGTCAGTTGAAAAAGCTGGTATGTGCCCAGTGTACTGCATATTGACTTGGTTCTTTGTACATGCTACAGTATTTGTATATATTGATTGGTTTCATGTGTGTTTTGGTGTCCAAACCCTTGGCTTTTAAAGTCATCTCTTGTATGATTTTTACTGTATGTGACCTGTGCGTTTTTCAATATATGTGTTTTTTCAAATGTGCAAAGCTGCATCATCTTTTAAAAGGCTATTAAAATAATTCCGACTCTGAGGGTGGTGTGAGACTTTATTTAAAAAGTTCAAGCAATTGTGCAGTACAGCATATAAAGTAGTGGAGGTGTAATTGCATCATTTCAACTTTAAATACAGGTTTTGACTCAAAATAAAAAAAGTATATATGCTGGAAATAACTCAGGTGTGAGTCATGCAGAGGCTTAACTTTTACCTTATATTGACTGTTTGGATTTTGACTTGCAGACACTGCATTAAAGCTGGGTAAGAGGCAACATTTAACATAGAAAAGATGGTTTTTAATGACACTCTAAATTGTAATGTCCCATAGACAGCTGGCAAGCATGATGCTGTTAACTAACAAATAGAAAAGTGTTGAAAAATCAGGTTGAAAAGTAGCATGGTAATGCTTTAGCACTAAATACGTGTTTAATTCAGCTGTTAACAGTTTGCTTCTTTCAGCGAGGACACAAACTCTTATGTTCATGTGTGTGTGTGTGTTCTCCCTTTTTGAGAGTTTTGCTTGGCTCCATATTAATTTACTAAAGCACAAGGTCATATGAATTGGCCTGAAATCTGCAGGGGAATTTCCACCAGATCCTCTGCTAGAGGCCCATACAGTAGCTGATGTAGGTAGATTTAAACCAGGAATGAGAAAGGGCACTGGAGAGGAGGCAAGGCTCCAACTGGCTGTGGTGGCTGGAATGTGGTGGGAAGACTTGATGGCAAAATAAAATACAATATGTCTGACTGCAAACAGGTTCGTAACAGATGGAGGTTTTTACAACTTTACTTAACTACAGAGAGCATAATGCAAGGAACCATTGTGTTCCTCTTTTTTGTTTGTATTGCTTTAGAAGGGACAGTTTAACTGGCATTTGGCTTCTGAAATTGTATGCCTATCCTGTTGATAGAGATCTAAATAGAAATTAATGAAGGCCAAAACCTGTGGAGATGCATGACTGATTGTGCTCCTCAAGGGCAGCTTGGTTGCGTTATGGAAAAGATCATGGTCACAGTCAGATGGCTGTGTGAGGTCGAACCACAGGCGATGGAATGGAGGAAGACACACAAAGCATTTTTTGTAAGACTTTATTTTTTGAATCATCACACATTATGTCCGGTGGGATCTGCTCTAGCATCAAACAACACTTCACAGCAGTCTTCCCCGAAATTAGGACACATTTTCTTGAGGTCGAGTATAACGCACACCAATGCTATGATATGCAAATTAATTTACATTAAAAAGTGGGAGTAGAGAGGGATACACACACATTCGTAAAGCTTAGTTACATCGAGTAACTATTGTTTACTATAGTAACTATGATGAGCTGAGTTTTAATTGTGCAGGGTTGTTTATCTTTTCTCCCCCCCGTCTCCTCACAAACTTGGACCTGAAAACCTGTTTCATGCACCCTGGCTGAGGTATCGTTAATGTTGAGTGTGAGTGGGGAATGATGGCCAAACCAAAACACGAGGCAGAGTTTATAAGCTTTGGCTTCTCCAAAACTGTTTTAGGGGAGAGATTTCAGTGTGTTTTGGGGGGTTTCAATAATGAGAGCTTAACAATTAACTAATTAGACAGATGCCTTATAAGGGAAGCAGGAATGAAGGCAAGTCACTAGATTTTTTTCTATGCAAAGAAGAGACTTAAAGATGTTCTGACATCAGAAAAACATAGTCAATAATAAATGTCCTTTATTGATCAGCATAAAGATTTACCGGCCGTCCTCAAGACATCAAAGCCGAAACCAGGTGACCAAATCAAACTGAAGTATCTGGTTACATTATTTTAATCATACAGGCACAAATCTGGTAACATATCACTGGGAGGCACGAGAAAGTTTCATAGCAACAGAGAGCGTTCCCGTAACCATAGTAACACATTTACTCTGCATGCAGAGAGGAAAGGATGCTGTCGCCAGAAGACTCATCAGTAGATCGTTGACAGCAGATCAATGACACTTAAACCAGCCATATATCATTTCATTGTGCCAGGGATGAAATATTACACACCCTTTAGCATGCCAGGTCAGTACAAACTAAACTAAAGGGAGGGGGGCAAAAAATGGAGAGGGGATAAAGTTGTGAGTAACAGATAACAGAGTAGAACATACGTCTCATTAAAATGTGTGGAAACACAATTAACATTGGTCTCAATGAGTCTAATGAATGCTGTGAGGTACTTTTAATGGCTGACTGTTTCC
The DNA here is from genome assembly GCA_029783725.1 of Acanthurus tractus. Lineage (NCBI taxonomy): Eukaryota > Metazoa > Chordata > Actinopteri > Acanthuriformes > Acanthuridae > Acanthurus > Acanthurus tractus. The sequence goes on from JAQNCA010000006.1 coordinate 8,032,641, forward strand.
ACAAGCCAGTTGTCATTTTTAGGGTGTTGCCATATTTCCTTTTTAGGTCCAAGCTCAAAGTGCAAGTTTTTATAAAGTTGGTGAAGAACTTGAGCAAATTTTGGTTCCTGCTGTAACATACTTTAACATAAGTTTTTACTAAGTTGTGAACAGAGACAGTATACCTGCTTAATGTTAGCAACTTCCTCAACAACATTTCTGAACATGTTAACATGTATTTTGCTCAAAGCACCTGTGTACCTGTTTGCAGTCACCAGCATGACACTCCTTTGTGATGTTATTAACTATCATGGAAAGGATGAAAAGTGATGTTAAAACTGTGAAGTCTTTCCAAATAAACATTTTTAATATGAATAAATTCATTTCAACAAGTCATCCGTTGTTGATTGACTCTTGATTGACTCCTTTTTTTAAAATTTTCCTTCTACCTATATTTGTACTTAAATCCCACACAGGAAATTTCTAAAAAATTATTCTTTAACTTCGCACAGGTTTGTTTTTTTAATCAAATGACTTGTTTTGCATCTAGTTTTGCTTTCATGTCTGCTTGTCAACAACTGTTTATTCCTGCATTTAAAACTAGAGAAGAATCAAAAACTTAACGATGAAGTGATTTATTTTGGTCACAAAGCAGCTAAGTGTTAGCTACAGAAAAAAACAAAATTACCAACTCCACTGATTCACCATGACTGTCATAAAACCAGTGCCCAAAAACATGTGACAGTTTAGTTATTTTGAATCTGGCAAAAACATGTCTTAGTCATTCTTATTTTATTAGGCTTAATTACATGTTCCTTAAAGTAAACAAAACTGAGATGACACAAAAGTTTGGAAATACCTGTTACTGATGCTTTTAACAGACGAAACAGTGCAATTCAGACACTAAATATATTTTATATACTTGTTAAGGGTTTTGGCCCAAAAAAAAGACTAATGCAATTATTAGAGCAAGCATTTAATACAGTTCTCCATAGTGTTACATGATGAGGAAATGTTGCCTGTTTGAGTTTTTGTCTGAGTTTGTTTTTCAGAGCAGAAAAGCATCAGTGCTCTGAGATCTTTATTAAACCAACTGAGCTCTTGATATTTCGAGGACCAGTTTTTCTTCGGCTTGTGTCTATGGTGGTTACACGGAACAGGTTTAAACTGCGATTTATCAGCCGCACAGTACATTTAGCTGGTATTCTGTACTGATAACCTCAGAACAGCCTCCTGTATTAGGAATAGCTTTGTTAAAGGAAGATGCATTTTAAAGTAAGCATGTGATTTGCATCATGAGCACACAACACTGAAACAGAAACCTGTCTCTGTTTAAATCTACCAGTGCTGATGTATATACATAATGCTGATGTTTATAATGTAAAATAAGCTTTTATTTCACTTTAGCCATGACTGGTGAATATTTTATATTGTTATTTACTTGTTATTTAAAGGTATCCTTGACTTTATCTGATCTTTGAACCCTCAGGCTTGTTGAAATTTTCATCTCACATGTACAAAACATCACAGTTTTTACAAACATAAATCTTTTGTCAAGAGAATTTTCCAGAATTCAAAAGCACGAAGGATCATTCATAAGAGAGCTGAGCTGTCCTTTCAGGGATTTGACTTAAACTTTTGCAGCATTGATGGGTCCAGCATTATGTCATGTTGTAAACCTGTTGACATCATATTAAGAAGTGATAAAACGATTAAAGGAAACTGTCAAGCTCGAAATGACAGTTGTAATTATACTGTTAAAAAAAACTGTTGTCAAATTAACCAAGGACAGACAGGACAAGATCGTTACAACTCCATGTTAAGAACTCTTCATGTTTATTTTCTTTTTTTGAAAAGAAATCCAACCAGACAACCAGACAATGTTCAAGATGGGTAATCAAAACAAAGTGTACCTTAAAATAATAACCATTTTAAGAACTAAAAGTAAGAGGAAACACTGAGGTGTTATTTTAACATAATGTAACAATACATTTTTAATCCCAACAATGGAGTGTAAAGAACTCATGTAAACTTCAAGGGCTCTCCTCTGAAACCAGACCTACCTACATTAGGTAAGAAGTGAGTGACAGCAAGGCCACAAGTCTGGGAATGTACACTAGTGAGCATATTCATCATTCAATTGTAAGCTGCAATGACCAGGATGCAAGCTGACACTTCCGAACATAATACTTTTTGTAACGCCTGTTTAAAAGTGACTTAAGGTTAAACTGACTGGTTCTGTCTCAACTTACATATGTAAGATGGAGTTTGATCTCATTAGTCTTTTTGGATGATCAACTGAAAAATCTGCAACAGAACATAACCTTGATAGATGGAGCTTAACGTTTGTTTCATCCAGTTCAGACAGTAACACGGTCCATTTGAAAGAACCCAAAAGTTAACATTTAGACTAATATTTCACATTTTCAAGTTAATAATGATTACACTGATTAAGGCCATTTTTATCAATAAGTCTTCTTTGGGAAATCTATTTTACATCTGCTAATAACAAGCATTAAGAGTGCAGACACTGAGACGTCTAAGTTAGCTGTTATGGCCAGTTACCACAGTTAGTTTCCTCCGATAAAAATGACAATTTAAACCTTTTAACAAAATAAAAATGACTAAGTGTTGTAGGATAATTTGACAAAATTATCAATAGGTATGAAACAAGTGGTAAAAAAGAGCTCTGTTACTTCATGCTAACTTTGGAATAATGATCCAACACAATAAGCCAATTACTTTGGAAGCTCATTTAAAAGTCAGTCAGCTCCCGTTTTTCCTTTCAACAGCGTTCTCACCGTCAAAAATAAAATGAAATCAAATGCATCCTTTCAGTCCTACAGAGAGCATCTTCTTTAGTCTACCTGATGAGAACATGAGCGACTGAGTTCCTTTGTGGCGACTCCCTCCAGCCTGATGAACGCGCAACAGCTCATGTAGCTGTCACAGGATGCAACCTGAGTCTCCGTAACTTTAATTCTGCGGAAATAAGTGTGCATATAACACATTAAAACAGAAAAAAGAAAACATTTTGTAGTGTAGTACACTCTGTGACAGACTAAACTGGAGCAAAAATGCTCGAAAAAAAGACTGCAAAAAATCTCACCTCTTTTTTTACATTTGTCACTGTTGATGGTGATGGAGAGGCAGGTGGACTAAAAAAGAAGAGAAAAAACTAATTAATCTGATATTTCAGCTCAACAACCACACTTCCCACTGCCCTTACAAGCTGTTTAGTTACAGCGATCTTGCAGCTCTGTTACATCTCAAACTGGGTAGAAGTGTTTGACTGTATGTGATCAGTCTTTAGGAGGTGCCAGACTCATTGAAGCACTTTGATTTAAGAGGAAAAACTTGTTACACCAAGTTATTTTGCTTTTCTGTAACGCTCAACAACATGTAGTGATCTTCACAGTGCTAACAACTGACTGTTGGCTCAAAATCCATACAGCGCATAATCTATTTTAAGCTCGGTTCAGGAGGTCCAGCTTCTTCAAAGGCCAAAGGAGACACTGTTTTCTTCAGCACATCCTCCTTTTTGGAGACATTAATGCAAACTGTGTGTGGCACTAATAGAAAAGAAGGCTAGACAGACATAAAGAAACTCTCTTTGATAAAACTCCCACAGACTCTTTCCACTCAGACATTCCTCATTTACAGCCTTTATCACTGCCTCTTCAGGGAGGGCAGCGAGGACCTTAACTTGGACCATCCAAATCATAAAAAAGCAGATGTTTGCTTTTCCACCTCAATTATTAACATCAATCATCACTGGGAGGAGTTTAGTGAGCCAAAAGAGGCAAAGCCTACTGTGAGAATCTTCACACGCAGCAGTTTAACATGTGTGTCTGAGTGCGTGTTTGTGCGTGCACGTGTTAACAATTACTTGAATCATGAGGGCTGTGGGCACTGAATAGGATCAAAGTGAATATCTGATTCATTATTTGAAAAAGTGACAAACACTAAACATCTGTATCACATTTAGAAACAAACTCTTTAAAATAACATTTATTCGGTATATTACTTAAAAATAAAACTTAACTGCTATTCCAAATTATTGCCATTCTAATTAATTGTATTTCCTGTCGTAGTATTGTTTCATTAACTTTAATCTAATGTATTTTAATAATTTGCAGATTTGATTAAGTGTCCATTGCTAAAAAAAATACAAACAGGGACCATTAAATGAGTTTTCACGTACCTGCCAACTTGCCTGGAAGCATTCTCAAAAAACTTTGTTTTGGAGGCAACACTGCAAAAAAAAACAGGAGAGGAAGAAAAAGAACTTTGATGTTTTTACAAATGATTCTTCATCACCAAAGTTTAACATTTAAATGGTTCCCACCCACGTTTTAGTACCAGTGGGTTTTATGGACCTTTTAAAAAGGCTATTTCCATATCGTTACAGCAGGAAAAGCACAGGGTGATATAAAAAAAACAACAACTGCAGAGTCAGATCACTTTGATGAACTCTGTGGATTCATCACTACCAGTAAACCCTGGTCGTATACAAGAAGCACAATGTAATTATAATAGTATTGATGAAAGGCTTTTCAGACATGTTGAGTTAAAGAATCTGAGGGAACAATTGCTTCCTGGCTGCTCACATTTAATGAATTTCAAAATTGGAAAAACCTAATTTTGCAATATTTTTTTTTACACTAGCTTGAGATCCTTTCTGACTTTTCCCCCCCAAAAAAGTCAATGTAATAGGAGATAAAACACCTTTTCCAAATTAGAAGAGGTTTACACACAAGACTGTTTCAGCTCCAGAAGGAGAAACGGAGGAAGAGGATGAGGAGAAGAAGAAGAAGGAAGAAGAAGAAGGAAGAAGAAGAAGGAAGAAGAAGGAAGAAGAAGGAAGAAGAAGGAAGAAGAAGAAGAAGAAGGAAGAAGGAAGAAGGAAGAAGAAAGAAGGAAGAAGAAGGAAGAAGAAGGAAGAGGAAGGAAGAAGAAGGAAGAGGAAGGAAGAAGAAGAAGAAGAAGAGAGAAGAAAGAAGAAGAAGAAGAAGGAAGAAGAAGGAAGAAGAAGGAGGAAGAAGGAGGAAGAAGAAGGAAGAAGAAGGAAGAAGAAGGAAGAAGAAGAAGAAGAAGAAGAAGAAGAAGAAGAAGAAGAAGAAGAAGAAGAGCAAGAAGAAGAGCAACAATAACTACAAAAACATGACATAGATGGCCGAGCAACTGGTATTGTTTCTGGCTTGGTTTCGCCACATCTCCTTCTACTGCTCTGTTAATTACAGCCATGTGTAACATAGCCTGTACCGCCACCCTATGACTAAACGTTGCTTTGCAGAGCCCTTTTGTTTTTCTCCAAATCAGTTGTGGCGCTGTATCTTTGCATTTGCATATTTGCATTTTTTATTTTATTATTTTCTATATTTTAAAACTTCATGAGATTTTTCAAAAATATCAACAGCCCTCATCATCTCAATGTCAGATATCACGTCATGATTACAACACCACTATTGTTTTGGTGAGGCAAATCTGAGGTTTCATTGTGTTACTCTAGGCAACATGGCCATTGATTGACTGTCCAGTTTGGATTGTTAAGGACGCTGATACTTAGAGGATTTCTAATTCAGACTGGCTCATCTGAAACCATTTCAATGTATTTTAACTTTTGAGATCAGCTGTCAGTAAAAATAGCTGCTCCAGTGGTTAAAAACATCTTGACTCTGTCTTCATGAGTTAAAATTTCCCATTGAAAGGTATATCTGAAGAACACTTACTAGGATGTGGCCGAGCTCTCACTGCTGGCTGCAGGCGGGGTCTTTTGTTGAGCTGGCAGCCTGGAGGGGGGCTCAGGGGGCCTGACTGGGGGTCTACAAATGGCATGTTTCTCTGCGGACCTGGTTCTGCTCAGACCTTCAGAATCTCCTGGAAAAAAAACAACACCAGAGCCTCATGTAACAATACAAGAGAAGAAAAAGCAATCAATGTAATAAAAGACTAACACATTGATGTCAAAATAACAATAAATCAACACACTGACATCAGGTAAAAACTTTATGGGACAAATAACTTGAAAAAAAGTACTTTTTGTCCACAGGCAAACTCTGAACAGAGACTGATTCATCATCAATTTGCAAAGCAAATGCTTTAAAAACTCATTTTATTTTTCTGCTGATTACCATTTTTTAGCGACACTGTTCACTTAAAATGAAAAAAAGTCAGAACCAATTCTGTAATTGTTTCGTAACAATGAAATGGTGACAAACCAGACAAACCAGTCACATTTACACTGAGCATTTCTAACCTATTGATCATTAAAAGCATTTAATCATACAAGTCAATATTCACTCAAAATCAAAATCATACAATGGCAGCAGGTTTCATTCAAAGCTCCAACCAGATGGAACAATTCTGGGTTCAGTATCTTGCACAGTGATATGCTGGTTGAAGGAGCCAGGGACTAAACCACAGACCTTCCAGTAAGTGGACAAACTGGCTGTAGCTCCTGAGCCACAACTGCCCACTGACACGATGCACTGAGAGTCAAGAAGAACAACAAAACCAGCCCCACTATTTTTTTTTCTGCAAAAATAAACATCTTAACAATAAAAAAGTAAAAAAAAAAAACACAGGTCAACAGCTAAGTAGAAATGATTTGAACAACAGGATGTAGCCGAATGCGTTAAAAAAGTATAACAAGGAAATAAAACTCTGGGCTTCCTGACTTTTTTTTGTCATTTTTGGACTATTTTTATGCCCCCACATACCTGACCCATGAATTACAGTTTTACAGCCTTTAACCCACACACTGTATCCCCTTGTTTCTCACCATATTCAATCCTATAAAATTTGTTGTTGTTGTTGTTGTTGTTGCAGCAGCAGATAAACAAGTACAATTTTAAAAAAGCTTCAGCTCCATGAACAGTGTTCATCATACCTTCTTTGCCGGCTGCTGTGCCCTTAGGAGGTGGTCTCCGGCTCTGAAAAGATGTCGCTCTGCTCACTCCAGACCCCCCATTTGTTGCCGAAGAAGAATCTGGCCTTTGTCTCGTATCGTCTATCTTGCCCGCGTCGGTGTCTGTCTGTCTGTCCTGACGGTTAGCCGGTTTGGGCATCAACGCGTGTCTCGGAGGAGGATCTCTTGGAACATGCGGAGCACAGCTGACAGGTTTTGTGCGCTGCAGAGGAACAGGGCCCCCTGACACTTCCCCATCCATGACAGAGCCGTCGTTCTGGCCATCTGTTAGGGAGAAACAACACAGCCATTAATGCAAGGTACCAGCTACTTACAGTGAACTCAACAGCAAGGACTTTACAATAAAAAAAAAAGTGGTACTGTTCTGGCCTTATGAGTACAGCGACTTAACGTCTGAGTCAATGTAAACAATTTCCTCTTAATAATACAAATGATCATCAACGTGCATGTTTAAAAACATGATGATCATATCCAAATTTAATTTTAATAAATGTTTCACGTAATTTAAACAGCTAATACTCGTACAGCACTTTACTAGTTTAAGACCACACAAAAACTATTAGTTAATGAATCAAAGCACATTCCAAAGTTTGCAGTAATCATGCAGAGCTGGTTATCTGGCCACAGTGACAGTGAGTTAAGAACAGTCAAATATCACAAAACACAGGGAGGACAAGCAGGAGGTGCTTCAAATCTCTCTGCTGCAGTGTGTGAGAGGATGGGGACACACCCACTTAATGAGGGGTTTGAAAAGACAGAAAATTACATGATTTAGCCAGAGGCATTTAAAAAGGAGACTAATGTGAGATTAAAAAAAAAAAAATAGAGTAGATAATTTTATTTGGACTTGAAATGAAAAGCAAGGGTAATGATAAATAATAGGCAAAAAGATTGAAGAGCAGTGATGATAAATTTTGATTTTTTTCATTTTTTGACAAACAAATAAAAAATTCCATGTTTAGGAAGAAGAACCAAATGTTTTAAATGGTATTTAATAGACACACACACTACGGTGAATCACATTTTTCTGTACTTCAGAAAATGTTAAGAAATGACCCTGCAGGTGTGTTTGGCACACATCTTTCTGGAATATTACAAAAATAACCCAAAAAACATTAAAATAATCTACTGTACGTTCAGCACAGACAGGATGGGATAATGATGAGGATGATGGTGACAGTCAGGCCAAGAGAGGCTGATAATTACTCTCTGCGTGCTGAAAGTGGTCGTGACTAAGAGCATTATAAACACGCGCTGGTCGCTTGGAGATTGTGATGGGCTGCCGCTTTCTCGGGGTGATCCGCGGGGGAGGGACAGGTGGAGCGTTGCTGTCCTCTGGCTTGCAACTGAAGATCTGTGATCACAGAAAAAAGTTACATTTTAGTTCAGCAGCTACAATTTCAGCTACATCCTGATGCTTCGGCTGCAGAAAATCACAGAGCAGATGAGAAGCTTCAAATTTCAACATAATTCCCTTTCTGCAAATGATAAGGGTGAACTTACTAACTCATCTACACACCGAGTTAAAAGCATAGCTAGCAGCAGGCTAACTTAACTTAGCTCAGCAGCTAGCATGGCTCCGTCTAAAAGTTTAGTTGGAAAACATCAGTTTGTGACTCTGGGTTATGTATGGCTAGTCGTTGTTGGGTGAAAAGATCCCTGTTATTCTTTTTTTAAGATTAAACAACAAGAAAAAAAAGTGCTCATTTTGATCTATCAGGGATTTATGCTTGGCTACTTTGGCTGCTTTTGGTGGTAGCTTCATATTTAGTGTACAGACTTGGGAGTGACATCAACTAACTCTCAGCTAGAAAGCAAAGTGTTTTAGTATTTCTTTAAGTGGTACAGAGTTTAATCACTTTGCGGGTCTTAATTTTTTTTTCTTTTGTCTGAGACGATTCAAAGGTTACAGAGTCTGAAAATGTACCTTTTTGTAATCCTCGATCAGAATCTCTACGACAATATTTTGGAACTTGATATCCAACATGGCCGCCACAGTCTCCTCCTTTGCTCTCATCAGTGTGGGTCCAAATATAACAGCCATGTTTGAAGGAGTCATTAGGTTGTCTTCACTGTGACTGCACACGCTGTGAACAAACATCAAGTTGGCATGAATAAAATGTAACTTAGCTATTGGCACAGGGCAGTGATACATTAACCAGAGGTCCTAGTGTGCGTGCAGTGAAATCAGTAAATTACGAGAAAGCATGCTGGCACATACTTGGCCAAATGTTTAATAAGCATCTCCAACATCTCTCGATTCTTCTCTGGTAGTTTGTAGGTAAGGGAATGAATTTCACTCAGTCGAAAGTCCAGATTATCTGACTCTGTGAGACAAAAACAACACAAAGTTACATAATCCAGGGATCTAAAGAGAATGGATTTCATAAAAAATATGGATGGCCTCTCTGCTGAATCAGTGCACATAGTCAACAACATGTTATTTCAGGTTGAAAACAGAGTTCCTGATATTTCTTACATATATTTATATATTTTCATTCACATAATGTCAGTATAATTTTAAAAATGAGGTGAAGTGAAAAAGATTAACAAAAGCGACACTTGTGTGAAAATAAATTAATATGCATTGGTTTTTTTTATAGAATTGAGTTCAGTTCAGCCACACAAAGCGATGGCATCAGACCAGTAAAGTCTCAAAAACAAACTGAGGCCATATAACACGGAGTTCCCCTCCAACTGCTGCAGGACATTTCCAGGAACCCGCAGCCACCAGTTGTCTTATTGTAACATCCTGACAGAATGAGGCTGACGCTATTAAACCCATTGTCTTCTTTGATTTAGAATGATGTTGGGTGACGGATAAAAAAACAAACAGGGGACTCAGATTTCTTTAAGTGTCTTCCAGACTGACCATGTGTTGTCTTTTAAAATGTTAAAATCTGCAGCCTGCACACTACTGATGTTCATTTGCCTCTCTTGTATCTGGCAACCAGGTTTTTTTCCTGAACAACGCTCATTCATGTTTAACACAAAAAAGCTAACAGAAAGTTATAGGAGACAACAGTTTAAGTTTAAGCTACAAGTGAGCATCAACACTATGTTCAACGCACACATGGCTGTATATTTTTGCCATCTTTAAAAAAAGAAGGTATGTGGACTTTAGAACGTACAACATGAATGTGCATGTCTACAATAAAGAAAAGTTTTCCCTATTTTATGCTTTGGATTCTGAGGGAAACACTTTTGCAGGTTTGATACATGTTTTCACGTGGATTAAGGAGGCTAAGAAAACACGGACACAAACACAAAACTAATTTTTTAGCTGGATACACAAAACATCTTACTTGCAGCAGATATGAGGTCTCTGTGTAGACTGTAGGTCATCAGAGGTTCAGACAAGCTCCTGCAGATAAGTACAGATACTTGTAAATGATTACAAGACCACAATACAATATTACTCACTACATCAAACACAAGCAAAGCTCTCAATTGTTACACAAGAAAGCACTTGGATAGTAAAACCTTTGCCTCTCCTGCTTTTATTTTAATAATAACAAATTGTTCTGGATCAAGATGCACACAAAAGATAATCACAGAGTCTTGGAAGCGTGTGAAGAGAATTTGAGGAAAACCTCCTAAGAGACAGACCTGTGACGATTAATGCACTTTTAAACAATTAGCTATTACACATTTTACAAGAAGAAATTTTAAAAAAACATATATTCAAATTGAATTTTTTTGCCACAAAAAATTTTAAGTCGTCTACTCACGTGTGTCTACTTTTTGCACTCATTCATACCTCTGATAAAACTTTAATGCACTTGTGATGGTTTTAACGTCCCAGTCGCTGCTGTGCAGATCCACATCGCCTGGGTTTGTGGGGTCTGTGAAGAGCAAATCAAAATAAACATAAAGATGATACTTAATACTGCTAGGTTGATTTCAATGCAAAAACCTAAACTGAAAACCAGCTGAATTTCAACTTAATATGGTATCGTAATTTTATCAATCGGCTCTTGTTGCAGCTGCATGCTGACTCACTGTCACACATGCAGAGCCACTGGTGATGTTATCAATAGCACCTGTGTTTTTCTGACCGTATCAGTTTAACATTTGAAGTTAAAATGCTTTTTCTACTTGCTCGTAAAGTTGAATATTTGAGCTTCATGGTACAGAGAGATGTATAAACATTCAACAGATAAAAGTGGAAAGTTTCTATGAGTCCACTGAAAGTCTTATTCTCAGACTGGGAGCTATTCTGGTTCAAATATTCAGCTTAAAGATATGAGATGTCAAATGTGAAGCCTCCAAATGAACTGAGAACAAGTTTAAAGTGAAGAAGGAAACCTGTTCTACATAGTTTTATATATTCTGGGTTTGAATAAAGTAGAATGAGCAGATGTCATTTAAAACAATATTTAACAAGATATAGGCATATTTTTTGTGAAAAGAACATATCAGATAATGTTATTATTCAAAGTGCAGTTTATTAACATTCTAAACAATTCTTATCAGAGTCTTAAAAAATTTTAACTGCAATAATTCAGCCCCTTAGAGGCAGCAGAAACAAGCTGTGAAAACACTGACATACAATCGCGTTTCAATTCAACATTCAGTCTCTATTAAATCTGTTTTTAGTCTTCACAGCCTCCTGACCAACTATCTGGCTCTTCAGCTGCAAAAACGCTCCACTACGGTCATAAACTAGCTAAACACTAACTTTGTTTGTCTATTCTGGGCTAAGTTGGTGGCATACAGTGAGCTTTCACAGCTGTTTTACTAAAAATGGCTGCAGATAGCAGCCCATAATGTTGCTACAAGAGCAGCGAGAGAGAACCACAACATAAAAGTTAAGCTTAAAAAATAAAATAAATTTGTTTTAAGACTCTAAAATGCTTGGTTGAGTAAAACAGCAAAGCTGGATAATAATTCTCTGTTGAACTGCCACTATAAGCGACACCTTTTTATAAAAATATATTTCATAGCCACTTTGGGGCAGGGCTCTTGGAGCATAAGCCCTGTGAGTCTGCAGCCTGCACACATTTCCTCTCATTCAAACACACAAGCCTGACAAAAGCTGCAGAACCTGTTGCGTTGTACAGAATGGTAGGTGAAGAGACACAGTGGATGGTCAGATGCAGAACATGTTCACAGGCTTATTTCCTTACCAAAGAAGGCATTTAAAAGCTTCTGCACTTGGATGTTGCTGCCAACTGTTCTGTACACTCCTTCTTGTGTGACTCCTAGAGAGAGGAGGAGGAGGACGGAGGGGTTTAAAGAGAGAAAAGGGGAGTGTAATCTAGACAAAAACACAGAGCAGTGGAAGCGTACCACATGTGTCTGCAGGAGCCAGAGCTAAGATACAGATGATATGGCCTGATAATGAAAGTTTTATAGAACCAGAGTACTCTATACTTAAACCATGAGTCAAATTACATGTTAAATGAATTGTCATGAGGTGAATCACTGTAGGTTTGAGATACTGGGCTTTTCAGTTCTAGCATGCATGTAGGGAGGAAATCTTGGGATAGAAATCACAGTTAAAATGTTCTTAAACAAAACAGACAGGCAGAACTAAATAGTGCATGATAAAGATGTGATAATTAAAGGCCTGTGCAAAGTGAAATAGACTATTATTTCAGACTAATGGTATTAAAATGAAGGATATTTGTCCCTGAGAGCAGCCTGCAGGTGTGGCATCTACGTGTAACCTACAACTCAACTACGCCCCCCTCAGGGCAACTGACAGAACTAAAGACAGCTGGAAAAGAAACTCTGATGAGACCATTTACCTTTTGTTTCAATGTAATTGATGCACTTTCGTACAAACTTGAATCCAATTTCATTCAGCTCCACTGTGGAAGTTAAAAAATGAAAAAGATTTCATAGCAAATAATCTGTTTAAGATTATACTTCTTTTTGTTAAATCATAAACAAAGATGCATTCAGTGACGTGGCATGTTAAGTGAGACAGCACAGCGTGACTTTATCTGTCTACAACTCAAAACATCAGCTTCGGACTTTTAGGGTCATGACTGACTTACTTTGAGCCTGCTTGTGGATTGGGGAGTGATAGATCTGAAATGAGAAAAGGAAAATGTAGAGGGAAAATGAAAACTGTGAAACATATGGAAAAAATCCTCGACTGGCAGAGGACACTTCAGTATGATTAATGAACACGTTCTGTCTTAAAACTGAAAATGAGAGGGGGGAAAAAATGTGGCGATGGCAGGAAGAAACAAGGCAGCTCCACTAAAACCAGCTCTGTGTTTACAGTGATAGTTTTAGAGGCAGTTTATGACACTACTGGTACAGTTTACAATTTAACTTTTGAGAAGCTTCAAATGATAATGCTGAGAGAAAACAGATGAAGAGATTCAGAAGATCCCTGAATCAAATACAACTAAAGTACAGAAAAAAGACTCTTGCATATGGCCTAATGCCTCAAGTCGTAACCACTAAGTGTTTGTTTTTTCTGATAACCCAAACCACTTGACAGAGAACAACTTTCTGATTACTTTCCTAATTGCTTCAGTGCTCATATTTCCTGTAAGTCAATAAGCGTTTGATGAAAGGGAAATGGTGGAGTCGAGCACCACATCAACACTGTCCATTAAATTTAGAAGATTGTGCCTTCAAAGCAAAGTTCTGCGCTCAGGAGACTGATATTCAGTCAGCACGGCATGAGGAAGTTTCCAAAGATGCAGAAGGTTGAAACAGCGTAACAGCAAGCAGAGACATGTTGCACTATTTGGCCCATATCAGCTTGTATAAGTGCTCCTATGTCTTAAGGGGAAGAAGCAATGCTAACCTTATATTCTAGCCATTCAAAAGGCTATAGGGGTGTTCAAAGTGTCAGAACAATTTGAGTTGTAAGGGCAGAAGGGTTTTTTTAAAAGGACACCACAGATTTGATCCTCAGATTTAAGCAGAGGATCTTGGGTGAGAATATTTGGGCAAAGTGGGTCGAAAGGCTGTTGTGAAATGTTCGTGATGTACAGAAGTCATTTGGGAAGTTACGCAGGAAGAGGGCACTGAATTGTGTGCTTCAGTTATTTTCACATCCTTTGGTTGTGATGGTTTCCTTGTTTTGTCCACAATTCACACGACAGACCAACAACATCTGATATACAGCAAAACAGAACGCAAATTATCCCTTACAGTTATATCCAAAAGAGGAATTAACAATATTTAAATTTTTGCTACTAAAGCAATTTGGTATTCCCCTCACTGAAAACTGTTGAATACAGAGACAGACAAGGTTTCTCACATCAGCGTCTGTAAGTTTCGACAGGGAGGTTTCTATTAACACCTAAACGTCATTACAGGAGCAAAACTCAGATCACTAATGGTGTGAACTCAGCTGTGCTGTAGGGGCGACACCAAGCAGAAGGCATCATTTAGTCACACACTGATGCATAATGTGGCTAACAAGCTTCACTTCCCTCTCACACATTTGTAATACAAAATGGTATAAAGAAATGAGCCATGCCTGCATCCTGTAGCGCTTCACAAATGTCACATATGAGTGCTCATGTGCCTTACATGATGGAATTGATACAAGAATACAGGCTTGATATGGTTTCCTTGCAAAAAGTGTATGAATGAATGAAATTTTAATTAGATTTTAAATCATAAGGTTTAAAATGAAAATAATCATAAGTGTAGTTTCTTCCTAAGAAAAGTTCTGTTTAACTAACATAACTAAATGGCATAATTGAAGGACATTTTATTCAAAAAAGGAGAAAAAAGAAGAAAAAAAATGACTGTGATACTCAGGCTGGAACTTGAAACTTACATTGAGAGTTCAGTTTCCGCCTTGCAGCCAGAAGCCATTTCATATCATATAAAGTCAATTATACAGTGGACGGAGTAAGTGTGACATTACACACTGAATTGTGGACTATTGTTTCGCAGCCTTTAGCATAGAGTTATGGCTGTCATCATTTTTGATTCTGTTGTTAAGAACCCAAAGTGACCGCATTTGAAAGAGAAGGTGGAGGTGCAGAGGATATGAATTCTCCTCCATTGACTGTGTGACGCCTAGCAGACAGCGAGCAGCTGCTGTCAGTCCAACAGCCGCACCTTTAATTATTCTTCCCGGTAAGGCTTTCATGAACAGAGAAATGAGCTGTAAAGACCAAAATTGTTTGTTCCATCAGGCTCTTAAAGTGCTGAACTCTGCTATAAAGTTGAGCATTTTAACTTAGGGGTCTGTGAGGTTTGGCTTGATTTTGGATTCAGCCTCGAGTGGCCATTTGAGGAAGTGCAGTTCTTGGCTTTCTCACGTTGGCTTGATTTTTCAGCTCTGGAGGTTGCTGCTTGGTTAATCCCCAACGCCAGTGGCTAACTCCATATTGAATTGCAGATATTCTGGCAGTAAAATAGTTTTCATTAGAGAGAAATAAACCTTAATGAGATAACATGAGAAATTAACTCACAGGCTCTTTTCCATCCATGGCCTCCATCCACAACTTCCTGTCTCCCTCTGAAAGGGCCTGGAAAGTGACTGGTGTGTTTCTATGGGAACAGTAGCAAAAGCCATTAAAAAGACAAATGTTTCAAACTTAAAGTCACAAGATAAAGAGCTGCAACATCCAACAACTGTTTACAATTAGCTTGATGTTAATACTCGGCCACATCACGGATCTTACAAATCCGAACACCACAGAAGGAGAACTTTAATCATCTTTGAAGTAGCTGATTAAATCCCGTGTGGTAATGATGGAAGACGTTAATAGAGATGAATAAGCCAGGCATAAAGAGGTGATGAAATTCAACTGTTGCAATCTGTCTATTACAGAAGAAACAGAATCCCTGTGCCAAATTTTGAAGCTTGTAGGCGACTGAATCAATTCTTAACTAAGACAACTGTGCTACAAGTTCAAAGCTCTTTTTACCAACTACACTCATCTTCTAACTATAAAAAAAACTTTGACAGTCCTAAAAAAACTTAAACTTCTAACATCCTTAATATCTATAGGAGTCATATTAGCCGTAGACAACTCAGATCTGCTTCTATGAGATTTATTGATTTGAGGTTGTCACCGATATGTTTGGAAGCTCTCACATGTAAGCACACATAAACCATCAAACACCTTTTACTGTCTTTCTCCAGCATGCAAACTAGGTTGAGGACACTTGAAGGTCAAAGGTCAGGGTCAGGCTTTAGGACCAGGGGCACTGAGGGACTCTCAGGCAGGTAGACAGCTGGCCTTGAAACATTCTGCCGGTTCAGTTTATCAAACGGCCAACACCCCATCATGCTGTTGTTCAGTTCACACACTGGCACAAATAAGTTGCTCAACATTCAGAGACACTTTTTGGCTCTTAATGTGCATCTCAAGCCAAATTCCCTGTCGACACACACAGTATTTCCACAGACTTCAAGTAACCAGGATAACAGAGCAGCCGATGGCTCAAGTGTCTATTAAAATGCATTTCATAAACCGAGCAGCCTACTTATATAAATATGAGCTTGTTGTGTCCCTTTCCCTGAAATCACAGAGTCTGCCATCTGTTTCCAGCGTGTGCCGCTCACTCAGGGACTGTTTGGGCTACAGTCCATTTAGCCCTCACACTCTGTCCTCAGAAGCCACCTGTTCACCTGTTTATCCCACAAGGCTTTTGCGTTGCCTCATCTCGCTGTTTCTCAGATGTGTTTGCGCTCACCTCTCGCTCGTCTCCACGTCAAAGCAAAAGCGCTTGTCTATGGACTCTGTCTTCCGGCGGATGCAGGATTTCAGTGTCAGCTGCGTGGGGCCCTGCAGGGGAAGAAACAAAGTTGGAGAAGTGGTTTGTTTGTGTGACCAAGACAATGATGGAAGAAAAAACAATTTGAGAAAATAAACAGGCCATGGATACTGTAGAAGTCAGAGTATTACAGGTGTTTGTCTTTGGCAATAAGTGGTTAACTGAGTTGAGACAAAACATAATATAGAAATGACTCATTTTACTTCTTCTTGTGAATTCTTGTGATTCTTTTTTCTCTTGAGATAATATCAATAGCCTTATTGAAACATGGAGACTGTACACATCTGTCATGGCTATTTGATATTGGAATGATGGCACACATGGACACAGACAAGTTGCAGCCAGTTTGTGTGTTAAAGAGGCACCAAGTAAAGATTGATGTACATTTTTACACATTCGCTTCGACTCACTTATCAAACTCTGTGAAACTAAAACCACAATACAGTCAAATCACTATTTATTGACAAAAAAACCCCCTACATAACTTCGGTTTCTTCACAGAGACATTGCGATGCATCGCAAATGATTGCACCTTATCAATTTTTGCAGAATCACTGTATCATAAAATGTTCGTTGCATTGTGATACATATCAGGATTATATTGTGCTGTGAGTCACTGTGATTACTCATTGTTTATATTATATAATAATCATCTTGTTAGTAAAGCACCTGTTTCGTTGTAGTCTTTTGTTCACAGGGCACCATGACCAGCTGCCTCCCCTCCTTGTGATACCTGCAGTAATATTTGACCCATGACACGCCCAAAGCCCCTGTTGAGACACACAAACAAAAAGGGCAGGATGTGTTAGATTAGGATTCAAGCAAGAGCTCCAAACGTCTGTGTCAGCATTAAGCACACTTACATTTCTCCTGACAGTACAGATAACCTTCCATCGGCAGCGAACTGTGCATTTTATAGATCTGGGAGGGGTGCTTCATCCTTTTCATCAGCTCCTCCATCTCTTCACGCGTGCTCTCATAGTGGTTTCTCGTCTGCAGGCAAAAAGCAAGTAGCACTTGAGTATCTTATGCACATCAGACTAAAGGCTTATAAATCCCACTAATGGCGTCATTCATTGCCGGGAACATCACTTACATTTTGCAAGCTGAGCTGCAGTTCTTGCTTGTAAGGCATGAAGTCCTGAGTCATCTCCACTGTCAAGTTATTAAGTGTTAAAATGCTGTGAAGAAACGCCAGCACCTGTTCAACCAAAGCACGAATGACACACTTATGACTGCTCTCGACAAGAGCCACAACAAAGGGACAGCTGCCACACAGAGAACACGACTGCCTGCTGGGATTTTCTTTTTGGTTTATTATCAAGTTTTGTTTCTAAAGTTAACTTTATATTTCCTCCATTTAGTTTTCATGGCAGGAAAGAGGAAGAGTGGGAGGCCACAGGCAGCACTTACAGGCTCCACCACATCAAACTTCTTCCTGTCCTGCACCTGATGGATCTGATACACATATTCCACCGAGGATTCATAGAAGTTCACTCGCTCTTTGTCCAGGAGCTCATCAGCCTGTAGTACAAATTTAAAAAAAAAAAAAAAAAAAAAAAATTTTCAAACAGTGCTGGTCACATTTTTACATTTCACTTCAGCGGTTATGAATGGATTAAATTTAAATAT
>JAQNCA010000006.1:8057537-8070071 GCA_029783725.1 Acanthurus tractus
TCTGCTTTTGGATTTAAAGGGGGAGGCACATCCCTTTAACATGAGCATGTTAACAGATTTTGTCTCTGCAGTGTGATTATCAGAGGAAACCTGACAGAAGCAAATTAAGTGTTAAGAAAAACATTCATATATTTCTACTTATATCTGATGATATAGTGTAAGAAAACTGGTGATGAATGATAAAAAAATATATAAATTAAAAATATTACTGGTAACTTAGGACTACAAAGGTACAGGATTGTCCTCCAACACTCATGTTGAACACTGCGCTTATAAAATGGAAATTCATATTTGAAACTTAAGCTTGTTTCCCCTTTGATAGCAGAAAAAATATAATTCATATTGAGAAGTTAATATGAAATCAACTATAATCTATCTAGATGTTCTGTATGCCTACACTGCTGTCACTTTCCCTGTTTTAAGTTCTGTGTGTTTTCATGTCTCTGTTCAAAAAAGATTAAAGCAAAGATAACTACATTCTAAAAGAAGAGATCTGACAAGACTTGTTTTGTGATTGATTTTATGTTAGTCTTAGATTGTCAAACTGTGTGTAATGATAATTTCTCATGGACAGAGATCCCAAAAGGTCACTTTGAGATTTTTTTCACTGAATTTCTACTACACCCTATTTGCATTGTTCTGCATTACCCCCGATCCATCATCATAGAAAAAAAGTAGTATCTGTATCTGCTTTTGTCTAGGGGTTAAAAGAAGGAACCCACTAACCCGATAAATAACTAACAAAAAGCAAGCTTTATTAAAAAGCTGCTAACAAAACCAAAATCATGGGAGCAACAGCAGCCAAAAAAAATCTGTTTTTAATACAAGCAGCTGTTTTTAATACAAGGACTAAAAATAAAACAACAAACCTAAGAGCACAGGTTGAGGGAGCAAAATCAGGGCCAGGAAACAACAGCAGACACACTGACTAAGAGGAAGCGGGGAACACAGAGACTTCATACACACTGAGAGTAATGAGACACAGGTGGGGTAATCATCACAGGTGAAATGCATCAGGGTGGGGCAGGTAATCACAAGAGGAGGGAAGCTTGACAGGACAGAGGAAATGGGAGAGACAAGAAAAAGGTTTAAAAAACAAAACAGGAAGTAGCAAAACTTAAACTACACATCCTGACAGTTTCTCTGTATCTGTGACTTTCTACAAGTGAAAATAAACATTGTGTCATTTTTAAAATTGCTTTCGTGACTTTGTGCAAACTCCTCTGTTGCTGTTCTGAGTTCATCCAGGAAAAGTTATGCCAAAGTGCCTGAACACCTCAGTTCTAAAACACCAAGCTAAAAGGATATTCATTGCAAGGAACCAGCATTTGACCCGACAGAAATACTTCAGACTGTGAGTGCAGAGTGAGCAGAGGGAATCAATGGTTAAACGTTAGGCGGGCAGCAAAAATGTGGATCTAAAGGCTGAGGAGAAAAACTACAAAAGATGGACTAGATGAGAGACTGATTATTTCGATAATTAACGTTTGTCCCCTTATCTTTAGATTTCATGGGTCATTCTTTGTTTTAGACCTTTAGGTTTTACTCCGTATTGCGTCAAAAACACCCTCCACTTCCTCTGCAGAACACAGCACAATAAGGATGAGAGGACAGACTGCTGTCCCCACTCAGATTCCTCAGCTGGGCAGAAATGAAAACGTTTGATCTGAATTCTGAAGCTGTTTGTTTGGCCTCTGTAAATGGAGCCATTGTATGCAAACATTGCGCACAGAAGCATATGACCTGTCCAGTGCAGGGCAGTGGCTAGTGTGAGGGAAATCATTAGCAATGCAAAGTCATGGTGCTCTGATCCTCTTGTTCACAGTCACAGATTGAGGGGGGAAAAAAAAAATCTGCCAATGTCAATGTAAATGTTTTTGGATGTGCTTTGCTCCAAACTATAGCTGAAGGTAAGTCTGCCTCATTTTAACTCGATTATTGGAACATGTAGCTGAGAAAATCAATGAGACAGTTTGTTCTCAGTGTGTCCTGCTGGTGAAAAATGTTTTCACAGAGAGTTCACAGTTAATTTTACTTGAAGAAACTGTTATGATTGATGGTAAAACTGTAAAATTCTGGCAAATATGTTTTTCTAAAAAATAATTCCGTTAAATTGTTTTTGGTGATAATCAAACAGAACATTTATTTTCCAGTTAATCCATTTTGACAACAGATCACAAGCTGAACTTTAAGTAGACTGTTCATTGTCTCTGAATTATTAGAAGTTTAAAAGATAAGGATTACTCTTCCGATGCCCATCAAGATACGTTCGAACCACCAAATTATTTTTCTGCCAAGAATTAGAGAGTATAATGTTGGGTGCAGATGCCCACTTTGCATGCTACACCATGGCGACTGGTGAAAGCATGTCACATGACACATGGTGCCAGACTTCAGTGTTGCACTCTTAAGTGGCCTGCCAACTGCAAAGAGGGACAGAGAGGCGTCCTTCTTCTCTGGATTCACATCCATGCCAAACCAGCGGGTCAGCACTGTCCTCTACGCTGCCTCCTATGCCTCTTACACCTCCTGCTGAGCCGGGTAACAACTCTGATGTTTACACATGCTGAGGACACAGGGCGACTAATAATGATTAGAGGAGAGAAGAGATAAAATGTTTTTGGTTGCTTTTAAGAATTAAAATGAATTCTAAAATTTTAGAACTTGTGATTTCCTGATTTCATGGGGAAAAAAGTTAAAAACTGGACTTGTACTTAGTCTTAACCTGGATTTGTGAGTTTGCTTTTGAAAGTTTTATCATATGTCTGGTTTCTTTTATTTTAAAATACTGGATTTTTTTTTTTTTCAGAGACCCCGACCCTTTTGAAGATTCTAATAATGTCCTTGGGCACCCGCTACTATTAATGATTATTTTATTTTTTTATTTTATGACTTATCTTTTGATTTTTTTGTTAACCATACAGTAAAAATACAAGACAATACAGAAAATAATAAATGGCAAGACAAACTTGGCAAGTCCACAGCGACATCTGCAAGTTCCTTGCTTTTTATCTATCAATAGTCCAAAATACAAAAAGGTTCAGTTCAGACACGTCAGACAAAGAAAAGCAGAAATTTCACAGGAGAGAAGCTTCAAGTAGAGAAAATTTTTGCATGAAAAATTATTTTAACCATTCATCATTGATCATTATATTAACACAATCATTGCCAATTCATTTTAATAGATCAACTTATTTCAGATAATTTATTAATTGTGTTTTTGCTTCTGTTATTTTTTTGTGTCTGCTTTATTGTGGTTCGTTCAATTCTGCTGAGTAAAGGGCCAGGTTTTAATATGTTTCAATTCGAATGTATGTTTGAGGCCAAAAGTTAGTAGGACTACACACTAACTTTATTTAAGGATCATCACGGCAACTGCCGCAATACCATCAGCACCAGTGTTATTTATGGAAGTTTTATAAGAAAATACCACGTTAGTAATTCTCATTTTTTAACAAGAATTTTTGAAGGTATCTGACTTATGAGGAGCTACATAGAGATTCTAGAGGTTGTCTTGTATAAGATGAAAATAAGAGCAAACTATTATTTTCATTTGCCAATGAGTGCACTCTTAGCCTCAATTTTTTTGGAAAGTTTACTGTTTACTGTTGCAAACTTTTGATAAGTATTTGCTAAAGGGATCTAAATTTAAATGCAGGAACAGATGTATGAAAACTTGGTTGCTGGTCCCAGTTGGTCAACTGCAAGCAGCCACCAAAGTTACAGAATACATAATAATGCACAGGTATTTTTATGCACCAGTTAAACGCCACAAAATGCACTGAAATAGATGATAATTACTGTTGTAATGAACATGATAGATTTATTTATTTGGTTAGACAACATTCTCCTGATCCTCCTTTTGAAATCAAGTGATCAAAAGTATTGGAGAGCTTCTACAAACCACTGCCAAAGCAGACCTGGCTGTGTTTCTGAGACATGTCTCTTGGACTTGTAGGCTTTATTCAGGATTCAACGAGTATTCCCTGCCAGTGGAAAGACAGTCAGACAGAGCATGATTTTCTAAAAGATTCACATTTGTGATGGACATTGTCTCTTATAAATACAGGCAATTCTATAGTTTGAGGTTTGGTTTAAGTTTTGCAATTTATATAAAGATGGACACAAGATGAGGAAAAACTGATTTGTCTTTTTTCTCCATCAGACCCGGAACCAAAGATGAACTGGGCATCATTTTATGCTGTCATCAGCGGTGTAAACAGACACTCCACAGGCATCGGCCGCATCTGGCTCTCTGTTCTGTTCATTTTCCGAATCCTGGTTCTGGTGGTTGCAGCAGAGAGCGTGTGGGGTGACGAGAAGTCCGGCTTCACCTGCAACACCCAACAGCCCGGCTGCAACAGTGTGTGTTATGACCACTTCTTTCCCATCTCCCACATCCGTCTCTGGGCACTCCAACTCATCCTGGTCTCCACTCCTGCCCTGCTGGTAGCCATGCATGTGGCCCACCGCCGCCACGTAGACAAGAGGCTTTACAAACTCTCAGGAAGGAGCAACCCAAAGGACCTGGAGCAGATAAAGACCCAGAAGATGAAAATCACAGGGGCTCTCTGGTGGACGTACGTCATCAGCCTGTTGTTCCGTATTGTCTTTGAGGTCACTTTTTTGTATTTATTTTACATGATCTACCCTGGTTACAAGATGATCCGGCTCGTCAAGTGTGACTCGTACCCTTGTCCCAACACGGTGGACTGCTTTGTGTCGAGGCCCACAGAGAAGACTGTCTTCACCGTGTTCATGCTGGCTGTGTCAGGGGTTTGCATTCTGCTCAATATTGCAGAGGTGGTCTTCCTGGTGGGGAAGGCCTGCAGCAAGCATTTGCACAACGCTGGGGACTCGACCATGGGGGCCTGGATCCAACAAAAGCTCTGTTCATATTAACAAACAGATTTTAAACCTGCAAAAAGGGACATACGATTGACCTTTGATCCAGGTAACAGCCATTGATTTAACTTGTAAGGAAGGTGCACGCAACATCCTGTACATCAAAGTTTGCCATGATGATGATTTGTACAGAGTTTTTAATCTCAGTGTAAGTACTTGGTATCCAATTGTGGGAAAAAGTAACATTCAGAAGTTAGGTTTCACACAAGCAGTGCAATATATAAAGTGTCCTCACCAGACTTAAGATAATAAGCCAAAGACTGTGTGGAGCAGTGCTTTGGACAGACATGATATAACTGCTTGATACTGGGAATAATAAAGACCAACATACTAACATTTTATGTGGCAATATTCAAAATGAGTACATTTTTTCTTTTTCTTTTATTGATTTGTTGTAATTTGGATTTATTGTCTTGAATGCAAAATACTGAATCATGTTATTTAAAATCTTCATATTAATATAGAAAATGTGCCGAAAATACAATGTACCAACTTTTTAGGAATCTTAAACTATCATATTCTTAATTTACATCAAATATAATCACAATTGTCAAGTTTTGACTAAGTCACCGTAATTTTTAATCAAATGAACTGGAAAATTTATGGCTTTTTTCAAGTTTTTATTAATGAATTGCTTCACTAATGTCTTGAAAACATGTTGAAATCATAAATGTTAATGTTACAGTGTTTGTTTGATACAGACTTTTTATTTCAGCGGTCGCATAGTTTCTTCAGATATAAACAAAGCAAAATCACATAGGGAGAAAAAAAACTTGAATTGTAAAGCCTGTTTTTCTCAAGTTTACCACTAACTGCTAAATATGTTTAAATCTATTTATTTTGAAGCTGGATGTTTATATATTCTCAGTACACAGCTAAATAAAATCAATCGAGTTTGTGTAATTGTGCTGTTTATTTTTTGGTTTTATCCAAATCCAAAAAGTTATTTAAAGTTTCAAAGAAATAAATACACATGGATACTTTAGTTTTTAACATGACTTTGATGGGCACTCCAACATATGAACTAGGCTGTGGTACATTTTTTATTGGATTTCCCGAGTGAAAATAGTTCATGTATTAGCTTACAGTGCCCATCACAGAAAACAGTAGTCGCAGTAGTGTATGAGATTTTCCACAGCTGTCGGCAGAGTGAATGACAGGGCGACAACAAAAAAACATGAATGAAACTTTGTCACATGTTTAGTGGCTGTGTCACCATCTTTAGATGAGAGCTCCTCGGAGCCGGGATGCCACCTGTCAGGACCCGTCTCAGTCTGATTAAGTTCTCCTTTTGAAGGCCAGAGAGCAGAGTTTTGGGTTATCAATAGCCTCGCCATGTGAGGGGTCAGTGTGTGGGTGACAATGGTTGACCCCGTGGACAGCTGGACCTGCGGTGACCGAGAAACAGGGTGCTTCTCTTTTTATGGAACGCGTCAACGCACACCTTCTATAGAGTTTAGATGGACAAGAAGCTCATCGGCAGAACTGCACCCAAAACAAATTGCTCCAATCTGTTATTCCTGTCTGTGGTGACTGCCAAAGTTCATGTTATTTTTGGGGCATCTTGGGACTGCCAATATGTTTTATTACAAAGACTGGAAAAGTTTCTTTACAGAAGTTTATTAGAGGGATGTTGTCTTAATTTTAAAGCAAACAAGAAGTTATTGGGCTGTTAGAAAAAGGCAGCTAAAGTACTTCTTACCTTTTTCAATGAGCAGTATTTATCAGGTTCGATTGTGGGCTTTAATGGCAAAAGTTGTCATTGATCAGCTGCTACAATGTCATGTAACACTGCATCTAGTGTATAATTTAATGTTAAGCTCAAAAGAGATATAATAAAATAAAAAACACTAAATCCCATCTAAAAGTCTAAATTTCAGAATAAAGTAAAAATTTCCCTGTAGAGTGTTTTATAATGATTACATGTTTTCTTTCTTTTGTTACAATTGCAATTAACTTAATAGCATTTTAATTGTAGAGTGTCTAATTTAATCACATGTATTATCCTTTTATTATTGTAATCTACAACAATACTGTGATAGTTTCAATAAGAGATAAATGAACAGCAGTTTATATTTCTCAAAAGTTTAAGTAGAAAGTAGAAGGTGTCAGTGATGTTTTTCCTAATTTTGAGTTGCCAGAAAGAATAAAAGACAGGAAGAAGTGCGTAAATGTCTATCTACAGGTATTAAATCAACATTAAAAGCTTGCTAGCTGCAAAACAAACTCTAACACTCACTGCAGCACTGAGTGGCTGATGCTCATCCATACATTTAAGGGTCAGATCACCATGAGAGTGACAACAAAGCCACTCCCTCTCACTTGAATTATATTTAGAGTTCACTGACATGTAAGACTGACCTGCATCCTCACTGGACTCCTGGGCTGTCACTCAGTCAAACAGACACACCCTTGACTGACAAGTTTTTATACTTTTCTCCAAGTGGGAATGTTGTGATCTGTGCTCGCTCTGAAACCAGACAGAGCTTTGGTTATGGTTTCTCATTGAACGCTGGGCATTGATCAGGCCAGAGTGGGAGGGCAGCAGGCGGGATCAAGAAGCCTTCACAGAAAACTGTCTGAGAGAAGTTTATCTTGGCGCTGCAGTTTCCTCAGCACTTCAGGAGATTATGGGCTCTCTGTGAAGTAAAGAGGCTGAGCCACCAAGTGCCCCTGGATCTGCACTGCTGTGGGAGATGAACATAATCAGGTATGAATTTCCTAGGTTTTAGGAAAGTATTTTGAATGCAAAACTAAATATCATAAAAACAGTTATCAGATCGGACAATAATTTGGTCCTCTGCAGTATTTTAAGTGTTAAGTGTAATTTGAAATAAATTCATTTAAAAAATCCAGGCTTGGTTTTTAATACACATGACATGTTATTAATTTGTGAAAATTGTTTTCTAGATCCTTTAATTCCTCGTGAATAGTCTTTACTTCAAACAGGTGCTCAGTTTCACAGTCCGTTTATACTCATCATGATCCCTGTTTCTAAAGGACAAGTTCAACTATTTTTAAAGTCGATTTTTTGCTGTTGTAACCAATAGGTGCTGGAATCTGAACTAGAAACCTAATTCTGGAGTCGGGAAGCACTGTCGGCTACTGTGTCACAAGATCTATGTCGAGTCTCCCCAGCCTGCTCCAGGGCTTTCTCTCACACACAGTGAGCTGTGTCCTGGGCTTTTTATATTCATAACACCAAATAAAACACTAACATTTGGAATACAGACATTTAATTCAATCAGTGTCTCCGCTGATGAGTCTTTTCTGAAGTAGCCTTTCAATGCTGAGTTCCTTAGGGCAAATAGGTACCACATTAGCAAATCCTCAATAAAAGGCTGACTAATCTCAGTTGCATCTATTTATTTCGTCCAAACAAAAGTGCTTAAGTTTAGCACAAGTGACCCTTATTAGAGCCTGAACAGTAGCATTAGAAAATCATGAGTAAACTGAACAGTGAGTAAGCTGTTTTAATTTAATCAGCTACTTTGATAAAATTAGATTTTCATGTGAAACCACAGAAGGTCAGTTAAGCGTTTTTAAAGATGAAATAGATCAACAAATTTAACGGTTTGATACAGGTATTGTGCATACACACATAAAAGCACACACAAGATTTTGAATCTGATATCAAGTTTACATTGCAACCTCCTGCTTCTGAATTCCTTTGTTAAAGCTGCTTGAGTTAAATTTTTTTGACACTCGGTCAAGTAACAATACATAATATGACAGGGGTCGTTTAAAGTGACACACAAAAAAATGATCATCTGACTCTGGAGCTCCATTCAGCTTGATGTAGTATTTTTGGCTTGTTTAAGCTTTTTGCCAAAGCAAAATTAGCTGTATTTAGCTGTTATGTGGCTCAATATTTCCCTCTGCAGTTGGTGGAGAACAAAAACAGAGCTACAAGAAGAGTGAATATTCCCAGAAGAAACAGATATGCCCACAATAGTGCTATCTTTGGCTCATTATGAATAAACTTTTTTTTTAGATTTTAAAAGCTACTGAAGACTATTCCAGACCAATAATTGAATCAGTCTAAGTTATTTATCATGTCCAGTTTAAAATAAAGAAATTTTTGTCTGAGTTACCCACTTCTTTCAGTTTTTATAAAAATGTTTACTATTATTTACCCTTCTAGATAAACTGCCTCTTTTTGAGCTGCAGCCTCTTGTCCTTTGAATCACGGGCATGTAGTCATGCATGTTTTGAATAATATGGTGAATAAATAAATACATCGTGCCAAAAATTAAAACTAAATACCCGCCAATTTCTCTCTCCTGCTTCTTGGACTGACTGAACCCTCAAAAAATAAGCTTCTTTCCATCACTGAGGAACATAGCTCAGGGGCAGCGAACAGAAGCTGTAAAGACAACACTGACATACTCTCACCTTTTGAGATGAAATTGCAAACTGCTGTTAATTACCAAATTTAGCAGATACAAAGCAACAGTGGCTTTATTCGCGCAGTAAAATGTTAGAACATAGGCAAACAACAGGGGGCTCATAACCAAAAGTGTCACCAAATAATCTGTCCTTGCTCCCCTGGATTCTAAAGAAATCCCAACAACACAAGTAAAATGGTGCCTGATGAAGCTTGTGCACTTACACATTGCATTTTGCTCTTCTCCTCGTAGGTGTCACTCCTGGTTTTGTGGGTAAAACTGAATTATAATCAAGAGAAAGAATGGGGGACTGGAACTCGTTGGGGAAGCTGCTGGAGAGTGCCCAGGAACACTCCACCGTCGTGGGCAAAGTCTGGCTGACGGTGCTGTTCATCTTCCGCATCCTGGTGCTGGGAGCTGCCGCTGAGAAGGTGTGGGGAGACGAGCAGTCCGGCTTCACGTGTGACACCAAGCAGCCTGGTTGTCAGAATGTCTGCTATGACAAGACCTTCCCTATTTCTCACATCCGCTTCTGGGTGATGCAGATCATCTTCGTATCCACGCCGACTCTCATTTATCTGGGCCACATCCTCCATCTGGTCCGCATGGAGGAAAAGGAGAAGGAGAAAGAGAAGGACCTCGCCATTCAGATGGAAAAGCAGCAGCAGTTACTTGGCAACAAGCACAAGAAGGCCCCAATTAAAGACAACCAGGGTCACGTGCGTTTGCAAGGCACACTGCTGCGCACCTACGTCTTCAACATTATTTTTAAGACCCTGTTTGAAGTGGCCTTTATTGTAGCTCAGTATTTCCTGTATGGTTTTGAGCTTAAGCCGATGTACACCTGCGACCGCTGGCCTTGTCCTAACGTGGTGAACTGCTACATCTCCAGACCCACGGAGAAGACCGTCTTCATCTTCTTCATGCTGGCTGTGGCCTGCATCTCTCTGCTGCTCAACCTGGTGGAAATGTACCATCTAGGGTTCACAAAGTGCCACCAGGGTCTTCGCTACAGACGATCACGGGCCACCACTGAGGCTCCCAAGGTCCTAACCGAGGGGGTTGTACCCTTTGTCCCGAGTTACAACTACTTTGGTGGTCATCCTGCGGTGCCTGAACCTTTTCCTACAGACACAAAGTACAGCATGGCAGAGCCGAACTCTGCATACAGCCCCTACAACAGCAAAGTCGTTTACAAGCAGAACAGAGACAATTTGGCTGTAGAGAGAAAAGGAAAAGCAGAGGGAGATGAAATGAAGGAAAGGAAAACTTCCACTCCTGCCTTCGAGGTACCCATTGAAAATCAACGCAGAAGCAGTCAGTCAAGTAAGCACAGCAACAACAAGAGCAGGCTGGATGACCTGAAGATCTAAGGACCTTCTTTGCTTTAAAGCACAACCCAGGAACAACATGCAGGGGTATGTGGGCATATGGAAGACTATTAGGGACAAAACTATTGAGAGAAAACAAAACTGATTACAGCTGTGCTCAGCTGGCAAGTCAAGATTTGGGAACAGGAACAGATTTGTAAAAGTAGGATAAATATTTAGTAAGAAATCTTTTCTCTAAACTCTCAGGACCTTTTATTGTAGGAGGTCATTATGTGGACTTAAATCGCTCTTTTGGACATATTTTTTAACAAGTTAACATGAGAGAAAAACTAGTGTACCATTACTGAGAAAGCAGGGGTAAATACGGTGCCAATTGAATAAACCATGCTGTTCTCACCATGAAGTTGCCTCTAATGGATCAAACTTTGAAGATAATAGGCAAAGGACGCTTCACTTCTTACTCAGTTCACTATTTAAGTCTTAATTTATTAGGTTGTACCACATTTTTTTTACCATGCTCATAGTTCTTTGTTTACACTCAAAATATATTCTATGTGTACAAGTCTGCTCCTAGATTTTCTGAAATTTTGAAAACATTGTTTTGCTCTCACTCTATAGTTTTAACTTTGATGAAATTCCATAATTGTGTGTGATAAGGACCCAGATAACCTGAGAACTATGATGTTTACAAGCATTTACTGATAATTAAAAAGTACATAACTTTTGACAAAGAATAGAAAAAAATGAACATTTTACTTCTTGAATATTAAAAATATTTTGAAAACACCAACCCTTATTCAGATGTTACTGTTTTGTTGTAAATTGGAGGAGGCACAATGCATTTCTTAATTCCGTGAGGACACGGCTAAAAGGTAAAATTAATATTTAAGAGCTATCTTTTACATCTCAGGATACTCTTCCATTGAACATTTGCTTTTATCAGTATAATAAATACTTGTCTCTTGTGTGATTGTGAATTTGATTAAACTGATGTGCAGCAAAGGAGTGTTCTGTCAAAATTCATGCTTTAAGTCAGATAGTAAATTTACTGTCATCATGAAGGGTCTAAAATGACATTTTTGTCTTTCTCCTCAGTCTACATGCAGCTTACAAAGAGTTTATATGTTGTTATATGGATGCCATCAGATTGGTTTCTGCTGACACCTTATGATGTACATTTTAGGCAGATGTAGACTTAAAACCATGGTTAACATTTACCTCATATTAAGTTTTATACTCATCAGACATGAAAGGAACTACTGACTTATTAGTGATTTTGAGTGCAGACTGACAATGTTTTTAGCTATTAGCATTTTAAGCCACCAGAGGACTTTGGTGCTTCATTGGGCTTAATCATTTTTTTTTTTTAATAAGTTCCACTTTACACTTTAAGTTTATGTTAAATTCAACATTAAGAGACTTGCATACAAAATTTTTCTTAACTTATTTTATTATATATGTGTCAGATAAAGTGCAAGCTACAGCTACTATTACTATGCGAATCGTACTCTGCATCAGCAACCAATAGTAAAGGACTCTGATCAGAGCAATACTCTGAGAACTGGAAAATTTTATGACTAAATGTCCAGCAAAAGTTTCTCAAAGGCAGAGAAGACCAAATCAATTGATTTGGATTTATGTAACACTGTTGTGTTGTGATGTGTATGAACAGTCCAGTGTGTCAGTGCAACCCTGTTGTTTCTGCCTGGAATTAC
The DNA here is from genome assembly GCA_029783725.1 of Acanthurus tractus. Lineage (NCBI taxonomy): Eukaryota > Metazoa > Chordata > Actinopteri > Acanthuriformes > Acanthuridae > Acanthurus > Acanthurus tractus. The sequence goes on from JAQNCA010000006.1 coordinate 8,069,877, forward strand.
CATCTTTACTGCTTGGCTCCTAAAAGCTGCAGTAAACATGCCCAGACTGATGGCGATGTAGATGGACCTATTTCTGACACGATTGTATGGAGGACCCAGAAGCAAGTCTTTGAAGTGAGCAATGAACAGCTTTTATTACAGGATTCAAAATACAGTACACAGCGGGATTTGAACCCGCGAACCTTGGGGTGACTG
>JAQNCA010000006.1:8071990-8083221 GCA_029783725.1 Acanthurus tractus
CAGGTGAGCAGGAACACAGGTGGAGTGAATCTGGCCTAATTGCACTGCTGGAGTGGAGGCAGACTGAAACTGTGACAATTTCCAAAACACATACCATCATACACTGCTGAGAGCTATGCGTCAAACACTTCTTCACGGCTGCTATAAATAGCTCTCATGCACACTTGGTGGATTATTGGGGCTGAAATGGGGGGTAGGGGACAGAAAGTTTGTTCCTCTGCAATAACAAATTGTTGTCGACAGTTAAGCCTCAGTGACGACGGAGAGGCTTGTATCCAAACATGAAGACAGTCTTCACACATTACATGGCATGGCAACAACAGCACAGTTATGAACTGTTCTTTGCCCTGCAGCAGGATTACTAACAGCAACCCATTCATTTAGTCAAACACTGAGTATAAAAAATGGCTGTGAGTGACGAAGTTTTTGTTCTCTGTGGTTTAACTTGATTTAACTCAAATTCTTTAATTTGACTTTTATCTCAGCCAAGAAAGTTGTGTTTTTTTTAATTGGTTTTTGTTTGCAGGATAACATAAAACCAACAGGCCTAATTTATGGTACTTTATGGATGGACATAGTATGGGCCAAGGAAGAACCCCATAAAGTTCAGAGTAGGTTTAAATTACATTTAAAACACAAAAAAACACAAATTACTTTTCACTTTTCTTAACATCTGAGGCAGATGAGGCAGAGATAGGGCATTTGGTCTTGACAGATTTAATACCGTACATCTTAAAATCTAGGAGATGGTGATTAAGTTCAGTGGTGATAAAACAGAAACACATGTAGATATATGATGACTCCATATCATAATCCACTTTTATGGTATTAGCAATGTACTGTAGGTGCCAGGGATACAATTCATATTTAGGGTTACTTTAGTCTACTGTTACTTTAGTCTTTAGTCTTTAGTTACTTAGTCTAAAATATCATTGAAGAGTGGACTATTGGCCTTGGCAGAGGTGTTTACTCTCCAAATGCGCTTCTAGTTTGATATTTTACACGTCTGGCTGAGAAGTTTTAAATTTAGATGCTGAGCAGCGGTGTTTTGAAGTTATTTTTTACAAGGCTTTCATATAGGGGTAACCAAGACCAGTCACATATATGATGAAAATAGTGGTGGTCATTTAGAGCAGTTTGACTGGGAAACATCTTAGGTTTCCATTGGTTTTATGAAACGGGACAAAAATTTTACAACTTACAGAACGGCCTCATCACGCTTGACAGGACAAGGCTGAAAACAGAACAGGTGACAGGGGTTAAGGTTACGAACTCTGGGTTACAAAAAATATGCAACCAAATCTCCGAGCCGGAATAGTTCGAGTGACACGCAGAGACTATCCATCACTGAGTCACACTGCTGCCTGTAAATCAGACAGACAGAATGCATACAGGACAAGTTAACGAGAGGACGTTCACTGTTAATAATGTTTAATTATGGGCCTACATGTATGGACCATGGTTTTGTCATTCCATAAAAAGGCTATTTTTGTTGTTGCTGTGTGGCCACTGAGTTGTAAGACTGTAAGTTTCCACCATAAGACCTATTTTTCAGGTCAAAATATGACCCAGTAATGGAAGAGAGTGACCTAGAGAAAAAGAAGCAAGATTCATGCTTTTCTATTTCTATTTTCCCAAAGACATCAAAACTTGGCTTCAAGTATATAGTTTCCATAGCCTTAGTTTCCTTTCTTTTTCTTTTCATTTTTTGAAAATGTGTTTGTCCAGACATGACTATTATATTTATTAATCAATAAAATTTTGCATAACTCAAAGATAACCTGTTCAGATCCATACAGACAGATACAACCATGACTTAAAGCCAGGTTACCAAAGTAGGCAGGCTGTGACCGGCTGACAGGCGATGTGTCACATTTCAATTATGATAGTGTGTATGTCTAAGGAGCTCCAAGTGACACTCAAAATGACCCAGACCATTCATAGAATCATCACTTTTTATTGTGGTTCATCTGTGTAGCTTTAAAACAAGGAAATTATAATCAAGCAGTTAAACAGAAATATCTATGTGTCACTTATCTTGCAAAACAAGCTTTTAATTAAAAGCTACAAACTACAAAAGCTGCAGACTACAATTGCACATACAAGGACTTGGTTAACCATATACTAATGCCCAAGCATTATTCATACCTGCGTATGCACTCTGATGCTTAATGGCAAAACTGACAGCATGCCAGAGAGATAAACGTTTCCAAGCCTCTGATTGTCCCTCCTCTGTCCCTAAATAACCACTGATCTATTCCCCCACCATAAGGAAAACTGAAACTATTATGGGATAATAAAAAGTGCCATTTCCACAGAACTGCCTGCAGAAAAGGAAATACCAATCATTTCAGATTTGATTTTTATGACCAACTATTCCACGTCTCCATCAAGACAAGTAAATGAATTCTCAAGAGCAAACTTATTTTTTTAAATGGATTCTAATCTTGAAGATATTATCAAATGATTAGAAACAGACTAAGCATGCAATAAACTGACATGAGATGAGGAAGAGTACAACCTGCTCTTTGAGATTAGGTTTGTATTTCACAATTATTTCTTTAAGTGATTATTTCTTTCAGTGATGTTACAAATGCAGCATTAAACTGCTAGGAAAGAGTCAGAACATGGTGGGATGTCATCTGCTTTTCTGATTAAACTACAGTTTCATTATGGCAGGGTGTGGATTTAAGGAATCACAACAAATCAATTGTGAATAGGGTGTACTTTTTTACATTGATCATGTAAACAGTAATAGATTTATCTTTTTAGTTCTAATGAATAATAGATGTGTGCAAAATGCTTGTTTTCAATATGTATAACTCACTTCAATGAACTAAAATTACACAATAAAATACATTTCTATACATTTCAGACTGGTCCTCAAAGAAAGCATGTACTAAAGACAATAACAGCAAAACATTGTGAGCAAACTGCAGAATACTTAAAATAAAAGAAACAGAGAATTGCACTTGCGCTTAGAGAGCTCTTGAAACAAGCAGAAATAAAGCTCTTTAAATTTGTAAGTTTGGCCCCTAGAGATGACAAGCTGCAGCAGAAGCGGTCATGACTTTACGCAACCCAAAGCCTTTGAGGTCTGGTGGGGACACAGGCATATCTTCCACAGGTGAATATCAAACAACTGTGCAATAGATTCACTGAGATCAAGGCAAAAAACATAGAAAAGAAGCAAAAAGCGCACAGATAAAAAGTCAATTTTGGCTTTTTGTAGCAAGCAGTAATAATTGCAGTTCATTGAAGGCTAGCATGATGTGGCAAATCCTGTAACTATGCTACACATGCTCTATATTGTATGTTACAGACATTTGTATGTATAATTCCATGATATATTTTAAATGTCCCAAGTCAAAAAAAATATCCCTTTCTCCCTTTTATTTTACACGAATTGCACCCTGAGATTTGATGAAACAAAATGTCCTTCAAAAGGTTTAAGTTTTGTCCACAACAGTTCACTTGATCTTGTGTTATATGAATAATACAGGCCTTATAATTACAATAATCCAATGCCTACTGAACTGACCTCTTTGCACTTATACTGAAGCACAACATCCTACATATACAGTTAAGACGGACATAATAACACAGTACATCAACCAGCAGCACTGTGAGAGTCACACAGCACACATTTAGAAGCAAATGCGGGAGAATTTCCCTACAGTAGCACGGTGGAAATCGAACTGTTTTGCCTTTACAGACCACACTTGAAGTCATGCTATTATATTGTTACTGCGTGTGTTGCTCAGAAAACAAGACACATGAGTATGCTATGGCAGTACAGCATCCTCTCTTGTATAGTATTGCAAATGCAGAATATAATAATAGATTCTTCTATGCTTTCAATAATATCTTACATTGAGATAATCTTTTAAAGGTCGAGTGAGCAGGATTTAAGGGTGTAAAATAAGGCCAAAATTAAATATATTTATAGATATGCCTTCAATAGTGTATAATCATCTAAAAATAGAAATCATTGTGTTATTATTTCATTTAATATAGTATTTTATATCAATAGAGGGAGCAAGTCCTCTTCCATGGAGTTTATGTTGCACAGCCATGTTTCTACAGTAGCCTGGAGGAAATAAACCAAACACTCAAGAGAGAGTCTTTTGAATTTTGCACAAGTTTCTAGTCATTCTTGAAAGGGTGGGGTGAGCAGAGTGACATAAGGTCGGGTGCAACTTCACTGCAAGATGTCGTTAAATCCTACACACTGGACATTGAAATCAATATATGGCTTCCAGGCACAAAAGTGCTACTTGTACTTAGTCACCGTACTACTGCTTACTTACTGCCTTTATCACTGAAAAGCTGGTGTTTCTCACAACATCTTTACAGAGTAATACTAATGTTGTCCAAGTATAGAGACACTACAGACACAGGACACGTCAGCATTTACACTTTGTTTCACTACAGCAGTGACTAATAATATATCAAGACATCCAACAGGAGAAATTACCTGTGGACTCTTTGTTATTGGAGTTGTACTTCAGCATGACATCAGAGACGGAGGGGTGGACAGTTCCAGGTGGCAGTATTTAATGTCCCTTATACACTGCAAAACTATACTGTATGCACTTCATGGCATACAGGGAGAAAATATTTTAAATTCTACTTAAGATCTAAAGGATCTGAAGCTACATGAGAGAATGAATTTCATCACTGATGGCTGAATATGCATAATCTGATTTACGGAAGGACAGCTAACAGCATGTCTGCGATAAGATTTAACATGAAAGTGCACTGAAGCTGTTGGTCAGTGTTACAGCAGTGTTGACAGTGTCTTATAGATGTTGTGCCTTATTTGTTTCATCAACCATCAATGTTGATCATCACCTGCCTGAACATCCAAGCCTTAGCCACACACTTGCACACAAACGTTGCACAACAGATTTTTAAATCTTTTTGTCTCGTCCTCTTCAGCAGTATTCTTACTGTCTTCCTCACCAAAGCCCAAAGCCCGCTGCCCAATCAGGGAGAAGGGAGGAAATTCATGGTGACTTCTGGATTTTAGTCTGAAGCAAAGTAACAGTTCTTTCATGTATCCCTTCATTTACTTGCCTTTAGCCTGAGCTGGGCCACCTTAGCTTGTCCAAGTTTAGTATCAATATCAACAGGCCTTTCAAAAAAGCTGACTATGGCCGGCTCGTTGAGCAGAGAAGCTAGGAGCTGCTCAAACGAGAAGGACCACTCTATCTCTGACGAGTCGGGCCCTGCCTCCTGACTGTTATTGGAGCAGGAGGTGTCAGAGCTTTCTGAGATGATAGAGGCCTCTTTGGTTGAAGACTCTCCCTCCTTCTCCTCCTCCACTGTGGCGGCGGCGGCGGCGGCAGCAGAAGTGCTGGCTGGCTTCGTGGACATGGGGGGGCTGGTCGGCTCCTGCAGCCTCCGTCCCACCTCCTCCATCCTCAGGAGAAGGCTGGTCACATGGGCCACGGCTCGGTACAGAGATTCCTCTTCTGGATCACCATGAAAAATGTTGTAAAGGGTCTTGGAGAACTGGATGAACTGAGTCTAAAACAGGAAAAAAATATTAATGAGCACATTACATTAATAGATAACAGATATCAGATTAAACATGACAAACAGGTCCTTAAATTTGAAAAAATGGGATGCTGAATTTTTTTTTTTTTTTGGCACTTTGGGAACAAAGTAGTCTATTTAGTCATAAAAACAGCATGAACTAAATCACCTGATTGATTCGGGGAAGGTCCTTGATGGTTTCCTCTTTCTTAAGTATTTCATTTTGCCATTGTGTCAGATAGGCCTGCAGGTCCACTTTTCCCCTTCCTTTTAATTTTACAAACAAACTCTTGATTATAAAACAAACAAAACCAAAACATTTACAAATTTTATTCATAACTGTAAAGTGTTTGTGACAAATGTGGCTGATACACTACCTCTTTCAGGGCTTTTCCTTATCACACTGTCCTCAGGAAGATCAAATGCTGAAATAATAAGAAATACCCAGCACATGAACGAAATGAACGTTGGACAAACTCTCAAACACTAAAGAGAACAAGCAATACACTGAAGGGTATCAGGCAAGACAAGACATAACTATGACAGAATTAAGGAGGATTGTGTAAAAGTGAAATCTGAGTTTTAAAGAGAAAGAAAGAAGAAGAAGCTAACCAGTGAGTCGACTCAAGTGAGACGAGTTTTCAGTCACTGGAACAAAGTGCTGGATTCTTTGTTCCTTTGAGTGCAAAGGACTACCTGTGAAAGCTAGAAGATACTGACTGTAAATGCACTGAGAGCAAAGATGAAGACAGAAAGCTGACAGAGGATCCACATCAGCAATGTAGACAGATGAATTTTAATAAAGAGTTCAGTTAAGTCACACATATCTGTCCATAAATCCTGATGTAATCCAACTCCCCCTCAACAGTTTGTGTCATTGTAAAGCCTCAAAAGGGGTGTTTTTTGTTGATAAATGTCAAGACTCAACTCTAAGGTCATGTTGAGCATTATTCTGTAGGGCTGCTTTTCATTCAATATTAACATACAAGATTATAGCACCAAAACAAGTACCTGTAACTTGATGCCAGTAATGACGGATTGCTTTGCCTGAAAATTTTTTTCTCATTTAATTCCACTATGTGAGGGGAATCATTCAATTGCATAAATGGTAGTGTATAAGCCTGATTCATATTTAAATGATTTTCTAATAATCCCTTTCAATGAATAGGGGCTATTGTTATGTTATTATGTACAGTATTATTATACATATAAAAAGAAACATCTATATGGCTAAAATATATTCAGCTTCTGCCTGTGAGAGGAAATTAAGTGTTGTTAGTAAAATAAAATACATCTTTTTCCTGTAAAACATTTTCTGCCTGTATCTTTTTTATTTGAAAATGTGCGATTCTTCTGCATGTATGTTCCAACCCCCACCAATGACAGTGTGTGTTTGTGTGTGTGCATGCATGCGTGTAGGTCAGCACTGCTAGACTTAACAATTACCCTCAAAAGCAAACAGTGCCATGTTATTTGCCGAGAGATGCCTTGGGATTATTCAGGGTTTCTTTGCAGTGAAATTTTCCGACTTTTTTCTTGATAATTAGGATCCAAACGGAGTGAACTTCAAAACACAGTGATCAACTTTCCACAGTTTTGAGATTCAGACTAGCATCTGCAGAGAATATTATTTAAATCTAACATTTAATATTTCACACTGGGCAGCACAGAAAACTGCAACCCTTAGGGGAGATGTGGTTATAAATTTAAGGTAGAGTGGCGAGACACAACCATTCAAGACAGAAATGACGTCACTGCGTAGCCCCTCTTCTCTAATTGAAGCTGATAAGAGAATTCAGCTGCCGCACTCCATTTGGACTGAAAAACCTCGAGACTCTCTGCTCAAAATAGCACATGATTTCATTTCCTTCATCAGTAGAGTGCTTGGCCCAGTTCCAGTGTCAGACTTTGATGTGAGCTCAAGTCCATGACAGCTCAGGACTGTCCCACAGTGAAACCTGCAAGGGACTGATGTCTCGGCAGTTTATTTTTTTAGCCCTTTCCTTTCTGCACACTTTCTGTATTTCAACAACTCTGGAGAATCTGCTTGAGGGAAAACAACAACAACGCATAATGCTCTAATGTGAAAATCAGTGACTATGGAATATCACATTACAAACAGGTCAGAGAGTGGGAGGGGGTTTGCGTGATGTCACTTCTGTCATCAGAGGGTGTATGCATTTTCTATTTGTCATCATGCCTCTTATTTAATGTGACAGCACCACTTATGGCTTTTCCGTAGATGCAGATCTGCATGTGAGTGAGTTTATGAGTTTATTTTGACCTTTTGGAAAAACATCAGAGATAAGTCTCCTCTCTGTGGCAACAGGATGGGACCTGTCCTTGGTGCTGAAGCAACATGCACTCTCTCTGACACACAAAACAAGCTCTGCTGCTTGATGTTCACTGGCCTGACACATCACAAAACATGATTCAGTACTCCAGTTCTGCTAAACTGTCAGTTGTAATTTGAGAAATTCTTTCTCATCAAAGACCCTCTTTACAGAGAGAAACTAGCCGGCTGCAAAATGCCCCTGCAGCTCCCCGCGGCCATCGCCCATCGTTGCCATGGCAAAGTTCTTTTACCCAACATGGACTATTCTTACCCCTGCCTTTAAGCACGCACTGCCACATCGTGCAGACAAGAGCCGCACATTCAAGGACAGTTTCTTCCCCGGGGCAATATGCTCAGTCTACAAACATTGAGTTATGGACTAGATCATTGAAATGACAACTCATACATTTTTTTAAGGCCTCTAAACCACAGACAGTGTGAGTATGTCTGATCTTTTGTATTACTTTAGGCTTTTTCTGTATGTCTGTATTTGCTGTGTTATTGCTGGTATGTGACAGGGTTAGACTGAATTCAGAGGTTGTCAAGGATTCAGCCTGAAAAATATCTGCCTCCCTTTAAAGTTGGTCTAGCAGCAGCAGCAGAGTAAATGATCACAGTAGATATGTTGCAAAGAGAAACAGCTCAGAGGGTGAAGCTGAAGATACAATAATACAGATCTGTTTTTTGTACAAAAGCAAAAAGAAAGAAACAGGCTAATGTGACTGAGACTGCACAGAAAGATTAGAGTTTATAGTTGTCTTTTGTTAATATTCAAACTTGAAACAGACAGATTTGCTGCTGTTAGTTTTATCAATAGTTCATCACTCACCTGGTGGCAGGTGCAGCTTGAAGAGGAATTTCAGCTTATTTGTAAAAGATCCACTGTACAAAGTATCTGCAGAAAGAGCATTTTAAAATAATTACAGTGAGGACACTGACATTAACGGTTGCATTCATGGTGTGCGGAGAATGAGTACACTAACCAAGGGCAAAGCAGAACTCTTTAAAGTTGATGAGGCCGTCCTGGTTCTCGTCTATCAGGCGAAAGATCCAGAGAGAGAGGGTGCTCTTGGTGCTGCAGAAAGCCCAGGGCTCCAGCAGGGAGAAGAGCACACTGAACTGCTGGAAAGCCAACTGGTACTGCTCCAAATAGGCCAGGCTTGGGTCATGATGGAGCAGAGCGGGACTCTTCATTGTCCAGTAGCAGCAGAGGAAATGCTGCCTCTGAAAACAGAGAGCACAGAAAAACGTGTGTCCATTTCTCTTCTTTGACAGGTGACATTTGTTATGACGATGCTGATGGTACCGTATCTTGTCTTTGACTCACTTTGAATAAGTTATAGAGTTCATCAAGCTGTGAGACACTAAACCGGACTTCTTGGGACACCACACGAATCTGGAAGTACATTTTAAATGTATCCTTAACATCACCATAACAATGCCGTTTCACTGATTATAGTAAACTCAGTGGCTACTTACAACATTTTGTTTGGTTGTATCTTCCAGCGTCTGAATGACATACAGCTTGTTTCTTTTCCGTGAACTCTCGACTTCCTCTGAACGTATATTTCCATATTTCTGAAAAAAAAAAAGCCCAGTTAATAAAAGAAACCACAACACTAATGTCCCTAAATAAAACTGACGTGAAAAATGTCTTGTTTTACCTCGTAAGCCTCTCGGATCAGTTCGCTGATATCCACATTGAAGCGAGATGCTTTATCATTATTGCCCACTGGAGCTTGCTGCACTGTTGGAGGCAGCGGACTGTCTTTGTTTGTCACACTGTCAAAAAACCTAAAATAACACAATTAGAAAAAAGAAAAAAAAAACTGTAATAGTGTTTACAATCAAACAGCCCTGATATGTTTGTTTGTATACAGACTTGTTGAGGATGGTGACAGCCTCTGCATCATCGTGACAACTGATCAAAGCCTCCATGTTGTAGTCCAGCACGGCTAGGCCGAGCTGCAGGATGGCTTTTATGCCGTCGTAGAAAAAACAGTCCACCACGTTCACAGCGCTCTCTATGGGTAGGACACTGATGAAGAGAGTGAGAAACCATGACAAGGACACGGATGAGAAGAAACTCAGGTCCGTCATGTGTTCCACCAGCTGGGGGAGGTGTTCTCGAATCAGATCTTCGAACACTGCCTGGTCGACCAAAGCGCCTGATTAAAAAAAATAAATAACGTGAAAAAAAAAAAAAAAAGATGGGCAACATTTCACAGTGTGACCAAGTTCCCGTGTGACTAATCATTCAAATTTGAAGTCCAAAAAATAGCCAGCAGAAATACTTTGCCTCCCCTCTCACCAATTATTCGGCGATTGAAGTAATCCGGCAACATCCTCTCACAAACGGCCACTAAGAGCCAGAAGGCCTCCTCTTCTTTGGCGTAGAGCAGAAGAACTGAGGTGAGAATGTTCATGGCCTCAACAGAACAAGAGGAAACTCTTTTAAAAACCAGACTACTTTAGGGCCAATTTAAACACGCGTGTGTGTGTGTGTGTGTTGGTGTGTGTTGGTGTGTTTTCTAGAGAATTGGTGCCCTTTTCAAAATGTTTTTAATCGTTTCAGATCACATGTGGCTAGGGTCGCAGTGGTAAACCAGGTAAGGAGAGCTTGGTTTAAATCAGTCATGGTTAAAAATTTGTGTTTATGCCTGTACAATAATTGAACACATTAATTTCACACAAGGGCTGAACATAAAATCAGCATGAACATGTTCGATCATGACAGCAAACTGGCTGAGCATTTCTGGAGAACTACATGTTGTTTGCCTGTTTTTCACACCCGTTGTATCTTTTTTGTGATAATATACTTTAAGGTTCATGTAGTAATTATCGTGTCAGTTTCTGCATTGTGGCTGATGCCTTTAACAGTGTTTTTTATCACAAGCAATCAGGGCTTTTCTGCCACTTAAACATGACTGTAAGGAAATCAAAGTACCTGGCAGTAGCCAATTTTAGGGTTCCTGTATGCATAGGCAGTAAGGACTCTGCGCAGAGCTGAGATCCCTGTGTCACTCTGAAAAGCAGGGTGCTCTGGCAGAGAGCGGTGCAAGTCTCTCTCAATCTCATCTGTAGCCAGGGTGCTCGTGCCCAGAGACTGTTCAACCAGCTCCGTGTAATAGCCAGGGTGAGTGGCCATGTCGTTCACAGCTCCTACACAAGCAGAACCACAGGCCAAAAGCAGATCAGATCCCACACCAGCCGTGGTTTACTTAATTATTTATGTTAAGCACTTAGGCACTTGAGTGTTAACATTTTCAAGCACACAAGGCCTACTCAACAAATCAGTGACACTTCAGATCACTTACTGTACATACCACAACAAGTCTAATGTCGGCTGCAAAAT
>JAQNCA010000006.1:8093076-8139858 GCA_029783725.1 Acanthurus tractus
CTCTTCCGATCTTCACATCATTTGTCAGGGCATACAAGCTAAAAACTAACAAATGTAGATCATTAAAAAATCAAGTACAATTTATATTGGACCTGTTCAAAAAACTGAACTTTATTCAGTGTCCAATACAAAGACAAGATAGAGATTTAATTTGCTCTTAATTTTTAGTTTTTGTTTACTTTAATATTTACAATAACTCTCTCTTTTTCTCCACCAAATCAAATAAGCTCAGAAACCAAAGGCGATATGATCTAAATCACACCCGCATAGCTGATAGTATTCAGCATTAAAGTTAACTGAGACTATACTGATAAGTAGTCTATACAGTTATGTAAAACTGATATCCATCAGCTGACAAAAACTATTTAATTAAAACATCAGAAGCAGAAAAAAGGGGTTGTTTCATCAGAGGCAAAAACATTCTTTCTCTTTTTGCCCTTTTTGCTCTTATAAGTCAAAATAAATATCAATAGTATATTAACATTGTGTAGCTGTCACAGTAATGTTACATCTAAAACATATCTATGATTTCAAAGACCAAATTCAATATCTATAAGCCATCACGTTCATTTTTAGCACATTAATTTTCATTTCCTGCATCGATTGGAAACCAGAAGTACAGCGTACAACTTTGTCATCAGCCTTTCTTTTAACATTTTTTTAACAAATTACTTTGACAGCAGCCCATTTGAGCTCCTTGTCCTGGGTGTGACGTGAGAGGAAATGGCCGCCGTGTAACTGTTGTTGTCGCGTTGATGACGTCAGGTGAGTTTAAGTGTCTGCTCAGCGCGGAATTTAAAAATAGGAATATACTTCAAACACCAGCCGTCTACTTTTAATGCTAGACTTAGCATTAAGTATTTAGCATTATTACGTTAGACATACCACGCAGACTTCAGGCAACCTTTGCTCTTTTTGTGCACTTCTTGACGATTTTGGATAGTGACGCAATCAAACAGCACCCGCGTTGTTTTTAACGTAAGCCCAATTTAGCTAACTAGCTTAACTTTGTTTCCAAAGTATTATTCTCTCAAAATATCAAGATATATCAACTCGTGTTTAATAACTAGCTACAATAACACAAGTCTACGTCAGCAACTTTAAATGTGTATATGATGACAATATTGTGGTAAATGTTGTCAAGAAGAAGTTAGCTAGTAAACCGTCAAGCTAACATGAGAGTTCGGATACAGTGTCACACACTGGCTTTCAAGCTGTGATCAGTTCAATTAAGAGTGTGCAATGGAGGATTGCTCGTCTTGTTCTCTGACGGGGACCAGCCTCCCTCCAGCGTCGTTCCTACAGAGGATGCTGGAGCGGTTATCCTCTACGCAGTGTCTGAAACTACAAACTGAGGAGGCGGTGCCCGTCACTGTCATTGCTCTCCAGAGGTACCTGTCAGAGCAAACTGAGGGGCAGCAGACCGACAGCTACAGTTACGATGTGACGGTCACTGATGGAGTCTGGCGAGCCAAGTGCTTTGTTCACCCCAGTTTAAATCATCTGGTGCACACTAACACCCTGAGGACTGGGACTGACATCAGCATCACGCAGTGCTCATTTGTTTACAATGAGAGGAGACTTGGACACGGTTACATTTGCATTGAACAACTCAGATGTGGTGCAGAGAGGTCTGCCATACTGAACCATATAAAGGATGTCAGTTCACTGCCAATGCTGGTCAAGCATGGCATGGAGAGGAGTGTGATACTGCAAAGCGATGTCCCCCTTTGTGTTAGCAGCAAACATTACCTGTCCCTGTGGAACAATGACGACCCAGAGGGAGACATCTGGGTCTTAGGGTCCTCCCCATCCGACACAGTGCTGGATGGTGAGACACTAGGTTTATCCTTCTGTTATTCACTGATCTATTGGCTGGTCACAGTCCAGTCCAGCTAACGCCTCTCTCTTCAGGATTTGCTCTATATTTATTCTGTGTAACCTATGGCTATGCTGTGTTGTCCACTTTGTGTTCTTTTTGACAGTGTCCAAGATTGCTCTTCTTTGTAGTCTGGAGTCATCCTTTAAAAACACATGGAAACCTCTCCCTCTCCTAGTAAAGATAATACACAAATCCAGATTGCGGTATTATGGGAAGTTTGGCCTCAAGATTGATTACCCCTACCAGGTACATACGTTCTTTCTCGAAATTTGTAGTACCATCAACAAGATAAAAACAAGATCTCATGTTCATTTTCTTATAACATTAGTACTAAGTATTGTTTACTTTTTTTCACCTCTTGCTTTGTAATATTTCAGGCATACTTCGAAGTTGCTGACCAGAGTGGGACAATGTCCCTTGTGCTTTGGAACGAACTTTGTCCAGAGTTTTACCAGAGACTAAATGTGGGCACAGTGTTGTACATCCAGAACTACACCTTGAAGCAGAGTTATTCAAACCGGTCACACCCACAAATGGACCATCACAGAATGAAGACCTTTAACTCCGTAGGTATGTACTGCTGACCACAGTCTTACATTGTGAGGTTTAGCTACAGAAGTTGTGTGTAAATAGTATTTGGGTTTCATGTTTGAAAAAGTTTCACAAACGCAATGATATGAAACTTAACACTGGCATTGTTTTTTAGTAAGGAGCATGTCCGTTCTGCTCTTTCACAACTGAATAATAAGTTTAAAAAAAAGGAACTGAACCTATTTAAGTTGTAGGATTCTCAAGTAGTTACATGCAGTAAAACCTAATTTTTATTGAGGTCACTCTTAAGAATGTCTGTCTGTTTCTACACTATGAACGTTTCTCCTACTCTGGCATTCATCAATTTCCTTTCATTTAACATGAACAGTTTTTCTATAATCACTAAAACAGTTTTGAAAATCAGAATGTTTTGAAAAGATCTAAAAAGTTCTTCTTTTTTGGTCTTGATTTATTTTTAGGTTGTTTGAAAGTGCTGGTGAACCACATCATAAAGTTAGCTTCAGCTCTCTGTAACTTAATACCTCCCACGCCCTCTTATTTGTTTTTCTAAGAAATTTGCCTGAACCCTCGCAACCCCGCATCAGTCATCACTGTGGTCTCACAAAAGAGTGTCCAGCCTCAGTGGGGATTGCCTGAGGTTTGCTACCACTTTATCACCAGGTAATGAAACAAGATTATTCAGTCTACAGTTTAACGTTTGTCTGACTTTTTAAGTAAGTCTGTTGTGAGTATCACATTTATTTTGAAAGTTAGTGTAAATATAATGAATTATAGAGAAACAATATTTGCCAAAGAACTATTCATATCATCCACCTGTCTTTAAGTGAGTTTTTTAAGTAGGAAACTAGCAAACTAGGAGCCTTTGTTTTAAATGTCCTTCCCTGGTCGAAGCAACATTGATTGTATGTTCACTCTGAAATTACAAAAAGCCTGCCTCTACTTTTGGTTATCATGATACTTCTTCAGCTTAAGCTCTTGTTTAAATTCTACAAAAATATCACATGATGTCAGTCTTCTGTGTAAGCTCATTTTGCCACATCTGAGTGAGCTGATCTCTCAGCCTCTGTTCAACAGTCAGTTTTAACCATTTGAAGTTGTTATACTTTTGTATGAGTCAACCAAAACCACAGTCATCCAGTGTCTGCTTAACCTACAAGACCCACAGCAACACATGTACAGCCTTGTTATACAAGTCGAGCAAAAAGCTGCACTTTAATGAATTGAGTTCACTTTCCTTACCCTCTGATAGTTTTGTTCAAAAACAGCTTAATGTTGTGGATGTATTTTACAGGTCAGAGTTGGAAAACTTATCCAACAATTCTGCATGTGATGTCATTGGTTTGGTCACTTTTGTTGGCCGTGTTGAAAGAGTTAAGAGCAAAGGGAACAAGGGTAAGAAATGTGTTTTTTTTTTAATCTACAAACTGAAAACTTATTTTTTAAGCTTAAATGCAATTTATACATTTCCTTTTTAATTTTAATTCACTTTTTTTGTTTTATCTTACTCAGGGCCAGAAAAATACTGGACGTATCGTTGGATCCATGCCGTGGACGGCACATCTGGCCACCCTTTTATCCTGGAGGTCTTTTCCTCCTCTCAGCCAGAAATCTTCCGACGTATATGCCCAAGTAAGTCAGCTGTATCAGCTCCTGTCTGACACACTTGTAAGCATTTTGCCCTAGTTTGTTGTCTGCATCATCATCTCTTCCACAGTGACCTACCTGGTGTGCACTCAGATGAGAGTTTGTCACGTGGAAGGCTCATTGCCCTACCTTACAAGCAGCTTCGAGACAGAGACGTTCATCACAGGTTCGCCCAGCTTGAACAAGTCGCTGATAGTCTACATATGTGTGTTGATCGTGTTTTTCACTGCAGTTGAAACTGAGATATGTATAATTTGTCTCAACAACAGGCTACCACAAAGGTCAGCCATATGTGAGTGACCCCACAGTGAAGAGCTTCATCCAGTGGACCAAAACTCTGAAGGATAACGTCGTCCTCCAGAAAACTGCTGTTGGTGGTCATTACTGCTACCCACGCCCCCCACAGAAATATACCCAGTCAATGGCCGACACCTCAGGTTAGAGGAAAAAAAAAAACAACACACAGAATGATTAATTTCAATATTTTCTAGTTTTTAAATCATATTCACATGTTTTAGAATTATTTTGGCCCCCTAAATAGCATAAATTATTTATCATTTCATGGCATGAAATGATGAACTCTGCCTCAGTACTGAACCAAAATGAAATTCACTCAATGCTCTTGTGGGTGGCAGGAATCCAAACGAATCTGGGTCAACATTCTCCCGCAGTTCTACAACAAAATACAGTGTAGTGTACAGTCTGGATAAATCAGTTGTATTGCAAACCTGCTGTCTGCATCTCAACGCATACTTGCAGGGAATTCATCCTCATACTAGCATTCTATATTTTCTGTGGTTTTTCTTTAATGCCTCTCATAAGAAGACGATTTACATTTTTTTTCTGTAGACTACATTAAAAATCTGCATCCTGTGATAAAATGTTTAATTGGCCATGCAGACTTTATTTTAAAACCTTTGCTCCTTCCTCAGCTCAAGCCCCTCTGGTTGCTGCGGCCGACTTGAAGAAGGAGTTAGAGACATTGCAGTATAGGGAGCATAAAAAACTTGCCATTCAAGGAAAGATCACAGCAGTGCGCTACATGAAAACCCCGAAGCCCACAGGGTCTCAAGTAGAAGACGAGACAGAGGTAAGAGACATTATTTCAAAGCCTCTTTTTTAAGAACTCTGACCAACAAAACTGTAAAATAACTCAACTGGTTTCCTGCAGGCATTAGATGTTTCTTCTGATGTGTGTGAACAAGCCGAACCAGACACAAACAATGATCCCTCAACAGCTGAGCGGACCTTGGAAAGCAGGTTAACTCCCTCAGCAAATAGAAGAAAAAGGAGAATTGACAAGAGGTATGATTTGACTTTCAGGGTTTTGGGCTTGATTTTGTATCTTTTTTTGTACCTGTTATTTAGCAGAATTTTACATGTAATTAATTAAAAGCAACATATCAGCATTTTTTCCAGAGAAGCTACGAAGTCCTCCTTGAATCCTGATAGAGTGCCATCAAAAAGGTACCGTAGGCTTAGCAGGTTGTGTTCATCAATAACCCACCTGATCCTCTCTGAGCCCATCTGTCTCTGCTCCGCTGCAGGAGAGCTGGAAGCAAAACTACACAAGAAGAACAAGAACAAGCAGAAGAAGAGAGCGACTCTCAATCTGAGGATGTGGAATCTCACTCACAACCTCAGAATAAAAATCAAGGTACATTGGTGGAGCTTCAGCTTTAACGCATGTTACCTGTGTGGTTCTGATACTCTGTCACATTGATGTGTTTCTTTCCAGCAGACTCTGAGGGGTTGTCATGGGAAAGCAGCAGCTGGCTGAAGCAACAACAAGAAGTGTCTGAACGTTTGTGTCAGGGTAGTTTGTACCAGGACAGCGTGTCTCGAAGGTTCACCTTTGATGATAAGGACGTCCTCCTACAGTGGAGTAACCTTCAGCCAACACGTTGGGCACCTGAGCAAACTGTCGATACCCTCCCACCCGCAGTTAGTCAAGGATACTACCAAGTGACAATATTAGGTAAAGTTTTCTAGTTAGAATTACTCTGATCTGCTCCAGCATTGTAGCGTGTGTTGTGGGCTTAGGCTTTAGTGGCCCTGTTTGCCAATCTTCTTTTTTTTGACAGGTATAAACAAGCAGATAGCCGTCGATGCTGCATACCTTCCTATCGAGAGCTCAGACGAGCCCAGAGCCATTGGTCTACCTCAGGATCCCCACGGCAACACGATGCTGTCCTGCCTTTCATCAGGCTTTCTCTGTCCTCTCATTGACACCGACAACCACAGTGAAGTGATGTTTCCTCAGCCAGGTAGCCACCTATCAGGAAACAGTTTATCATTAAACACATAGCATATTGGGATCAGTGTGATGGGTGATGCCATGTGTGATTGTTTTTTCTTTCAGAGGAGGTCCTAATGACTGGCAGTGAGCTCGAAGACATGCATGTTGTGTGCATCTTGGACATTTGTCATCTGGGTGGAGATAAGATGGAGGTCCTGATCAGCAAGGTGTACAGAGTGACAGAGGTTTCCCTTGACTAGGAGGCATAAGAGAGAAAGTGTTCAGTTCTGTAAAAATATCTGTGTATATAATCAGTAGACATCAATCATGTAATTAGACAGTTATTTAGGTTTGGAAAGGAAACTAAGTCCACTTTCTGTAGACAAATTCTCAATTTGATACTTGTAAATTTCCTAAATGCCTTTTTCACCTGTACAGTAAATGTCACAGTATACTTAAAGATGACTCAGTGGTGCTTTAATATTTCATGAAGAGAAAAATGTTTTGATTGATTAAAATACTAGAGTACATTGAATTTCATATTTTATTACCAGCAGAAATTGTCAGTGTATTTTCTATGAATGACAGATGTTGCTTTGCCTACATATAAGGTTTGTTTAACTACGCAATCCAAGTTTTATCTCCGTTAAACAAGAAATTGTCACTGTAGACTAATAATGTTGAGAAACAGATGGTGCTTTGAATAGATCCCATCCAATGAATCACAGTGAAAATCAAAATTTTTAAGGTGCTGCAGTAACTCACATAGACTTTCTTTCCCCAGTTATTTTAAATCCTTATTCTGATCAACAACTCAGTGTCAACAAACTTGGATAAAAGTCAGCTGTTTAGCATCATGTGATGTGACTTTTTTTTTTTTCAAAGAAGGGTATAAAACGTTTAGCATAAGATTTTATTCAAAGTCAAAACTTTTTTTCCTTCATGTCCAGGGGCCTGCTAAGTCTTTTTCTCCTGTTAGTCTGGCTTTCTGATGTGAAAGTACAACTTTTTCATGAAGAACACACAGTTGAGAAACAATCTTTTAAATAATTTTCTGTGTAAACAGTTTGCTCAGAATAACAATGCATATGTTTAAAAATATTTATTTTCATATATTTCACAATATCCAGGTTGATTTATAAATAATTCAATATAACATAATTAATATCAAGATATTTTAGAATGTAAACTTAATTTGTTAATTTCTTTTAAAACAATGTTAACGATATTTTTAAAGCTTATTTTGATGGTAAATACAGAAAGAAAACAAGCCATACAAGTGACTGTGCAACACCAAGTTGAACACAAAAACAGCCTCACCTCCTCTAATAAGACACTTCATTATCTGTTACAAAATTATTTTAATTTTAAAATCATGTAACATACATATGTAATCTATTAGACATATAAAATAAACAACTATATAGTCTAAACTTTTTTTTTACATTCTATCATACAATATATTCAATATTTGTTTCTGCACTGAAACTGCAGAAATGGCCGTGAACCAGGTTTGTTTTGTTCACATCCTGGCAAATCTTACACAGAAAGCATTGATCTGACTGCCAACTCACACAGTTAAGGTGTCAGTCATTTTTTTTTTTTTTACAATTCAGAAAAGTACAAGTAAAATGTGATTCAAATCACATGCCTTCAGAGACAGTCAACAAAAAAACCCATGAAGAAGAAATGCATTGTGAGAGATAAAGAAAGAAAGGTGTGACAACTAATGTTGGTGGAAAGACAGCAAATGAAGAAAGACAGTACCGACTGAGCAGATGGATTATTTACAATGAGGACACACACCTTAAAAAAAAAGAAACTTCTAAAAATCATCTCACATCCAAACATCTGGCGCATGATGAGGTGATCTGTCCACAGCAAAATAATTTAGGGCTTTCCCGCATCTGGTACACAATGCATGAACTATTACAACATTATTAACTCATAGTTGAGTTTAATGAGAAGAATTCCCTCCACCACACTCACAAGGCAAATAACAGTGTGATAACAGTTGTTAAGTGGACCAATATGGACTGAAATATTTTATGGATGATGTGTTTACATGGAAAACACCCACAAGGGTAAGTTTCATTGCGACTGACAGAAGTTGATATTCTGCATAATTATAAATTTTCCAAAAATGGCTTTAGATTTGTCTCAGTAGTTGAAGTAAAACTGAATAACAAAGGAAAGTAAAAATATAGTTATCTATGGCACCTCTGAGTTGCTGGCTGAGCTGAACTTACATGTGCTGTAACAGTAAAGTTACTGTTACATTCCAAATATGGATGTTTAGAAATACATAAAGGGTGGCTAAGACTTCCTTCAGCCATCTAAAAATATATATTTTAATGATGATGTACAATTGCACTTTTCTTAAAAGCTAAAAATGAAACCTGTTTCAAAAAAAAAGAAAGAAAGAAAGAAAATGACTTTTTGAAGGTTTCTCAGTTTTGGCTGAATTACCGTTTAAAGACGCTACCCTCGCTATCACTGGCAGCAACCAAACAGCTGGACAGCTGTTTGTGCAACCTGATGTTAACCTTCAAAATGTCTGAATTTTTTATGTGAAGAGGACATAAAATTTTAGATTCTTCATTTAATCTCTTTACATGATCAGGATGAACATATGATCCATAACCCAAAAGTTATCATGTTTTGTTATCATGGGTTGAGAAACACCAACACACTCTGCTACTCATTCCCATGCAGATAGAGTCCTGTGTTAATCATTCTAATCATAATCTCCGTTCTGGACACATCTTGTACTTTTTTTTAAAAAAAAAGGTACTGCTGATATTATCGGCTGAAGGAATGTTAGGACATTTTTCATAAAAAAAAAAATACTTCCATATAATTTACATGGTACAATGGCTTAATATACACCTCTATATACATTGTACATCTGTCTGGACACATTTAAAACAGTATAAATTAACATTCTTCTTTTTAAATCAACATTGCACATGGGAAAGTGTAAAACGGCACTGAACTTACATGTTGAAGGAGCTCTGACAGTCGAGTCTCGTTGTCCACTACGAACAGCACCAGTCTTAAAGGGACTGTGGCATACCTAACGTGAATGTGCAGCTCAACTGTCATATTGAGCATGAAGGGCTGCTTTTTATGAAGTGTAGCTCAAGTTCCACAGTGAAAATTTCAGAGTTATGCCTGCTGAGCTGTCTGGACAATGTAACTCAGTGACAAAGATTTTTAAAGTCAGACTCTGGCACAGTAGAATCTGTACAGTATCCTGTTACAATGATCTCTGAATACCATTAAAAAAAAATCTACATTTTGGTTCTTTACTTTGTTTTTTTCCTGAATTAAGTGTGACTGCAAATTCAGCCTCAACGATACACTCTTCATTTCTGTAACAACAGTCTTCTTCTCACCATTGTCACAGTGCTGCAATCATCCCATCTTTACAGAAAAGACAATACAGCTTTACAGCATGAGCCTATAAAGATGATAACTTCCTCTTATCATTATATTAAATTACTGTTTGAGAGAGGAGCGCAGTTACAAGAGCTGATTAGCAGCTAGAATAAAACTGTCCCTCAAAAAACATGATGGACTCTGATTATTGTTAGTCAGAGTTACAGTATGAGAAGAACAAAATTGTAACACCTTGAAATACTGAAAAAACTGACTGCAAAGAACAACAGCACATCACTGCTGCTGTATATGAAGGTCCAAAAATGTGTGTAAAAGTGTAAAAAAAAATCTGATGAGCCATTTTCCCAGTCTGATATAAATTCTTTTCTCCTACTGTGTTCATGATGCAAGAACAAATGACAGAGAAAAGTTTTGCCAGAACAATGAACTCCCCCCCTCCCCATGTGTGGAAAAGGGCCCATAAAAATGGGCTAGTTGGAAATTTTTTTTCTAAACTTCTTGTAGATCAGACTTCAAAAATGGATCACCAGAGTTTTTTTTTCACTTGCCTTTAAGGGTCTCCTTGGCAGTATGTTTGCACAAAAGTGCATTTGAGATTAATAGGTTTTCTGGAAAGGTGAAAAAATATCAGTTAACAAAATGTAAGTTTGATTTTATCAGTAGGTAGCGATGAATTTTTGTAAATATTTTTAAATGAGACAACTTGGTTGTGATGAGAGCGTACATTTTGTGACTTCTCAGATGGTCAAATAAAGAAGAAAATGGACAATCAGGGTAGAATAAACAGAGTAATAATATTCACTGATGTACTGGTCGCAGGCAGGATCTCTCCCAACTCATTTCTCACTGTTTCCAAAATATTCAAATACTCGAGCTCACACCTCTGCAGTGGTTTGTTGTTTTGTGGTATGAAAAACTACTGTGAACCATTAACCCAGACAGGGCAAGACATTAGGACCAGTGTTGACCTTTCAATGTCCAAATGAGAACATAAAATCAATTCAAACTTTTGAGTATAAAACTAGTTTCTTAATTCCATGCCTTTTTGTTTTTTTTTATCTATATGCAATAAATAAAGATGAAATGATTTATTAGGGTTTCAGTAAATATTTAAATGAATCTTAGATACTATCATTACAGAAAGTGTTCAAAAGGAGTTTGGACTCACTGATGTAAAGGTTGCAAAAAGCATCCAATATACATTTGTAATACATCCATTACAAATCTAAATGTCTTTTGTGTAAATCTGATGCGTAAAATAATAAATTATGACCTATGAAAATATAACTTTGTATTCCAAATGGACCTGAGCTGGATTTTTAAAGCCGTAATCAGACAAAACCATCGAACCGCACCATGGATGTACCATGGTTAAAGGCACAAGTTTTTCCCCTCTGCTAGCTTGTTTATCACCTATGGACTCATGCTGCAGAGCTCACAAGAAGCCCTTAAAATCAGGACTTCAGAGCTTTCTTTGTCAGTCGATGAGAAGTGGTGGGATAGTTGTAGCACCCCTTCTTCAGTCCTAGATTGAGGCTTTAAAAATCTAGATAGACCTTCCTAAACATTAGAGAATATGCCCCTCCAGCTTGCCAGTGTAGCATGTTACATATAAATTCATATCAACCCTGAATTTTAGATATGATGGTCATCTCACCACTGCATGTTTCACAATAAAGCCCCTCTCTTGTGACTTGCCATGAAAATACCTGCAAGTGAATCATTATTTTTGGAAACAGAATGGGAGCGATATCTGGTTGAAAACACACTTGGAAGGGAAGTTCCAATGTACACAAATCCCTTTTAACAGATGAAGCATTTTCAGTTGGGGATGATCTGTTGTCACTGGGCAGGGGTGTCAAAGTGTTGGTTTGTGAAAAAACCTCACTCTTAAGCAATTATTAGTGAAGAAAATAGAATACATATTCATGGGCAAAAATAAATACTCTACTTTTAGCTAGGGGGTGGTACCAAAGTGCAACACTAAGTGGGAAACTCTCTTTGTTAGATTAAAAACATCCTTATTTAAAGAAGTGTTTTCCTCTTGAGAACTTTGATTATCCACTTGTTCTGGCAGTTTCACTGATTAACGACTGAGTGTGACGCGGGTCAGTGATGGAGGTCCAGCACCTCAGACTGTCCTCAGTTCCCCGCAGGTGACGTCAGGCCAGCGCGGCCTCTGCTTGTGGATCCAGTGACGTATACACTGGCTTCCTCTGAATGGGCAGCTTCACAGCAAAATAAGGTCACAAGAAGCAACTTTCCATTCTCAAGCATCCCACTGCAGAACTTGACGTCAAGTTTGACTTCGGAATGCCACAACGTACTGCCACCATCGTGGCGGCAGCACGGAGGGAGATCTCAGCGCTCTAACATGGTTCACAGCGCTACCGAGTCAGCATATTTCGGAAGTCTGAAACACCGCCAGTCTGGTTTTGGGAATGTTGGTATTGCCTCTGTTGCTGTTGCGCCTGTTGCTGCTGTGCTTGCGGCACTTGTTGTGTTTGCGGCTGCTGCTGGATGTATCCCACAGTGCTTTGCTGCGGGACATTAGCTGTGTGTAAGAATGTTGGAGTAGATCCACCGTGTACAAGTCCTGGAGTCATCTGAGGACACAAAATAAGAATATGAATGTATCTCTGCCTCACTTTGTTTATATCTGTGAAGCCTTGACCCCAGTCCATAACAAACACAGTTTATACAGAAGTGCTACCTCTGACTATTAACATTACAAGAAGGATGTCAACATCTGTCAGGCCTGATTTAAACACATACACATCATTCTCTTATTACTTTCAATGCAAACAGGAACCATCAATTCCTGGTGAGAAATGTTGAAAATCACTGTGAGTAATATTTAAAACTAGTGCACAAGTCAAGTCAGAGTTTTTGTGTTGTATAAGGACATGTGAGGGTAATTATCTTAAGGACTGAAGGGGGCGGAACCTGAACCAATGATTGACTTTTAATAGAACAAGACCCTCCCCAGAGTTGTTGATAATTGTTTTAACCCTCCCCTTCACTTAGAAAAACCATAACAAATGATGTGTCCTGTTCACCAAGCAGTTTAGTTGGTCTCAAAGAGCCACTAAATATTTTATTAAATCTGTCACAAAATAAGTGAAATGGCTGCAGGCAGCTGAAGCAGCATCATAATATTACTGTTTCACCCTTTATAATAACAGGTGGGGTTGCGTTAAAGATGCATTATAGCTTAACTCTACATGTATAAGGCTTTTGACCTTGTTGCAGATATGATGCGGATTAAAGTAAAGGGGACTGAATACACATCTGCTGTTTCTCATAAGATGATAAACTGGTCCTACAAACAACTAGAAAATAAAGCCTCAATACAGATCATAACCATGTGGCCAAAGCACCATGGTGTCGCACAAAAGGAATGTTTTTGATTTACAGTAAATCTTGCAAGAAAATGTTAAGATACACATTTGGGTATGGAAATATGGAAATACTAAAGATTCTAGGCCACTTTCCCATCATCAAAAAAGAAAAACCATACAACCAGTCCACATCCAGTCATGTCCACACAGTCCCTTACTCCTGTATGACTTACGTAATATTTTACAAAGCTAAAAGGGATTACTTCTGAGAATAAAACATCTGTGATATCAGGAGTGACTTCACCGTGTGACTCACTACATAAACTGACGCAATACTGTCTTTGGCGTGTCAAGGGATTTTAGAAAGTTACTCATGAACTGTGTTTTTCCACCAAACTCTTTTTTTTAATCACTTTTTAAATCAATGATAAGGTTTTTTTTAAACAACTGTTGACGTGTGCTGTCCCTTCTGGACAAAGATGATAAACAAATCTGAAATAACACAGTTTAATATCTGACCTAATGAGTTTTAGATAACATCACAGCTTTGTTTCAAAGCTGGATAAAATAACATAGCTCACTTGATTAAAACCTGAGGGAACTGCACAGTAACTTGTTGCTGTGGTAACTAGGGATTCAGGAGCAGTGTGATGCCTAAAATGATCATAAATCAATGAATATGAAGCCTTGGGTAACTACACTGAGCAGCATTATACAATCATTTATCACAAATTACCTGAAGGTAAAGTCAAAAACAGGCTTTTAGAAACCTACAGCTGTAATATTCCTGCATCAATACACAGCAGATGGGCGTAGTACCTGAAAGAACTGCTGGGGCTGCTGTAGCTGCACGGAGTGCTGTGAAGCCTGTGGCTGAGTGTGGTAGGCTGACTGGGACTGGTTTGTGATAAAACTGTTGTGTGGGATCATTATGGGTGACGTGAAGACTGGGGAGGGCACGATGACGGCGTTACAGTTGACCTGTTGCATGGAGAACGAAGGGGCGATGATCTGCTGCTCCAACGTGTATCTGTGAGGAGGGCACAAGAGGAATTCAGCGAGGATGTACAACAACATAAACAGACGTGTGTGTGTGTGTGTGTGTGTGGGTGTGTGTGGGCAGGGGAAGTCCAATTACACTGTACTCACAGGGTTTGGGGGATGCCCATGTTGCACTGGGAAGGCTGCGTGGTGACACTGCTAGTGGGAACCAGCGTCTGCATTGGCTGGTTGAGGAGCATGCTGCAGGAGATAAAATCTGTTACTAGTGGAACTCAATTTTTAAAAGCGAGAAGAACCAACAACTTTAAAGTAAAATGTCAGAGAGGCTCTCTCTCTTTCAGGGGTCTCACCGTAGCTGTCCGTCTTGGCTAAACTCGCTGCTTGTGTGTCTTTGGTTTACATCCTGCAGGGACCTTGTGTTGGTCTGGGAGAACATCATAGGGTTGCTGTAGAAGGGCATCGTCAGGCTTGTGTTCGTCTGTGCCGGCATACTCACTGCTGACTGTGCCTGACCGCTCCGTGCAATCCTCTGCTGGACCTACAATGAGATGACGGAAATACACACGGTATATAAAAACTGTAAAACACACAATCGCCATAAACATGTAATAAACCAATGCTTCTTCCGGCAAAACAAATGCAGAGTGAGGACCCTGTTGATAAACATAAGAATGTGATAATCTGTCAATTTATTTTATATATTAACAAAAAACCCTGTAAAAAGACATTAAATTTAATGGATTTTTGTAAAACAAGCTCATTATGAGTTGAATGTAAGCAAAATGTTTCAAACAAGTTGAGACAGGGGCAACAAAAGACTGTAAAAGTTCTGAGATGTTTGAAAAACACCTGTTTGGATCCTTTCACAGGTAAACAGGTTCACTGGTAACAGGTAATTGTACTATGATTGGGTATGAAAGGGCATTGAGAGGCTCAATCATTCACAAGCAAGGATAGAAAAAGGATCATTACTTTGTCATACACGCTACTGTGTAAAAGATATTTTATGGGCTCAGGAACACTTTACAAAACTGTTTTAGGTAAACTGTTTTTTTGCAAATAACTGTTTTTTTGGCATTCACATGAAAATATAATATAACAAGGTCTTTTTGCCACAGTATTTAAACCACAAACCGCTGCTGTGTTGTTTCTATCTTTTAATAATTAACTGCTATAAACTGCTCAAGCATTAACCCGCTTTCTGTTGTGCTGTGAGAACTCAAGTAAGCTTTGAGTTATTACTTCATAATGACTGAAAGTAATGACATTTACAATTAACCTCCAAACATTAGCGACAAGCTCTCCAAAAAGATGTTTCCTACACCTTGGTTGGGTGCCAGTTTTGGATTTGGCACTTCTTGCAGCCCCATACCTGCGATGATGAGGGTGAGCCACTATCTCCCAAGAGTGAGTGAGGGGATGAACTGTGGGCCCGGCAGGACGGTGGTTTGGGGTGGCCTGAGAGCTGCCTGATCACCCCTGACTGGCTCTGCTGGGTCGACCTGCCAGAACCCTGCTGCTGCTGCTGCTGCTGCTGCTGCTGCTGCTGCTGCTGCTGCTGCTGCTGCTGCTGCTGCTGCTGCTGCTGCTGCGGCTGTTGCTGCTGCGGCTGCTGCGGCTGTTGCTGCTGCTGTTGCGGCTGGGCCTGGCCATAGTCATTGTGGATGGGCTGCTGTAACAACATCTATACACACAGAAATAGAAAATATTAATTTATCTTTTAATAAATACAAAAAAAGCAATGTGGGTCATGCAGTGGTTTGATTAGTTGTGGTTGAACTGGTGAGTGCTGGCCACTTGGTGGGGCCATTCCACCATCACTGAGGGGTTGGGCAACACAAGCTTACAATATGTTGTTGATGTCTTAGTTGATTCACAATATATTTGCCGAATAATTTATAATGTTTAGACTTAAGTTTGTGGCCTAATTTTTAAAAAATGAAATATAGTGTTTTCACAAAAACCAACATGTCCTGCCTTTTGTTTTCAAGTGGTGGATAATAATTCACTGATGAATTTTATGTTTACTTTAGTGTAGTTTGTTTTTCTTTTGTCTCGATGGGAGTGTTACCTGGAGATTAGCAAGGTGGAGTTTCTCCTTTATGTCGTGCAGCTCCTGCTGCTGCGTCTTAATGTCAGCCTGTAGAATTCTCGTCCTCTCCTCCAGCTGTTCCTTCAGCTGGTTCATTACACAGAGCTGAGGCTGCTGCAGCTGATACATGGACGACTGCTGCTGCTGCTGCTGTTGCTGGAAAGACATGATTTAAAAAGTTATCTTGTTTTTTCTCTAGAAGTAACTGCAAATGTGGTAGATGTGGAGATAAGCAGCTGAGTCATGTAATGGTTTATTCTTGAGATGGTGAAAACACATCAAGCTTCCTATTTTTATATGAAATAGGTCAATACATAGCAAACATACAGGCAATATGTGGAAATTAAATTACATCCTGATATTTCTTTTATTTTTAAAATGTCTGTCTCACTTGGTTTTGTAACTCTATCTTATAACTGGGTCTAGAGGCACTGTAGGCACAAGCAACAGATGATATAAACACATCCAAAAGCAACGGTCATAGTAATAAAATATTGTACACAAACAGACAAGAGGAAGGCAGCAGGCGGGAGAAGAAGTCTAAACACTAACCATTACGGAGTGCTTGCTGCAGGTAGGAGAAAGGGGGAGGCACAATTGGGGAACGAGGTCAAAGGAATTTTGTCTTTGAGCCAAATTCTACGGAGGAAAAACGACAAAGTTTTACAGTTTAGCACAATCTGCGATATTGCATCAACTTTGTGCAGTTGTTTCCCATTGACCGTTTTATCTCCAGAGATAGGCAGACATGTAAACATTGTATAAACTGACCTTTGAACTACTAGGTTGGAGTCTGGCAGATGTCTTCTCTGTCCCAATTGAAGCAGACTGCCATGATGGTGTGCAGGCCTCTGTGTAGGAGTTAGCTGCTGCAGAAGAGACAACAGGTCACCTCTAAACACACTTTGGTCATGTTACACTGAGTATATGTTTAGTTATAATCACTGCTTTTCTTTGCCAAATGACAGTTGATTACTACAACATCTGTAAGATAGATTCAAAGCCTTGACGCTTGACTCATTTCATGAGTGGGATACAGATTCTTATTCATCCTTTAATCTGTCAGTCATCAGCGGTTGATGCAAAATAAAGACTTCAGAGTATTTCTGTTTTAGAGATCTTTTTTGGCTGAATATAAAAAAACTAAACCCTCCCACTGTGGATCTTTTCATAACACTGTTACAAAGGCATTACATGCCCTGCTGCCTGAGAGGAAGACTGCAGGCAAGACTCTGGGCTGGAAAAAAATACTCAAACTCCTCTACAAGAATATTTTAAGAAAAATAAAAAAATTAAATCTATGTTTTTGTTTACTGTCAATATTATCCCTCACTTAAAGTATCGCCAGCATGGATAGTAACATTAAAATAGCAAAACCAGAGATATTGACCATTTTTTAACACATTGTTCTTCATTGTCAAACACCTACATGACCCACAATGCAATCTATGAACCCAGGCAGTCCCATTTGAAACAGTGTTCTCATAGTAAGCGGAGCTTCCTTGTCTGAAAAGTCAGCCCAGTGCAATAGTGCATTTAATCTGCGATCGTTATTGAGAAAATGTCTCCTTTTATGTATAACCTCTGTAAGCATTTTTCTAATGAGTTTATTATCTCAATTTCTAATGTCAGGTCTTTACAATGCGGTGTGATGTTTATTTTGTAAATAATGGTCCAATTTAGAGTAACATAGACAATAAAGCAAGGTATAACTAAAGACCCTTGTCTACACTAAACCTAAATCAAGTAACTAGCACCAACAATGGCTGACTGCTGCGTTGCATCATGTGCTTTTGTCCTGTCAAGAAAGT
This sequence comes from Acanthurus tractus, assembly GCA_029783725.1. Classification (NCBI taxonomy): domain Eukaryota; kingdom Metazoa; phylum Chordata; class Actinopteri; order Acanthuriformes; family Acanthuridae; genus Acanthurus; species Acanthurus tractus. Next base: position 8,111,042 of record JAQNCA010000006.1, read on the forward strand.
TGAAGTTGAACACACTGCAAAGACTACAGCCGATGGCTAACTAGCTAGTGCGTTCTGCAACTGCCCAAGTGGCAGTACCTGTACTCATTATTTATAAAGGGAAACCAGCAAACCCAGGACTGTGGATATGAAAACAGTTGTATTGACTAAGCAAGGTTTCACTACGATTTTTACACAGAGCAGACCTGTCCTGAATCATGCTGATCAGTTGCCCTTCAGTTTTTTTTCAGACTGCCACACTGTTGATCAGGATATTAGCACAGCATCAGCATGCCCTGCTACCTCTTTCATCAGATATAGTGTTGGCCATAATGCCAAACCTTGAGGCTTCAGAATGATAGCCCACAAATATGTGACAACATGTTAGGTTTACACTTGGTTATGCTAGAAGTGGTAATAGTGATGAGGATTTTACTTCATTTTTCAAATTTGTGTTTTTACCCCAGACCCACAGTGACACATGATAAGTGCAATCACATGAGGATATTCATCAGATTTCACACAGCTCTCTCTGGATCCACAAAGGGCTTCTGTACAACTTTTTTCATGTAGGCAGTAGTACTCCCAGTGGACAGTAAATGGACTCTGATGTGTAAATTTGTTAAGTTTCTCTGAAAATTTCCCTAACTTGACCGAACATAAAACCATATATCAATGCATACAGTTCTTTACAAAGGGGTCTGTCAATGCTTATGTTTCCTCCTGATCACAGGAGGAACTGAAGCCTCTCTGAGGCAGAACAACTTATGAAACCCTTTGCTTCTGTGGTTGTATAACAACACTGCTGATTCATGAGCCCTCGTTCGTCAACTCATTCTGCCTCTGACTTAAACCCACAAACTGTGATGCATTCAGTGGATTTTTTTTTTTATTTTTGTTTTGTCCAATACAAGTTGAAGAGACAAAAAAGGTATTTACTGGATTTTTTCTGATGGTTGCAGTTTTAGAATATGTCTTTGGACAATATGACTGCAGATATATGTGTGTGGGTTATGGGAAGGCAGCAGCTATGTTTATGAACAGCAGTTTTAATGAATATGCCACTGTCTATTGTTCCTAAAAAGATTCAGGTGGAACTTAAGTGTTTTAGTACAATGGCTTGTGGGTGGGAGAGCAGCTGAAGTCACAGAGAGTTGAGACTCAAACAAAGAGGGCAGGCTGAAGTAAGCCTCGGAAAGATCTCATCATAAATGCATCATCATTAGCACCTATTTAAGTGTATTCTTTGCTCTGCTGGTCTGCTTAGTTACAGAGATTTTACCTCTTCACAAAGCCTACTCAGATTGGCCATCTATTAATTCGACCCAGTGAAAGCCTGAGCACTGTGGCTGTAGAGAACAACAGCACGAGTCACTTTATTTGCTGCCCTGGAAAGAGTCACCATCCATAATTCAGAAACAGAGAAAATTATATTTTTTTCCTGCTGAATCTAAATAACAACAGCTCTTTTGGTCATACAGGTGCAGGATTTCTGTACAAGTTGACCTGCTGATGAGTGAGTTAGCACTTTTGGGAGCAGTAGATGACTCACATGCAGAGTCTGACAGCGCTGTGTGGGAGGACTTCCGTGAGCTGTGGGAGGACACCGAACGTGCACCGCTGTTTCTGTCCCGCGGAGGGTCCAGTGTGGAGCAGATGTCCAAGTACAGCTCCTGAGCCTGGAACAAAAAGTAATGTTCAACACCGAGGGTCAGATTTGAAGCTAAGATAAAGACTGACCTTGTAAACGTCACACACTGCAAGTAGAAGGGTACCCAACTCCTACCTTTACTGAAGATGGCGCTATCTCTGGCGGAGACAGCTCCTCAAAGCCAAACGCTCTCCTCCTTTCTGCTCGCACTTCAGCATAACTGAAAGAAAGAACTTGTTTTACCTTCAAGTGTTGTTTTTTGCAAAGAAAACCTGTGCCTAACAACCCCCAGGACACTGACTGTGTTCTCATTCCTCTCTTTGCAATTACAACATTACATACAACATACAACATTCAGGCTTACCTGACAACAGTGTGAGTGCAGACGATGAACTCGGGTTTGGAGTTCCATTGGTGGTAGGTGATGTAGTAATGAGTCTGCAACCAGATCCACTGCTGACCTTTGGTCAGGAAGCGATAGTAGCAGGATTTACCCTTTCCAAACTGCATTACTGCGGAGAGGAAAAGGAATATCAGGGGTATGTTCAAGTGTCAAAAGGTCAAGACTTTTTCTGTGTACTGTTGCAGTAGAAGAGAGCGTGACCTATTTACAGAGCAGAACTGAGAAGCAACAGACAAAGATGAAGGAGTTACTTACACTGCTTATGACACTGAGCTATTAGCTCTAGGTCATCCACATGATAGTAATCATAGCCAGAAGTTCCAAGAACCTCAAAGGGCAAGTAGCCGATGATTGGCGAAGCTCTGAAATGAAGAGGAAGATGATAAACATCTTGAGAAAAACAAATTCTATACTGCTGACAGACAGGTGGTGGAATTTTAAAAATCTTTACCTGTGATCTAAAAACAGGAACTTCCATTCAAGGCTGTGTCTGGATGTGAATTCATCACAAGGATCTTCCACATTGCACAAATCCTACACAACGATAAAGTCACACAGTGAGAAAGTCTTGTATTAAAAGTGTTAACACTATACTGCTTTAGCAAAAAAACATTTAGCAGCAGTGCCTGACAATTTTGCTTATATGACATCACTTTGAACCACGGCAGGTTTCATGGTCTGATTATTACCTAAGAGCTGTAACCTTTAACAATCAAATATATTATGAAGAGAGGCCTATGCAGACTACAGTTATTCTGTTGAATTGTAAAAAATAGTGCCATAAAAAAGGCAGATTAAAACTAATATTTGCACTAGATTTGTGATTAGTGTCTGAGTATCAAAAAAAAATATTCCATGCCATATGGTCCAGACTTTACTGTAACAGTCATTCCATCTGGCAAATCAGTGCAATCAGTGACTCTTAAATTTTGGAGAAAGTAGAGAGGGAGAGCTGAAGCCTGTCCAATGGATCTGAATCTTCTGCCACATTTGCTCTCTGAGCTCAAACACAGCTAAAGGCAAAAAAAGGGAATGGAAAAAATCACAATAAAACCTCTCACTTTGCTTCTGAAAAGAGAGGAAATATAAACACTTCATGCTTTGGACTTCCCTTAGCTTCTTTTGCAGAAAAAGGTTTGACTTTTTTCTGCAAAAAAAAAAAAATCACATCTAAAATCACATCCTGGTTTGATTTAATTTATTTAACAAGTGTTCAGATTTTAACTAGTAGAGCCTCTGTGGGGTCGGAGGTATCCTAATGATGTAATCATCTGAAAGGTACATGGTGTGCCACATCTCCATCCTGCTTGGCACGATGTGTGAACTCTCAGACAAAATCCCCCTCATGCCATGGTTTAGTCCTTTTAATGGCATGACGCCACACACACACGCAACACAAACTGACAGGCAAAGGTGCAAGTTTTATTATCCTACCTTAAGAAACTGTGGAGTGACTAATCGTACAGTAGCAATGAGGCAGACCTGCTCCTCCAGCGATGACTGCAGGCTTCTTGGTAACGTCAGCTCAAGCCCGTTACAAGAAGATGTAGGCACTGTGTGACAGACATGCATTTGGTTTTGCTTTTCCATCTTAATTTCAATCCATGAAAAATAACTACTTTTTTTCATTTTTTCTTCCATTCAATTAGTTAAACTAACACTAAACTAAGAGGGTTAACTGAACTTAACAATGTTTTTTACTAATTTCAGAAAAGCTACACATTTGACTGAATTTTAATTCTTTTAAACAAGGAACACACAAAAGTCCTTACCATTGTTATGAAACTTGAAATCTCCAACAAACTTGACGTACTCATATACAGGTGGCTCCTTTGGATCAATGTTACCTCTGGCTAAATGACAGCAAAATTCAATATGTGCCTCATCTGAAAAACAACATATATTCATGTCAGTGCTAACAGACCTTTCATAGTACTCTAGATGTGCACATGTACATCAAATTTTCTCAATTCTTAATAAGTTGGTTTTCGATCAGTTTTTTATGATGCTAGCAACACAGAAATTTAGAGAGGTCAAAACTGGAAAGGTTTTTGGCTGGATGGGCAAAGGTCTGGGCACCTACTCATGATGCCTTTGATGTGAAACAAGCTCATGGCTAAAAGAAGGCTTGCAAGGTCAGAATTGGGCTGCTTTTGAAGAGTTGCCCCAGGTTGAATTTTCTGTTTGTGGGTTAAGTTGACCCATTTTGCTTGTAAATTATGTGAACAATATAAATAAATAAAAATCCACTGGTAAAATAATGTATTTTTAACAAAATCCTACCTATCTGATTCCAAAAGAACACACATGGACAAGTTACTTCACACACACCAACACGCACACACATACAGATGCACATAGAAGCACGACATGCTCTGCCCTCTCAGCTCAATTCTGTCACAACTTGCTAACTAGCAACCTAGCAGGAAATACGAGGCCCTTAAGTAGGTTAATATGTAAAGAAACGTACAAAAGAATGGAAAAGCAAAGAAAGAATTGAAGGAGGGATTGGACTTTTTGTCAGGGCTGCAAATGTGAGATTGTGGCCTACCACAGTGATCCCCAAACCACAGCACAATGCAGAAATAAATCCACAACAGTACATTCATGTTATTTACTCAGGGAGAATGCAGGGGACAGAAAGAGTAAAAGGAGCAGATAAGGCAACAGGTCATTTTGTGCCTCAGTGAATTGGTCTTCACATTCACAGAGAGATATTTTCATATATAATAATATACTATTTTAAATTATACAAGGCTACTGGAGAATGTAAGTGAAGGGACTGTTTTTAGCAAAACTTCATGCTTAATGCTAACTAACCAAACATTCATGGCAAAGTTTTCCAGACTTGGGTTCAGGATCCAAAATGGGTCACAGACCCATCTTAACTGGGTCATCAAAAGGCAGAACTGAATGCATGCCAATGCTGATTTGTGAATTTATTTTAATGATCAAAATACCACAAGAGTGTTATTTTTTGCTACACTGGTTTGTTAAGATCAGAAAACATACATACAAAATTGCATGGACATGTTTAATTACATAGTGAGAAACCTTAACATTGTACTCAGCAGATCCAGTTAATACTGTGATGCACTAATAACTTTTAAATGTTGAATTTCAACAGTTTAAATTTATTGTTTGATATGTTTTACATCAGCAGTTTACAATTGTAGATGTAATAGAAATTCCTTGTTTGGGTCTTGGGGGGGACACCAAATTTCTCTTTTGGGTCAAGAGCTGAAAAAGTCTGGAAATCCACAATTTATGTTGATATTTCAGAGATTTTACAGTACAGTACATTTGGCAATGACAGAAATGTAAGACTTTAAAACCAAGGAATTTGGTTTGGCAGGGGCAGATTTTAAGTTCTGTTATTGCACTGGTTTTGGCCTGGTTCTGACTGGCCATGGGGCTGATTTTGTCATTCCGACCTGGCAACCCTAGCAAAAAGAATCTGGTGATTTTGAAATCCATGTGTTGTGTAACATGATTCAGCATAATTTGCACAGTGAGGCAGTTACTTTGCCCAAAAGCCAGTCACTCCTTTTTACATAATGAAGACAAAAGATGGTTGTGTCTTTTGAAATTGGCCCAAGCCATGATGATCACTCCAGACACAACTCTGTGACAGTTTGCTATTCAGGCTAAGGACAAACCGAGACATTAGCAACTACCTATCTCTCTTCTTCAGAAAAGCCCAATCACAACACAGGATTAAGGTCAGTGTCTTGAGCCCCAGATACTACATTGCTTTGGATTACTGTGCTAACAGAACAGTGATTTAAAGTCTTAACTATGATACTAAGCTAGCTGCTATTATTAGCTAAAAAGGCTAATCATAGATACACACTAATCAGCAATCCAATAAACCCTAGATCCCAAATCAGGGAACCTGCTCTAAATATAAAGAGTTTCAAGTGACGTGTGGGTGTAAGACCAATATCTGGAGACGTTCTGTAACACAAACATGCTGAGAAAAAAGTTCGCAAGACTGCTGTCAAGAGTCAAGGGATGTTTTTGTATTTCAAAGATCATATTACACAGAATTCTGAGCATTACAACACTGACATATGTATACGGTATTTCTCCCACATATTGAACTTTTCACCTTTTGATATATGAGACGGAAACAGACAGGGGCCAGACGTGCTGAGAGGGCGCCCAGTAGGATACTCACTGTCAAGGAAGTCAGCAGCAATGGGGTCAGTCATTAGCATGTGGGATGATAGCAGCTTATACACCTCTCCGTGTTCCCGCTCCGGGAGGAAATTCAAGATATTTTGGTCCACCATATCTGACTGGTGCAAAAGGATAGACGTGCGAAGGTCAGTATTTTGGAGAGTGTAACATAATTATAACCATAATCACTACACATTGGGGGATATCTTGTTTTCTGAACTTTGAGCGATCTAAAGTACTTTGAAATGCACTTAGAACTTAGCTTAGGCAAGAGCATACAGTAATTTATACATTTTTTTGTTTTCATTCATCACTATTAAAGAATAGGTGCTGTAAACTGAAATCTCTAATTGATGCACAATATATTCCTTGTAAATGGGCATTGGGGAAAAAATTGAATAAACATCCAGTGTATTAAAAAAATCCAATATGTCCTGGAACAAAGCAGGTGAACTGCAAATATCTGTTACATTATCAGTGCAAGTCAGGTTTATGAACATCTGTTTAAATGAAACTGGTCTGTTTCTTATCAAGCAGCATTTAGTATCAAGTGGCAGGTGCTGTGGGTAGATAAATGTGTTTGGATGTTTGGTTGAGAATTAGTCTGAAGCTAAAGTAAATGCAAAGGACAACAACAAAACAATACAGTGTTGGTAAGAGAATTAAAGTAACTCATGTAAGCTTTCTCACTTACCGGTAAATGGCCAATAAGTGAAGACACACTGTCAGATACATATATGATGTTTCCATCTGTAGTTAACGCTACCAGGAAACCATCTAGGGCCTGTAAAAAGAGTAAGAAAGTGGGCACTTAGACAAAGAAGTTATGAGGAGTTACACTGTGTTAAACAGCACTCATTACATTTTCAGATATCCTCATCATTTCTGTAGTTAATGCACTACAAAATTATATTGATATTTCATGTTGATGTGATGTTTTTTTTGCGTGCACTATTTGCCTCAAAGGGCCTCCCCAACTCTCCCCATTGAGGAGTTTTTACTTTTCTAATTATGCATTTTGATGATCAACTGGAAAGGGTGCAATCTTTAACACAGTGAATTTAATTCAGCTGAAAATTGAATTCTCATTATGTCTTCTTGCCCAGCTCTCCATGGGCATTTAAGGGAGAATGTTTCCTTAGCTAAATTGATCTCTTCTGTCCTATAAAGACATCCATCTAAGCTTTACCTCCAGCATTAGCTGAGTGAATTCCTCATTACTGAGGAACGATGGCTTCCAGTCCTGTCTCACATCACAAGTTTCATTCTGTGCAGTGATGTCTGAAAGAGACAGAGATGAGGATTAAGTCTATCACACAACATAGACTCAAAATCCTGCCTGAGTAGAAGCAAATGGGTTCATAACTTTTTCTGACTGAGAATACAGGGGTTACATTTTCTTACCTTTCTGTTTTTGCAGGAAGTCAATTGTTCTCTGCAATATGGTGGACTTGTCCATCTTCCGCGGATGGCCTTGACCCTGCAGCATTGTGCATAGCTCCTTGATGAGCACATTAAATTGGTCTCTTCTTTTCTTTTCTGATTTGTTACGAGACGCCCTTCAGCAGCAAACACATAAGAACAATTATAGATCAGTGGAATTACAGGTGGATGCTGAGCCAATCAACATTCATTGAGCTCGTACAGACTGAGTATTCCTTTCCGAAACAAAGCAAGACTAGATTGCAAGGACACACTTAGTTGCAAATAGATAGATGGTCGAACAGGAAGAGACAGAGAAATTAGTGACAGTTAACAGTAACACAGTCCTGAAAATTGCAGAGCCCGAGTTTGTTCTTCTCTATAGGTAAAATAACAGTTACTAAGACTGAGTGTGAATAAAAATTACATTATAAAAACAAACAAATACGCAACTCCAAATGAATGCTGTTGCTTTGTTTCTGTGTAGGTAAATAGCACTTTTCCATAACTACATCCAGCTGTTTGTCTGTCAGCTTGTTTTAGATCCCCTCTGTCCTGTGTTCAAAAGTAATAATGTAACTTTGACAGGAGAATAACTGACTAAACTGTAATTAAAGAGACATTCAAGGACAGTTATCTTTGTATATTCAAGGTTTGTGTTACTAGAACCTTATTTAACAAATTACACATTTCATCCAAGGGGTCAAAACGAACAGAAATTATAAAATTGCTCTTAATAAAAGTATAAAGAACTATGATTATAAATCAAAGTGGCATTATTTTAGACAGCCAAGAGGAAGCAGGAGCGAGAGGTTACAAAAAGTAATCAGCACTTGTGGATGCATTTCTGCCTGAGTTATGTATTTTTCAGTCTCACATTAAGCTTAGATGGCCTTTAATTTTCACAGACATCATTAATAACCATAATGTGACATTATAGCTTCAGGTGTCTTTTCAAATCATTAGCTACCAAAGATTTTTCCATTCTAATTACTGAAACAGCAGGAAGACACAAATACATTTAGAAATGTTGTGGCTAAATAAGTTATGCTCTCATGTTCCAGTCAAAACAGCACAATTACACATAATGCACCATGAAAACGGAACAGTCACACACAAGTCCAAACTGACAGACATGCAATCATACACAAGAATCAGTACCTTTTTGCCCTGTCTTTTTCATCCTCGTCCATTAAATCTTCCACGCAGCTGTTGGTGCTGGGTAACACACAGGAAAAAAGGTAAATGTAGTTTACCAGAGACAAACTGAATTCCCACTGCTTATAAACATAGGTACTTTCCACTTGTTGTAGTAACCCAGTTGTGCTCACGTGCCTTGTTTTCTCCCATATTTATCTGGTCACTGTGACATTTTAATGACCTACTGCATATATGTATTTTGAGTTTATGCTGCACATTCAGGCTCACAAAGTTTGATGATAACAAGAAATAAGGCAGCACGATGAACATGGAATCACATTTTATGTCACTTGTTTTAATTACAGGACATAAAGAGCAGAGGGAGGGCTTTACCAGAAGCCAGTGTTATCCTCTTTAGCCATTATTGCGAGTAGATCTTTACTATCTGAAGCCTGAACAGTGTGTGTGTGGACTTTTATATGCTACAACAGTTTCATTTATGGTTATAAAGATAACTAGTCATTCTGTTTACAGTGGCCAACCTGGCATTATTCCTGTGTTTAATATTGAAGATATGAGGCCAGCACACAGTATTGTTAAACATCATGGTTCTGTTAAATGAAGCCCAGCTGAACAGAGGAGGATATTTCTTTTGAAAACAGAGAAGTTAGAGTGTGTACTCTGTCCTGTTTACCCGATCTATTAAGAGCTTATTTTCAACTCTTTAAAAAAACTCAGTAAAGTACACACATATACACACAATGCATATCCTTCTCATACTTACCGTCTCACAAACGTACACACACAAACATACACACATTATTCATTCACAGTGTTTTTATTTGGATATTACTTTCTGTCAAATGAAGTTATTCTGATAAACAAGAATAATACAAACATGTCCTGTTGCTTTGTTTGTTCTTCCTGCTTGTCAGGTTTTACAGTTACAGATTCCTACATATTGTCCTAAATTAGTACACTGGTGACACTGCTGCTGATAAAATACCATAAAGTTCTGAATATTACGGCAAATAAATGTACATTTTGATTATAACACGTTACTGTATTTCTTTGATTTAGTAGAGATTTATATAGAGAGGTATACTGATAATTAAAGAGTGAAGTTTTTTTTTTTAAATGCTAAATATTTAGAAATCTCCTTTGTCTGTGTTTTGTCACCTGTTATCATATTTCTGAATCAGTCAACCCACATTCTCAAACATTTCCAACAGTAACTTTGCCAGAAAAGTTTGACCAAAAACATCTTTTCAGACTTTCTGATGAGTAGCTCAGCTCCCTTTTTATTACCTCCTTTTATTTCAGAGAAATAATGATAATAATAATAATAATAAAAGATCTGTGTAACAGATTGAACTATTGTTCAGCAGCCTGGAAAGATTTTTTCTTTGATAGAGCTCTGATAATGCTCCACTCATGAACAAAACAAATGCCAATCATTCAAATATTAAATAGTGGTAGAGGAAGGGAGAAAAGGACACCTGAGTTCTTCTTAGGAGAAAATGACAAAAGCTACATGACCTATTTTTTTCAACATCTTGTTTACGTTATTATTTAGCCATTAGCAGATGCCTGTGGTACTATTCAGGCTTGGATCAGATTGAATTAATTAAAAAGATGTATTTAATAGATAAAACATTTGTCTTCTTTTTAAAACTTAAGCTTTAAAAAAATGCCCAATTGAACTGTTTAAGGCTGTGACCCATAATTAACAATCTTCCCACAGTGCTCACAATCTTAAAAGATACTGTATATAAGATGTATCCAAAAGCCAATTAGTTTGATGCTGAATACTTTGCTACCTCCACCATGTCATACTTGGACATATCCAGGACATGAGATCCCTGTTTAAGCAGAGTAAAGGGAGTTTTCATTGCATGTTTGACTTCATTTACAGGCAGACGAAATATCCCAGCTCAGGTTTCTTTCATCCTTTCACGCAACATCTTTACTAGAAAGATCATAGAGTATACTTAAGTTGCTTTGATACTTACTCCCATTCCCTGCGGGTGGATGGACAGGGGCCACCGAAGTCAGAAAGATTGTCCATACTCACTCCCTTTCCCAACCAGGCCCTTTCTGAAGTCTTATAAGTCCCATCAGCTCTGACCTTATCGGAACACTCTTTTGGAAATATCTACCGCGGACCAGCAGCCCGCCACCTCCTGACGTCCACCAAAGAAACACCAAATCCTGTGAAAACACAAGAAATTGGTTACAAAATCCTGAAAATGGGTATTGTGATGGGGATGGTCTTCCGGTCCAGTGCTAAGGAAAAATAGGAATTTATATTTAAAAAATGCTTGCCCTATCTAATGCGTTTTGCTGGAAAACCATTTATAATAAAGCGCAATAACAGTCTTCAGTTATTACCTGGCTACAGTATTTCTTTACTAAAGCTGTGTTTTTGCACAGGAGGAGCTCCCCTGACCTAGAAAAATGCCTGAAGCAGAAAAGTCTTTTGATAACCCAGCATAAAAAGAGAGTGTAGAACAGCCACCTCCTTCACATCCTCGGTGAAGGGAAGCTTAAACAACATGAAGCAGACACCTCTATTGTAAATTAAACTAAGAAATCACAGCATGGAGCCTTGACCAGGTGCAATGAAACAACATACAGATGTATTTAACAACAGATATTAATCAATGTATGCGTATACTAAGCACTTAAGAAAGTGTTTTTTTCTCTTAACGTTGTTCACAGAACGAACATTACCTCAGTCTGAAAGTGATTATCATCCAGAAGGCAAAGTTGTTGTTTTTTTATTTTTATCTTATTTATTTGCACAGTAGAAAAACTCTACAACGCAAAAAAAGAAAAGAAGCAGAGAGAGAAATTCACCTTGGTGCACATAACAAACAATGACCATAGATACAAGCAAATACAAAAGTCATGTAATCACAAAATTAAGCACACAAGTAACCATACAGCAAGCACTAGGTAGGAATTAGGAAATGTTAAAAACAATAAAAAAACGAACAATAAAATTAATTAAAAGAGTTTAATTAGGTTGTATGTAATAAGGAATACGTTTGTGTGCGTAAGAGTGTCAACTCATAAGGAATGAGAGAGAAAGGTTATAGTCTCAATGGCCAGTTTGGATCATCAGACAGGTCTGAAGCCTGCATTTAAAATCTTTAAAAGAAAACTAGCATGCAATTTGGATACAACTCCTCTCTGGCTGAGATTCCTTAATTCATAAAGAGAACTGACAGACGCCTATATGGAACACTGGATGGTGCAACTGTTTGGTACGTCTTACATTACAGTTGTGTTTATCACTGTTAACCTGGAAAAAATGCTTTCCAAGGCAAGCAAAGCAGGCTGATGCAAAGTTTTCCCTATACACACTATTTTCCACTCACCTTAATTAAGTTAGTTTGTGGTTTTGTGGTCTGGAAATATTTTTTCATTATATATCAATTACATATCCTAGTTATTACTGCAATTTGTGGGTAATGTGTAGTTAGGCAGTCATCAGTGTGTTTGTTATTGTGGGCTTGTTTTTATTCCACATGTACACAAAGTGATATGCCGAAAAGGCCACTGGGTAAATGAACAATTATTGTATTTTCCATTATTCTCAATTAAGATGAGACCCACTGTCAGTAGGGGCAGATTTTCATGGAAATCCATGAGTGGTGTGGTGCAGCACTGAATAATTAAGTACTCATAACAAAACAAAAAAATAAACACTGACAGAGTTTTATACCCATTTGTGGTGGAAAAGGTGTGAATTCTGATGCTGAAATTGAGATATTTTAAAATATGAATATATATTTTCTCAGGTTTATATATTCTCTATCAACTCTACATTTATTTTATTTTAATAGCATGATAATACAACTGCATGTCTCCTACCAAATGTCAGCTCAGACTGGCTCCCATCCCAACAGGCATCTATCGAGGATAAGCAGGTGTAGACAATGGATGTGTGGATGGATGGGTCACTTAACAACCATTTCCTATTTAGAAGGTTATATTTTTCTTACAGAACTGCTGATTTTATCTGAGCATCTCAGTTATTCAGTCAATTATTTAATTTGACAGCAAAGTGGGGCACATTTTCTTGTCACTAGATTGTCTTTGTGGTGAAAACGGATATTCAATGTCATAGTTTACCTTGGACTTCCTCTTTAGTTAGTCTCAGTAAACATTTGCCTCATCAGTGAAATGAATGTCAATCTAACGTGAGATGATAAAAGCTGGAAAAATAAAATTATTTTTAAATGTATGAGGAAATCCCCTTACAGATTCAACAATCTACATCAGTTGATATGCTTACTACTAGCTCAGCAGATGCAGTGCATTTGATTCCAGTGGGTGACCTTTGTCACATGTCATTCCCCACTTCCCCTCTCCTTCCATTTCCAGTCCGCCTCTGCCTGTCACTATTTAATAAGGGCCCCCAAAATAAATAAATGATTAAATAAATAAAAAAAATCTAATCTTGATTTAACAGATAGTGGCATCACAGTTTTTCATTTGTTCCCCTTTTCTGTGGTTATGGGAATAATCTGTGATTATATTCTCCACACCTGTTGATTCTGCTTCACAGAGAAATACCTCCAGAATCAAAAAATCTTGTTCAGCCGACATACTAAATTATTTAGCCACAACATCCTTTGGTTGCTTTGCACTTCTCTAACCCTAGCTCAATATATTGATTGACATTTTCTGTTACACACCAAAATCAAATGGAAAACACCTGAAAAGACTTTTCCTTTGAAGCAGCAAGTATTTCTTTTTGCCAAAGACATTGACCACTATGGGAAAACGTGTTGCTCAACCATGTTCTAACTTCTTTATGTTCATATACATCTTGCAACAACATAGATGGACATTTTTTTGACTTCCCGTCCCCCACTTAAGCTCAAGTCAGCAATTTTGAACCATGAAAACATCTTTGCCACATGTGAAGTGTTTGAACAGTAGCCAGCTGTTCTGTAGCTGCCATGTCCCAAAGCTAGTTCAAAGAAGCCAGGACAAAAAACAAGTCCACAAAAACAAAAATACTGATGACCTTTGAATTCAAACCAACAAAAAGAAACCCTTCAGTGAGAGTCTTAATTAATGTAAACAAACCAACTTCTACTCCTATCCTCCCTCATCAACCAAGCACAAACACATTTGAAAAGAATGTAGAAAAAAGCAGCAGGGGAAAACACTGCAATTAGAGCGCAGGGAAAGATTAAATATTGATTACCTCTAATTCTGTTACAGAAAATTCAGGCTTTTATTTTATTCGGCCATTACAATTTTTTAAAAATTTCCCAAATTGATCATGACATACTTTTCATGGTTAGCAAGAAAAACATTTGCCACTGCTGCGGGAAACACTGATGCTTAATCAGAAACATAACTTCTGCATTTACGGCAGTGCTGTCCGTTTTTACTGCCAAACTACTTTTTGGATGGATGACAGTGTTACAGTGTGAGAGAGAAACCTGATAGCTCCAAAAAGAAACAAGCATCATAAATACAAATAATCCATACTGACAATTTAATTTAAGCTAATACAAAGAGTGTATTTGGTAAATTAACTAAACAATGAGCAATTTCAGGCGCATCAATAATTGCTATATGCAGCTTTAACTTATATTTCTCCCCTTTGCAGAGCTGTGTAAAATGACACCTCACATATCAGCCTGCATTCTTTCAATGTATTGAGGTTAAACCACACCTTGCAAGGTTAACAGCTAAAAAACAACAGCGTCTAGTTGTACTTGTGCCCTCGGGTATTTAAAGCCTTTGACTAGCAACTTGAACTCATGACAGCGGAGTCAGTACACAGTACAAGTTCAAATTCATGACCAAAGTGTACATAAACAGGCTGTAAAAGGAATGAAGACTTTTACCCTTTGTGATTGCAGCAGAAAATCCAAAGTGAGAATAACAGTGTTGCCCTTTTTTTTCTTTTGAAAGAGTGTAGGTTTCATTTTAAAGTTTAATGGCGGAAAAACACCTGTTACCGCACCTGGACCTCACACCTCACCCTATAGCTTGCTATACGATATGATACTATGCAACTGTATATTTAATTTAACTGTACTTACTGTGTTTAGTGATGGCAGCAGCATTGGTGTATTATTAGTTTGCATCTAATTTAACATTTCCTACCATCCTGCAGATTTAAAAAAAAAATACAATTTCTTTAAATAACATTATTTAAAATGACAGATTGCTTTGAAAATTAAGTAGAGTGAAGACACTTTTGTTCCCTTCAAACAAACTGGTGCTTGTCTTTGTAGCCATTTGTCATATGTGAATACAAATTAAAAGTATCCAAGTTAATACGACATCACTCATCATGTTATCCAACAGAACCTCATTTGCGGATTATCAACACCCGTGTGTGGCTCTCAGTTAATGATGGATTATACGTAGCTTTTCAACAAACAGGTTTTATTTTACACCATCAGTAAGTTACACGATAATAACTTACGATGACAATGGCCTGTAAATGGCCCAAGCAAAATTGATAGATGTTGACAGCAGAGAATTCCCCGTTTCTGTCAAAGGCAAAATACCTGTTTGACACCAGTGATAAAGGGGTGGTCCACAAACCTCCTAGCATTAGAATGTGAGGACTGCTGCTGCAATGGTTTTATGACACGTGTGATTTACTTTCCCACATGGATGGCATGCACATACTGTAAATGTGCATTTAATTTGATGTCTGTGCAAACCTTTATTAAAATTGGACACATAGTATCATCAAATGGGAATCCAAAAACACAGGTTTTTACCTTTTGATCTTAAGTCATTCAAAAGAATGGAGTAGATAAGCCTAGACAATGTGTGGACCTTAAAATACGTAAAAATATTTTAGCACAGATAGTGGTCATGTGGTGCATTCTGTCTTTAACCCACTGAGAGCTCAAATACCAAAGAAAACCTGCTTTGTTGATCTCTATCTTACAGGACAGAAACTGTGATTTTATAATGCATGTAATTTACTCTACAGCTCACAAGCTGAAGTTATGACTTGCACAATTACCCTGCATCTATGAAGGCCCAGTTTATAAATAATTCAACTGGAGATTTTTTATTAGCACAAGACTGAATAAATTTGTCAGCCGTCAGAGAATTTGGCTATCCTTGCAATATCTCTGGGCATATTAGGCCGTTGAGGGAAATGTTGCAAATCAAGAGGCAGGACAGCTTTATGGCAATAATGGATTTAGTCCATCAATGTGATGAAGCAACTACATTTGTCTGGTGTTTTAATCTGCTGGATCAGCCAAAAAAACAGGCTCGTCCAGAAACAGTTTCTCAGTTGACTTTCCGACTCTTTATCACAATGGATATCAATATAAAATCCATATTGATCACACCCACTCTAAGATACTAATCATCAGCATAGGTGACCCAAACCACTGATATGCTACTTTCAAAAAAGTTGATACAGAACCAATATTACCAGCTCAGCCTGACATTTACCTAGACAAACTTCAAATGGAAGCTACAGGCATCCTTTCTGCTTCCAAAATTAGCACACTTGAAAACGTGCAGTTTTCAAATTATATCAGTTAGTTATTAAGCAAAGTGTTGGTGCATAAGTACAAATATACCTGCAATAAAAACATAAATGAGCTGTTGAACCAACATGAAAAAAGATCTAATGATACGGTTCCAAGATTTAAAGCTCCATATGAAATAAATCCTAATCATTACTGTAATACTTAACTGTTGCTGACTGCTAATGAAGACCACTGAATGGCACAATAACTCCACCAATTAGCGCTGCCAATCATTATCAAGAGAGCAACTTTTCAAAGAGTGTTTCTTCCTCCAGCTTATGTCTTGCCTAAAAAATAACTGCATTCCAGCCAGAAAGCTCACAGTGTCTTTATTTCCCCTGTGATGATCAATGGATTTAGGATATATGCTAATTCAGACATTAAGTCTGGGTTAGTGACTGCTACTGTGTGCTTGTGTAAAAGTTAACATTGCCTGACCACCTAAACCTGCATCTGGTTTTGAGCCGACAGCTCAAGCTGTCAGGTAAACATTAACTGGGCCTGGACAAGCTTAGTTTCAGTCAATCTGGATAGGTTTGTTTTGACATTTTAGCTCTGACTGTAATCCAAAATAAATTTTCTTTACAGAACCATCCTTAACTTGTATGCTCAAATTCTCTTTAAAATACTCATTATAAGGAAATGTTATTTTATAAAAATGTTAACCTGACAAAAATACAACATAGCAAAAATGTATCTGCTTTGGTTCTACCAATGTCTGAGTCTCGGTTTTCTGTTGTGATTTCTGCTGTGTGAAGAGCTCCCACTTTCATGAAAAGGAAACAAGAAGCACCTACTAATGAAAAACAGTGGGAAGTGCAATGAGTGCACTCAGTGACCCTTTAACTTCCTAGTATGTACATTGTAAATAAGTAATTCTGCCACTCTTCATTCCTGACTTGAACAGAGGAAATATCTCCCTCTCCATAAGTAAACCATGTCAGCTGCAAATGAGAAGCGCAAAATGCCTTGAGAACATGAAAACAATGGGTTAGTCAGAGAAATCTGAACTCCAGGAGACTTAAAGCTGCCAGGTTGGGTAATATCAGCTTGACCTAAGCCCCCCGAGAAATTATTTAATGATTTCTTTTTTTAGTGACATTTAACATTTTGCCATCTGACGTCTTGAAGGAGACTATGACGAAAATCCTCTGAGTGTTTCGCAATGAATGTCATCAGCAGCGGTACGAAGGGAAAAAAATAGGTTATTTCAACCTTGTAACCAGGGCACTTGATGACTGTGAGCTGAAAACATGTAAGCAGCATTCAAGAGCGCTGAGTATATGTAACGCTGCTCAGACCCCAGTATCCTTCAGCCTACACAGTCTGGCTCTTTGAGAAAATGATGAACTTGGTCTCGAAAAGGGGCTTATCATGCGGTCGACCACCTCCACCGACGTTTGAACGCCATGAACTTTGATGTTATAAACAGTGTAAACGGGTGGCAGCGGCACGGCAGCATTTTGCGCTCGTCTGTCAAGAGTGACGCAAAACTGAGAGCTTAAATTGAATCTCACGTACCTTGACAACGGGTCTCCGGCAGAAACGAAGGTCCACGCTTTACTTTAATCACTCTTGTCATTTTTTTTAAGAAACAAACAAACAAACAAACTACAGCATAGCAGCTGAGCGCAACTACCTGCGTCTAACTGACCAGGCGAGAGCGTTGAAAGCGTTAAATTGCATAACAACGCCTAAGTTAATAACGTGCTGTTATTAATCGCCGGTCAACCGTCTGTGGCAGTGGCAGACCTAATTTATCAAAAGCACACGAGCAGTTTCTTTCCTCATTTGAGTTGTTTGCTAGTCGCCGGCTGTGTCGGTCTATTTTCCAGGCACCGTACTCCACATCCTCCGCTGGCAGTGGCTTGTAAACAGGACCGAGTGGCTGAGAGCAGGGAAAGTAGGTCAGCTGGTAGCTCAATACTCGGCTAACGACGGCAGCAGCATAAGCACACAACCGAAAGAAACCTGTAGTGACCGGGAGGAGGAGGCAGATTGTAATCTTTAACACGTGCTTAATGCATAATAGCACAGCACTAAACGTCAATTTTGGTCCTACACAGGGAGAATGATCTATATGTGTAATACGTGTTTCTGACACAGTCTCCTAGGGGTGTGAAATTGTGAATGGCACGGTTAAAAGTGTAGCCCAATACTGCTTGGCCGCGGAGGCATGGCAACATGTCTTTGATCATATTTATACAAAAAGAAAAGAATTGATAGATAATAATATACCACTGGGTACTGTCGGTCAATAGTGTAAAGGCAATTCACATGAAGAGGAGGGAAGGGTGAAAGGTGTCTCCTCCCTTCCAGCAAGCCAGAGCAGATTAGCCTGTCTGACCCTGTTTGTAAGTTTATAAAATAACTTGTTTAAGTCTGGAAAAAAATAGAAACAACCCAGACCATACAAGAAGATGACACTCTAACCATAAGCAAAACAAGAAGCTGAAGGCTTTTGTTTTTCCCCTCAAGTACTTCCTCACTTCCTATGTTTTTCTTTTTCTTTTTTCTTTTTTTTTTTTTTTACAACTTCCTGGTTGCCTTTTCCCTCTGCTGAAGTCCCAAATGTGGGTCAGCAGTCTGCATGACTAATTTCAAGGGCTCATAATGGACCAGCTCCAAAGGTTTTGCCTCTGTCAAATACTCACACAAACGGACACATATGCAGACGTATATTTAGGAGCTGAGAACTTTATTATTAATGTTAAAGCAACTGAATAGTGAGCATTTAAGACAATCTTTTCACTTAAGACACTATCTGAAGACAATAATGAGGTGAAACTTTAAACTCTAACACAAACCTATCAGTTTGTGATTATCATTTTTATCAGGAGCCTATGTCAGGCACCCCAGAGTTAATCTAATTTTGCAGTCTCCACTGAGTCTACAGCGTCAACAATTGTAATAGCCTAGACCTGAATTTGATTTTGTTTTAAGTGACAACAGCCAGGAACTTGCTACTTACCCTTCCCTCAAACTCTTCATCAATCAAATCAATGTAACTGCCTCTTTTCACTAAAAAACAAAGCTTATCTCCATTTATCACTCTCCTGCTGTGCTGTCGAAACTTTGATCCATGCCTTCATCTAATGCCAGAATTTACTGCTGCAGAAGCATTCTTTTATAGCACATCATCCAAAGTCCGAAATAAATTCCAGCACATCCAGAAATCTGCTGCCTGACTGCTCACCTACTCCCGCTCCCGTGACCACATCACCCTTGTCCTCCAGGACCTCCACTGTCTCCCTGTACCACAGTCGATCCAGTTCAAAGTCCTTTTTCTCGCTCAAAGCCCTTCATCATCAGGCGCCCTCCTACCTCACCAGCCTGCTCCAACATCACACTCCTTCCCACGGCATACGCTCCTCTAACCTCCTGTCTCCACTACTCAGAACCAAGCACCTGACCTGGAGTGACACAGCTTCATTGCTGCCCCTCCCTCTGGAGCTTTCACCAGATAGATGGTTTTAATTTTTTTTTTTATGTCAATGAGAAACCTAAATGTGAGTCTGTTTTTGTTGACTGAAAAACAGTATCTGAAAAGAGGTGATTTTAACCTTGCAAGTAAGCTATGAAATATGTGACCTGTGTGATTCTTGGTAAAAAAAGATGGGCACTTATACAGTGGTGTATGCTGGTAAGCCATTTTAATGCAGTAATATCTGTTCATAAATGACTAAATGATGCATATTTTAAAATTAAATTCAAACTCTGATATTTTTTTAAATGCAGCGTTTCATGGAAAAAGCAAGCCAGAAATTTTACGTAGGTATTAACATTCTATTTATGTCAGCCAGCAATGTCCATTGCCTTCATTTTTTAAGTGCTTTTATCATTTTTCTTTTTTTCATTAAATAGTTTACAATAGAACCATTCTGTGAGACTTAAGCCAGACTCCACTAAATGCCATCACCAGTATTGGCAACATGCACGTAACGACAATGTTAACTTGGTGATGTTTTGTTATGTTTACCATGCTTACTGTCATAGTCAGGCGTGTTAGCATGCTAACATTTGCAAATCAGAAATAAACACACTGCATCAGAAGCCATAGCAGAGGCTGATGAAATGTTCATTAATAATGGAGACATTTTTTCATAAACAACAAATTCAATTTTCACCTGATGGTGGTGCTAGGTGAAAAAAGTTAAGGAATTACCAAGGTGACTGATTTATTGTGATGGGAAAAGAGTGCATGTTCCAAACTTCATCACAGTTAGTTTACTAGTTGTGTAAACATTTCACTTAAAACCACAAACCGTATTCTGAGAGCCAAGAATGACAAATGAATAAAAAGACAAGCAAACCTGTCAACAAACAGTTGATCAGATACTTAGGTCTTTAACAAGGAGTTGAGAGGCCCGACAGACTTGTATGGCAATCCATACAGCCATACGCATGTCTATAAAGCAGTCAACATAGAGGTTAATCTGCAACAATAGTTGTGGTTCTTATTTAAAGCAAAAACATCACTGTTGCTGTACATACTATTACTCTTGTGACATTGATCCACCAGGACACAAACTACTAGGTTGTTTAGGCCATAATAATCACATTAAAGGATTTTTTTCTTGTATTGACTTAGTGATTTCTGGCAGACTTCTGATAAGAAATGTGTACATCTGTTGAGTTCTTTGACATTTATAAAAAGCTTTAGTGCTGTTTGTCACAGTGCACTTTTGTAGCTCCTAACTTGTCAATGCTATGTCTTGTACTATGATCTCACATTGTTCTTTTTACTTAAAAAATACTGGATGTTCAGGTTGCATAGTTAAGTTTCTTTTTGATGGATGGTCTTGTGATAAAGGCCATTTGTCATGTGAGTGCAGAGCACAGACAGTAGAGCACATGAGAATCAACTGCTCTGACAAGTCAGTCTATGACAACATAACATTTTAAATAAATCCTTCCCGGCTACACAAATAAAGCTTCTCACAAAGGACAGGGAAAACATGTGGGTAAAACTGTGAGTGCAAACTGACTCTTTGAAGTTTTTCAGAACACATACAGTAAATGACGATCAACACAAACTGTAAACTGTAATATAACAAATCATATATTTTGTGAACAGTTCAACATGAGACGCAAAGGGGACTTCAATTATGTATCTTGCTATTTGAATGTTTGGGTTCCTGTGGATGCGTTTGATAGCTTTATCAAACATAACTTTTAAAAGAGAAACTAGTCTTTGGTACTTAACCTCAAAGTTAAAACAAACCAAATGGCTGCCTCTGTGTCTCCCAGCCCCCCATATTTAACATTTTAGAATTAGAATTTCCCTTAAGATGTCCATGAGCCTGAGAAAGAGTTGTAGCAATACTACATTTGGAGACCAGTTGTCTCAATGGCCATCTTTGTGTAATGAGTCACACTTTCTTAAAGCTAATTCAAAGTGCAGCTTTTGTGGTAGTCCAAATTTCAATGACTCCTCCAGCTTATGATGTGGTACCGGTATGATGCCATTCTAACCAGCTTAAGAGACATGGAGCAAAAGTGGCACAGCCAGTCTCTCTAGTCCTCCAGTGACTTATACCTCTTTCATCCACTGGATGACCACATGTTTATGCTTATTTGAACCTTAAATTTATGGCATGGCGCTGTTTGTGTTTCCACTGTCACACCACTCATCGATGTGGCTGCTCCACAATAGGTAAGTTTTAGGCATCTCTTTCAAATGCTCTATGACCTGCAGCTTTAAAAGTGCACCTAGTGCACTTAGTATACACCAAAGTGACTGCTTATCAAGTGAGGTGTCTGCTGAACATGGCAAAATATGCTTCTTTTACAGTAGCAAAAACAAAATAGCAGAAAACCACATATGGTAGAAAATCACTGCTTTACCATGTGTGTTGACTAAAACATTCAAGTATGTTACAGTTAAGCTACACTGAACACAGCAGAGACCACCCGGCACCACTGAGTTCCCCAACTCCATTGGTCAAATTCAATTTCCAGTGTTAGCGCTTTTTGTGTGGAACTCCCACTGAGTGATCACACTGCTGTTCGAGTTTCTCTCTAATACAAAAAACCTTAAAATCAGGTTGATGGCAGAAAATAAGTTAGTAGGTAGACATGGACAAAGCCTATGCATTTCAATCAATCACCAGTGACATCAAATGACCACCAACTGGTAAGAAAAACAGCGAGTAGCACACAACGAAACAAGAAATGGTAACTCAACCAAAAAATAGATTCCATGCCGTCGGCAAGCACAAACTAAGATCGGAAATGAAAATACTCCATTCAGTCACCTGCAATTGTGTTGCCGCCCTTGTGAATGCACAATCAGTTTGAAATTATTGCCCATGCATGTGTCAATAAGCCTAAAATTACTGTCAAATGTGTTGCTATTAACACTTTTTCCAGTGTCAGCAGGAACCCTTTGGCTCAGCCTACACAATAATCAGTTGTGACCTTGTTTTTGGCCTCATATGCAAGTCATGTTTGCCGTGTTATTTTTCACCCGTAAGTAAGTTTCCAGGTATTCTGTACCTCTCCAACATATTTTGCTTTAGTGTAAATTCTGATATCTGTAATGTAAACCTAGTGTGTGCATGGACAACTTTTTTATTTAGACATTGTTCTCTTACATTTACATTACAAATATGTTTGGATTATATAAGACAGGACATAAAGGACAGTACAGTATAAGAATTCATTCTTATACTGGTCTCCTTTAACTCTATTCTGAACCAAAAAGCACAGTGTGTTCACTTTATTTAACTAAATAAAAAGACAAGCAATATTCTGAAACTCTAGAAGCAAGCAAACTTTTGTGCAAATTGTATCTTCATTTGAACACAACTCAAAACTTTGATCATCAAATCTATGGATGCCTGATCTGATTTAGTTTGTATTGCTGTCAAATACTAAAAAACAAAAGTCCACATAAAAGTTCTCAAGTGTCAACAGCTAAAAATGTAATTCAAAAGACTTAAAAAAGATTTTTAAAAAGATTGTAGACAGTATTTACAAACCTCTCTAGTCTTTGACTGCTTTACACCAAAGGATACTAAAAGGCCAAAAAAGGCAGAAGATCTTAACTGTTTTCGTACTTTACTTCCTGAACAGAGTACTATCTTTTAAGCCTCCTTACCTATAGTTCTTGAAAAATAATTGTAACACGTTTCCATTGACTCTTAATATTTTAATGTTCCCTCTGAATTCTTTTTACTGCACACTCCAACAACGCACACATGGCAGTATGCCATAGATGAAAACAATATCCTTCAGTGGCCTGAGGATTCTCCTGTGAATATTTTACACCACAATCTTCCTACCTACCAAAGAAGTGTCTGTGTCTAACAAATAACTTCCTTTGAGCCAGTAGAGCAAATCTACAACTAGTTATTTCGCAAGGCTGGAACACTGCTCTATTGCAGCCACACTTTGTGGTTTAAAATGAATAGACTAATGTATTTTAGCCACAATAGGCCATAGCAGAAAATCAGTGGCCTTTTTCCTATCGGTCAGTCAGCTACTCAACCACTTTGATTGAGGCTTGGTCAAGGCTCCCAGACGATGTATTTTGATGACTTTATGTATCCAGTTTACTGCTTCTATTGTGTCTTCAAGCACAACCATGAGGTTCAGATTTGTGGCTTTAACTGAAATGACACAACACTTATATGTGTGCATATATATGCTCATGCATATATATGCACACACACATATATATATATATACATATCCTACCTTAAATGATTAAGTCTAAAGCTAATCTCTATATTTTATACTCTAAATTGATATCTTTGAAAAGATCAAGAAATGCAGGGACATTTTCTTACATGTTATGTAAAATAAAAAAATGATTAATGTCAAAATAAGTCAACTAATGAAAGACTCCTTTTATTTGCTGTCCCTTAGGGGTCACCACAGCTGATCATCTGTTTCCATTTCCCTGGCAGACCAGGCACAACTCATCCTGGCATGGAAATCGAATTTTATGAACAGCATATTTGATTTGGCATAGACTTTTTATGTTAAATGGCCTTTCCCATACAATCCTCCCCAGTTATCCCAGTTTGGAAGCAACATTTAGGAATGCACTGGCTCATGCATTAAATGATGTTCCCAAAACATCTAAAAACCTGTGTCATCTACTCTTGTCATCTTGTAATATGGATGCTTACACAATATGACACCAAAACAATGATAAGCAAGTGATAATATAGAATTATTCTGAAATAAATTGTTGCTATGCCAGCGGCCAACAAGTGTGAGGCATCTAAGATTCATAAAGATCTCCCACATTTTATTGCATTATTCACCATCCGCCTACATAGAGATTAGTTCCGCTCTTTTATGTAGGTCATGCTATTGGATGATGAGATGACATTTACTGCTCATAAACAGGTCTTACTACATAATAAATGCTCAGTGTTGGGTGCTTTACATTCTGTACCTTTGCCCAGACTGCTTGCCTTTATATCAGTTAAAAACTGGATTATTTTCATAATCACCCAGACGTTATGCCATATTCCCTGTAGCTGTATCTGTGATACTGGTATTGATGATGTCATCGTGGCCCTCTGCTGAAGCACTGCCTGTCATTAATTAGACTGTGGCACTGCTGTTCGCTCTGTGTTCCCATGGTAACAATGTGTGGTGTCTACTTTTCCCCAACCAAGGCAGCTATGTCCATAAAGCCACTGGTTTCCATCTTTTTCAGGTCTAGAAGATTTTTCATAAGCATATACTGCAGAAACCCATTTGTTAGACTGATGAATATTAATAAAGTGGCAGGAAACCTTTCTCTCTGTGGTTTGATTCCTTGTTATAACAACTAAAAGCTTCTCAACACACTGCACACAGCAGTAATACATGATTCATAACTGAACTAAAGGACTGTCTGAAAAGGTTATTTACTGTTAAAGCTTGGGGGAAAACTATGTGCCATATTTTTCTTTTAATATTAAACAATTTAAATATTTTAAAAAGATGTCAAATTACATTGATGAAGTAGGAATCATAAGGATATAAAATGCAGCAGAGAGGTTCTGAAAATATGCAGAGTTAAAAAAAGAACAAGTGCTGTTCATATTACACAGTACATTCATATTTTACAAACTCACTGGCCTTGTGTAGGTGAGGTAAGGTGACCAAAGTGTTTTAGATGATTGGCAATGAATAAATACAAATTTAAGCTTAATCTGAAAAGACCAACAGTGCAGATGAAGGCTTGAAGCTCATAAAAAATCCCCAGAAAGATAAAGTCATCCCTTTAACGGCAGATGTTCTTCTTGCAGAAGCTAAGACAATGATATCATCACAGGAAATGCTGTCTGATGTTCAAACAACCATTCTTCGGTCCATTCTCATTGTTGGCAAATTCAAACAATAGTCAAGTTATGGATGTTTGTACTATGCAATTCAGCACAGAAAAAGTAGCACTGGCTACAATGCCAGGCCTTAACGGAGCAAGTAGAGCATGGATATGGGAAAAAAAAAAAGAAGGAACTATTGTGGACATGCTCGTCCATAACAGCATTTTCTTCCATTGAGTACTTGATGGAAAAAGGCACTGGCCGGTTTGGTCGGTCTGAACTAAACAGCAGCTTCACACTAATCCTCCCCAGGGCAACAGCTGAACTCTTGCACTCACTGAGCTCAGTACCCGCTGGACAATCCTGTCACAGTGCAGTTTAGCACATCCTCACCTGCTGTGCACTCAGGAAAAACACATGCCCTTTCCCAATGCTCTTTAATCGGCACCAATGTAAGAGGCCTGATAAATGTACTTGAGTTTTATTTTTCATTGCCAAAATAATAAGTCAAATAATCAATGAGTCAGTTGAAAATGACATTTTGAAAAAAATAAGCAAATCATTTTAAGGTGTATCTACACATGAAGCTTTGTGTCCTTTGCTTCAGTTCAGGCGCTTGAGTAATATGTTGTTGAAACTAAACTTGTTCACTTCAATTTTCTACACAAACATATGAGGGAAAAAAAGGATCTGTTCTTTATTTATATTTGAAAGTCTCTTCAGATTTAACAAGAAATACAGACTAAAAGGTAACTTGTTGATTAGACAGTTTTGGAGATTGTAATCCTGCATCATTAGTGGATCATCATGACCCACACGGATAAAATTTTTTTTAGCTGGCTTACTTTAGGTTATGCAGCACTTAAATGCTTGAGTCACATATAGCAAAGACATAATATTATACTATAGACAAAGAGGGAAGAAAAGAAGACATCTCATACAATAAGGACATGACATTTATTAGTGTTGGGTCCCTGTTCTCGCACTCTCTAATAGACTCGATGAACTGACATCATAGAAAAAGTAGGAAACATGTACAGCAGTTTGAACAGCTTTGGATCTATTTTTTAGGGGAAAATATCCTGGCATATATGGTTATTACCATGCAAACAACTGATTTGCACAAATATAAACACAAATACCATTTATTTATAAGATCTCTTCCTGAAAGGATTTCATAATTAGCATCTGGATTAATTAGTTTTTTGGCTGTTGAAACAGTGCAAAGGTAGTCTCACTTCCTTATTTTGTCCTGCATCCAACTGCGTTCACATACGTACAAATGGACCAATCTTTGGTGAGAAATTCATAAGAAACTTTTCCCAATGAGACATGTTGATACACCTTCAGTGCTACGCATTGTTTCATTTAATCCTCACAATCTGGACATTTCTGGTGAATTAAAAACATAATGTCTTGGCTCTGATTAAAAATGTATTTGAAATTGTTAAAGACATTTTAGAGGTGAGTTTAAATCAAACCAACATGTAACAGATGTATCGGTCCTGTCATTTTTGGTGTGCACTTGGCTCAATCCTGTTCAGTCCAACCGTAAATTTTATGTAGGTTTCTTTCACTTATTCTATGTTTACCTTTAATGTTTATACAACAACATTTGTCAATAATTTTGGTGATACTTTACCCAAAGTGCCTTGTAATTACACATTCACCACACAGCACAGGCTCTCTGTGGGTGGCCGCATCCTTTCAATGAAAAAGCAGACCTATAAAACAAACATCCCTTTCACAAGGTAGATCTACTCTCAAATTTCCTCTTAATTATATTCTTTCAACAATTCTAAATGAATCACCAAATTATTCCGGGCCTGTTATTGTCTGCTGCTGCTCAGGAAAAGATGCAATTACCTAAGGCAGTGTGTGAGCAAATATGTGGGTCACAATTCTGGGGCATGGGTGGAAAGAGCAATGGAAACTCTTTCTTTGTACCACTGTCTCAAGCTCAGATCATAGGTTACATCTTTGATTAAAATCCGGGCTGTGGAAGGACACCGACTATTTTACAGTGCCCCAGGATCATTTAGAGCTTGTAACCAGAATAGTGTAATTGTTATGAATTCATCAGTGAATGTTTATAAAATCACAACCAGCCTTCTTTTATGCAGACTCTGTTCTGAAGTAGCCTTTCGCAAGCAGTACATGGAAAAAATGACCTTATGTCTCCATTCCTATCTATTGCTATTTCATTTTCCTTGTTATGAAACACTGTCGTCCATATTTCCAAAGGTTCCCTCTGAAAGCACACAAATCTCTCTTGTTAGATTCAGGTTGCACTTCAGAGAGGAAAGCAGCTGTAAATAAGAAGCATTCATCTCTTAAAGGAAATAGGTAAACATAGCTCAATACTGAATTACTGTATGAACAAATAATCATTTAGTCTTGTTTTCAAGAGAAACCCACAGTACAGGTCTTGAGAGTTTTTTTTTTTCCAAGATTGTAAGAGCAGACATTTTTCACAGCTATGTGTTAAATCTATGTATATATTTTTATGGAAATCAACATATCAGTTGAGTTACAAGCCAAAAAAACACTATTGTAGATGGCAACTCTTTTTCAGCTGAGGGCTTTGATGGTAAAAATGAGTCCACATATAATCACAATGAATGCCAGACTCCGAAAGTGGGTTAATAACATCTACATTTTTAATGATAAAAGGCTGGATTATTAGTCATCTGGAAAAAAATAATGACACTGACTAGTTTTCACATTCATTAAGTGCTGAAACACTCAAATAATGCTTCATGTCTAATTAAAGTACAATTAAACATAGCTAATACAGATTCTTACCAAACCCTAATGAAATCATGAACACACAATATTCTGAATAAGAGATCATTCTAACAAGAAAGCAGACAGGCCTGGCAAGTGCAAAAATCATGCTTCACTGTGATAATGATCCATGATTCATTCACCCTGCGAAAGGGTCCTTGAACAAACACTTATATCACGGCTAGTTGCGTAAAAGACCCTGACCTCTGACCGCATCTGTGGATGCAAGAACAGATTTTCCAAAAAGTATCACAATTTTTAGATATCAACACTATGCACTATGTTGGAGATATTGCAATAGAAGCTGAATATAAATTGCATATATCACAAGAGAATTACCAGGTCACTGCAATTAACAGAGGCTCCAGGTTGTAGTATGAGTATATCATTGGTAAATATTAACAATTCTTGTTTCTATTGATGTTTTCTAAACCCAACCT
>JAQNCA010000006.1:8149191-8160183 GCA_029783725.1 Acanthurus tractus
AAAATCGAAAAAAAAATCACAAAATAGCTTCCACATTCCATCATCTTTTTTTCCTGCCCTTTTCTCAAACTAAACTTGAAAGAGTAGAATCGACTCAAAAATCCTTAATGATAAAGTCACCGCCCAAAAAAAGCCTACCTCATGAACACTTCACGGACGCTACAGCATTTATAAAGATATAGCAGCCTCGTACCACTTCAAATAAACTGTTCCACACTCCTTATTTGGCTTAGACTGGAAAATTCATGCTTCACCTTATGTCTCCAATTTCTCAATGGCTATTGCCAAGATTTCACTTTAGTATTTTATGATAGCCAGAAGGAAACAGCTTTTGGCCCTTAGAAACTCACTGCATATACTAAGGAAATGAAATGTAATGTGTCAACTCTGTCATGTGGTAGTTTAATAAATATGATGTGATTTTAGTAGTGAAATGTGCCTATTATGCATAGACAAATAGTGCATAAAAGTTTCAAATACTCCTTTTCTCCTTGTCTTTGTTTAAATTATTGTGATATTTTCTCACACTTTAATTAAACTGTGAACTTGTGAAACCCCTTTTTTATTGTCAACCATGATGCAGCAGAGGCTATAATATTCTAATTGTTTGGTATGTTCCTCCAAAGCAGTCTCCCAAGCCCAATCTTAAGATTGCTCTGCTACTTGAGTTTGTCTTTTTAAATTTAACAAAGCTCATCAAAAGCCACAGAAGATATTTCACAGCACTTTTTTACAGGTTTACTGAGGCAAACTGATTTTGACTTTTGAATGGGATACAACCACAGAGTTCCCATTTAACATTATTATTATTATTATTATTCAGGCCCAAATTACTTTACATAAGATTTGTCATTTTACATCACTTTCATTGCAAAATGGAAAGCAACAATTTTCCCTTTTCCTTGCTTTAACCTGTTCTTGTTTTGTGTGCAAGGTAGAATAACTCTGTTACCAGTAGCATGTTTACATTCCTGCAGTTGCATGGATTGCTGATTACTGTCCATTTCTGCATTGCTCAGATGCCTTCTTACATTTTGTCATAGGGGTAACACACAGAACATCTCATTGCTTGGCAGGCAAGCAGAGGGGCACCATTTTAAAACCTGAGCATGTTGGGAATCAAAAGGTCCTCCAGGAGGTCTGATTTTCAAGTGTCAGACTAAGGTGACTCACAAGGCACCAAAGAGTCTTATGTCCTTATTTTGTCCTTCATCTTCACTTTCGCTCTAAAAGGAAATCTGCTTTCCCATTTATGAATCTATACAGACTTTGCACAAAGGGCTAACCTTATAGGTCAAACTTCCCAAACTGGATTTCTGGGCCAGTAGTTGCCTGTTATCTAGTTGACATATAAAAATGCTCAGAATTTTGTTTGGTCATTGCAACACCTTTCTTCAAAGATTTAAATGTAAATAAGGATAGAAGCAACGATATCAAATCCTTCCTGTTTAGTATCACAGTTTATACAGACAAAATCTCATAACATGGATTCAAGACATGCCGAGGCATTTTTTGCAAGTTCAAACAATGTGAAAGCGACAAAATGTACTGCCTATGCTGAATATGTGTGCAAACACAACTCACAAAAACCAATAACAATCTGCCAGTGGTGCACGTCATTTGTGGACCACAGTAAAACAAGTTTAAACTATGCAGGGAAAACATGTAAATATTTAATATAAGAAGATTATGCTGTCTTTCTCAGTTCTTTTGCATTCGTATCAGATGAGTAAAAAGAAAAGCATGA
This sequence comes from Acanthurus tractus, assembly GCA_029783725.1. Classification (NCBI taxonomy): domain Eukaryota; kingdom Metazoa; phylum Chordata; class Actinopteri; order Acanthuriformes; family Acanthuridae; genus Acanthurus; species Acanthurus tractus. The sequence continues at coordinate 8,150,939 of JAQNCA010000006.1, forward strand.
ATCATTGGACATTTGCTTTCAGTTTTCCAAACAACTAGTGACATCACCTTGGTTGTTAGTCTAGACTCAGACATGGTCTCAAGATTTCCATGACTGTTTTTTAAACAAGAATGCCTTTGAAAAAAGGAGAAGTAGCTTATACAATCGTTTTTATGTGTTCTTTCAGGTTGCAATTTTCAAGGAGCTGATAGGTCTTGCTGTGTGCAGGCTTTAACTTAATTGCAGTGTCATGCTGAGATGTTCTAAGGATCTAAGTGAACACATGTGAAGTTTTGGTTTTGTGAGTTGAACACCAATATCATAACAGGTGCCATGTGAAACATAAGTGTCTACTTGTGTAAAGACTGTCTAACAGCACTAATAACTAAAAGGTTCCTCGTAAATGTAAGAACTAAAAGTGTACTTTAACAGTATTATTAGGCTCATATGGTTGGAATGATTGATCTAAAATAGGATGTCTACAGTGCTTAATTCCCCCATTTGGCACAAATAAATCTTACACTATTAGAAGAAACCATGGAAAATGTTGCCAAGGTGATTGGATTCCTGCTGTTAATATTAAAAAAATATGATTCACAACTTTACAATATAACCTGCAGCTTTTTTTTGTTATCATAAGGTCAAGGAGGCCTCTTCCAAAATTAAACCCAGATGGTATCCTCAGAGTGGCAGTTTCCAAATGCGGACTCAGTATCAAAAAGGAATGCTGTCTCTGTAGAATAGAAAATGAGCAAATTCATTAGAAAATGTCCCAAAGAATGTCAATGTGTTGCATGTACAGTATGTATGCTTCATATGTGCATTAATGTATATATGTATGTAAAATTCTGTAATATTTGGTACACATATGGTAAACATCAGCATACAAACAAGGTTATTTTGCAGTCAGGATTCGACCGGCCACCCAAAAAACAAATATCTTGATTTTTTTGATAAATAGACTATGATGATTTATTTTAACTTGTTGATTTCTCAAATAAAAGGTAGTGAAATACATACATTTATTTGTCGTTTTAATATAGAAACTAAATCGTAATCTAACTAAAACAGACAGACTAAAAGTAGAAAGTTTCAATATGTAAATATTTATCGTATCCCTTCATTCTTGATAAAGAAAACAAACCGTCTAGTGTTGCATTGTTCACTGGAGGGCGCTAACACAAAGCCCCAGGTTGTCTGGGAATAACTTGAGAAAGGAGGAGGCCATTCACTAGCCTGTTTTAGCTACACACACCTAGCTACAATTAGCTAGCCGGCGGCTAACGAACAAGCTAAAACATCAGTTTGTCTTAATGTCGCCTGTCATATCAAGTGATGGCGAGAGAACAGTGTTCACAAATCGAAGCTGGTGAGTGCTGAGAGTCCCTTTGGTTCACGACAAAGATTTAGCATTTACATAGTTTGCAGCGAGCTTATTAATCGAATATAACCGTAAGCTCGCTAACATCGGGCACGTTAGCTGACGCTAGCTCGGCTCAATAGAAACATCAGTTGGTGCAAAGCTAATACACTTCTCGTTCTTTTCAGAACTGTATTACCTCATTGCCAGATTTTTGCAGTCAGGACCTTGTAAAAAAGCAGCACAGGTAACACCCACTCTGTAAAAGACAATCGCTCTAAATAGTTATGATTGGTCTTAAAAAGTAGCTGATGCTAGCAGCTAACGCTAACTGTGTCTGTCTGTTGTTAGATTCTGATCGAGGAACTGGAGGAGTATGAGGTAGGTTCAGCTGGATGTTTCTATGTTTATTCTAGTGTGTGGTTTCCGTAATACTACCTATCTATCCGCTTTTTAAGCCACTTTTCAGTAATTTTGACTGGTGTTAGTCAGAGTAGCGTGTTCCCGATTCGGGACGAAATAGAAAATTTTGTGCCATCTTCAATACCTCGTCTTTTAACTTTAGTTGGTCCCTCAACGATGGAGTTGGGACGGAAAGAAATACAGACGGACCTTTCAAGACTGGGTGAGTGTAATTTCTTATAATTAACGTTTTAACCAAATGAAGCCTGTTACTTTTACCTATGTCGTTAGTTGCTTTATAGCGAATGTTTATGCATTTATTTCAGTTGACAATTCCCAACAGAATTGGTCATAATGTATTTAAATTAGAACACATTTAAACATTTATATTAGTATAGGCCTATTTTTAAATAACTATATACAAGCTTCGCTATTGTGTGGGCTAATAGGAGGAGAATAGAGCAATGGAAGGCAGTGATAGGCTTAACCAGATTCAGGAAGCTGTCAGTCTTATGTCGGAGCCAATGAAATCCCAGTTTTGTTTGCGAGCGAACCGGAAGAATAGTAAGAGAGTCTGTCAATTGGCCGAGAGCACCTAAAGCCCCTCCACTGTCTTTCACACTCCCTCCCTCGGAATTGTTTTTCAACGAGATGCATTACAAAACTATGGTGCAATTTGTGTGTATTGACAGGAGTAGTTAAAGGAGGCAATAGTTATGTATTTGTCTGTGCGTACACAGCATTGGCAATTTTATCATATAACTTAGGTGTGTTGTGGATAAATAATTCCAAGTAAAGTTATGATTAACTTGATTTACAGAGCATTTAATGCCTTTTTATTTAAGAGAGACAACAACAGGTATTTGTACAATTTAAAAGTCGGATACAAATACGTTGCGTGAATTATACACATATAATCATACAGTGTATATAAAATGACACCTCTGAAGTCATTGTTGTTTCTTTCCATCCTTTTTGTTTTAGTTAAGGCCATTAAAGACCTTAAAGCTGGTTGCAACCCCCATAAGAGAGAAAATGTTTTAAGTGTAGTTTTTCTCTCTCCTTACCTTTCAACAGTTGTATTTTGAGTGTAATTCGCTGGAAAAATAAAGATGAATTTGAAATTATTATCTTTACATTTTCTTTTAAATATTTGATATAGTGGTAAAATCATTCTGCTAGCAAAAAATAATCTAAATGATAGACTCTTCGGTCACAAATTAAAAAAATATTTTATTGGTCGATTATCATACCATTTGTTGATGTCTGTGTGTAACAAGATGACTCTCAGCTAAAGGATCATTGTCAGATTTTTTTAAAACTCCTGATATTAGCCTCACTATTCCTGAAGCAGTCAGTTAAAACAATTGTGGTGCTGCCTGTAAATAGCAGGGGCTGTCTTGTGTGCTGAACAAAACCAGAGCTCAATTTTTTTCTTTTAGGTTTAAGTTTTTTTGTAAAAGCTGTTTTTGTAAATGTAAGTAAGATGGCAATGCTTTGGTCTTGTTAAATGCTACTTATTTATTTGTTGTATTACCATGTTACAACTGTCTGTGTGTCCTACAGGTGAATTTAAACCAGCACATTCCTGCAGACTATCTGCTTCACGTTTGCCAGCGGATAGGCCCACTTATAGAGAAGGAGATCCCACCTAGTGTTCCTGGTGTCCAGACACTTGTGGGGCTGGGCAGACAGTCCTTGCTGCGTACCACCAAAAGTGAGCATTTCCCTCACAACTGCAATAACTCTTTTGTCTGTATTTATGGACAGCCCACATTTGAATTCTGATGTAATTGTTAGATGTATTTTGTTAACGAGGTTTATTGACAATAGATATTTTTCACATTACAATTATTCTTTTCTCACAACATATTTATTTTTTCAATACCTACGTATATTAGGTTGTAGCCACAAGGTTTGCAGTGGCTCAGCGGTGGCTGCACTCCATCGAGGACGTCCACCAGAACCTCCAGTCAACAATGGAGATCCTCCCAGTGTTGGTGTGTGAAGCTTTTTATTTTAATTTGCACCCATTTAATGGACCCATATACAGATAACTAAGCCTTGCTTAAGAAGTTTGTTTCTGCCACTATTCATTCTTGTTTCTTCATATACAGTGTCCATCTTGGGTGCTCGCCAGGCCACAGGCACAGCTCGTTTTGGCCAGGCACTGCCGTCTTCCTCCTACCAACACATGAAGATACACAAACGTATCCTTGGCCACCTTTCTTCGGTGTACTGTGTAGCCTTCGATCGCACTGGCCGTCGAATATTTACGGTGAGAGACAGTTTCTTGGCTGGGCAACATACCTTTATCCATAGTGTCTCGCTTAATATTTCAATCTGTTGAAACCCACCCCAGCAACATATTCAAATGTTGTAAAAGATTGGATGTGAATCTGGCATCTCCCTGTTGGCAAGGTTAAAACATTAACAAATACTTCCAGTTTATTATATGTAGTTCTGATTGGTGAATAAATCAGTCCAGCACTACTGATAGGGACCATGTTCATGAATCACAACAACATGACAGAATCTATTTTAGTGTAACGTTCCAGAGGGTTATTCAAATCTGTTTGTAGCAAGTCACTAACAAATGTTTGCCATCATGAAACATTTCCCAGTCATGTCATACTAATACATACTACTAATATACAGCATTAAATATGGGTTTACAAGAGAAAGAAATTAAGAGGCTGTGGCTGTGTTACTGAGCACTTTATCAGATTAGATTAGCTTAGTTTCAGTTTTTAGCTCAGCTCACTTAGGATCTGCTAAACTGGAGTTTGCAGAACTTAAAAACAAAACTGCATGCTTGGATGGAACTTATTACTGTGTCAAAATGAGTGCAGGTTCCACTTAATAGCAGTCAAATCAAATGCACAAAGTCATTTTTAAAGGTCTGCTGATCTGTCTTTGCATGATCACAATACAGAAGCAATGCTCGTAACAACTCACAAGCCTGTTTAAAAGTGTCAAGACTAAGTAAGAAGACGGATTGAAAGAAATTGCAAAAGAAACTGTAATCTGTGCTTTAGGGTTCTGATGACTGCCTAGTGAAAATCTGGGCCACGGATGACGGCCGGCTTCTGGCGACACTTCGTGGCCACTCAGCAGAGATCTGTGACATGGCCGTCAACCATGAGAACACTCTCCTTGCCTCAGCAAGCTGTGACAAAGCCATCAGAGTGTGGTGCCTACGCACCTGTGCTCCCATCACTGTTCTGCAGGCCCATGGTGCTTCCATCACTTCCATACAGGTTAGTATGAAGCATCTGGAAGGAATTACTTAGAAAATGTGGGAACCAGAAAACTTATTTCCTTTTTTTCTTTTTTTTAAACAACTGGAAATCTTATCAACAAGATTTTCTGCCATATCCTGCAGCATGTTAGTTTTCACAGCCTCAGTTGTTTGTACTGTACACAGCACTGTTGGTCGTTTCTGGCCTGTGACTAACAAACACTGGTTCCATTCCATAGTTTTGTCCTGCTGTCAGAGGGACAACGCGGTACCTAGGCTCCACCGGTGCAGATGGCATGGTGTGTTTCTGGAAGTGGCACTCCATCAGCATGAAATTCAAGTAGGTTTTTGAAAGATCTATCGTGGTATTTTTAGCTCTGCTAGAGTTACTTTTTTTCATGGAAATAAAGACAACCTTTATGTTTTTTCAGTGATCAACCAGTAAAGTTTGTTGAGCGGTCGCGTCCAGGAGTACAGGTCTCCACTTCTTCCTTTAGCAGTGGTAAGTGTATTTCCCTGCCTGGTAACATTTAACTTCCCAAATGTTCTTAGCTGCTGTGAGCAGCAAATCAAATCTAGACAACTAATGGCATAACTTTTGGATAATTCTGCATTTTTTACTGCACTTTTTTAAGTAAAAATCCTTTTTTTTTTTTTTTTTTTACTATTTCTTTAAAGGCCCTGTGGCATTTAATGTGAAGCACAAAAGGGATTAAATACAATCAGCAAAAGTGTTTTGCACCAACATTAGCTTCCTCAGCAGATGAACAGGGTGTCTCAGAGTTACGATGTCACTTGAGTGATACAATAACTGTAGGCAAATAGTTATGAGTCAGGCCATACATGTTATGCAGAGGGTGTTGTCATGGCCATCCACCTGACTGTTTTGGTAATATTGTTGCTTTTGTAAAGCAGGAAATGTTTAAACATTTTTTGTTTTGTTTTGTTTTTACTGGATACTACTGCAGACAAATGTGTTTCCCTTCTTAACTGTTACTAGGTGGAATGTTCATGGCTACCGGTGGAACTGATCATATGATCAGGGTGTACTACCTTGGTGCTGAAACTCCCATGAAGGTGTCTGAGATGGATGCTCATACGGTAAGAGACAAAATAGCAGTAGCTGCATCATTTTTGCTGCCCTCCATTTTTTAACTGAATTTAAACGAGGTATCCATAACTTAAGCACATGTTTTTTTTGTCTGTGTTTAGGATAAAGTTGTAGTTGTCCAGTTCAGCAATAACAGTGACAGGTGAGTGCCGTTGCTGAGATTTACAAAGACCCCAAGCTGAGGTTTTCGAGCCTCTGACAGTCAAATGTGTGTTTGTGCCCAGCCTAAGGTTTGTGAGTGGCAGTCGTGACGGCACAGCAAGGATCTGGCATTACCAGCAACAGGAGTGGAAGAGCGTCACTTTAGACATGGCTGCCAGGCTGCCTGGGTAAGAGAATGAACAGTATACAGAGCCCTCTTTAGGTTGAGCTGTATAGCTTGGTCGGTAGAGCAGGCATCCTTTATACAGAGGCTATGTGTCCTCGCTGCAGCAGCCCCAAGTTGGATCCGCCTCGTTGCTCTTTGCTGTATGTCATCCCCCTTTTATTACCCTATTTCCTGTCTAATCTTCTGCTGTCCTGTCCAAAAAATAAGGATAAAAAGACCAAAAAAAATCTTTAAAAAATGGGCCCTCTCTGTAATTGTTTCATGTCAGGTGTGATATTTCTCTGCAGGAGTGCTGTTGCCAGTGGGGATGACAAAACCAAGCTGGTGGTGACCATGGTGGCCTGGGACCGTGCAGATAGCACCGTCATCACAGCAGTGTCAAACTTCCTGCTCAAAGTGTGGAACGCAACAGCAGGACAGCTGCTGCATGTCTTATCTGTGAGTGGCTGAAGCTGGCTTTTCTACTGTGCTGATGCTTTAAAAGAAACATGAATGAAACATCTTTTGGTGTACTGTACTGAATGTTTTTGCTCTCTTTTTTCCAGGGTCATGATGACGAGGTGTTTGTGATGGAGGCTCACCCATTTGACTCCCGCATCATGCTATCTGCTGGTCATGATGGCAACATTTACATGTGGGACCTGACCAAAGGGGCCAAGATTCGCAACTTCTTTAACATGGTAAATGACAAAATGCAAATTCCTGATATCATTTATTTAATCATCACTAAATTCATAACAAAATATTTGTCTTCAGATTGAAGGGCAAGGCCACGGTGCTATTTTTGACTGCAAGTTCTCAGCGGATGGGCAGCATTTTGCCTGCACTGACTCACACGGCCACTTGCTTATCTTTGGCTTCGGCTGCAGCAGACCATATGAGAAGGTAACAGCACATAACTGTTGGTTAAAACATATTTAACCTTAATAATCCCTCTGTCAGCTCCAAGTTTTTAAAGAAAAACATTGAGAGTCAGCGCAGTTAGACAACATGGTGTAATTGAGGTTACACGTACTGTTCTTTAATCATAAGACCTGAATTTAAGCCACATGTTACTAAGGATCCTTGTAAATTACTGTTGGGAACACTGCTAATAACTACTAAGTGGCTCTGCATTGTAACGCACTCTGTGTCCTGGTCTGTTCTATGCAGGGGCGCAACCAAGTAGTAAATTTGATCTTTTTGCCTCATTATCAACACAAGTGTACTCTTTATTTCTTCCAGATTCCTGACCAGATGTTCTTTCACACGGATTACCGACCTCTTATCCGTGACTCTAATAACTACGTGCTGGACGAGCAGACACAGCAAGCCCCACACCTCATGCCTCCGCCCTTCCTGGTGGATGTGGATGGGAATCCTCACCCACCTCATTACCAGCGCCTGGTGCCAGGAAGAGAGAACTGCAATGAGGAGCAGCTAATACCCCAGCTGGGATACATGGCTAATAGTAATTGTTGCTCCCTCATCACTCACAGTGTTCAACATCACTTTGAAATGTTAGGAATAATTGACAGTGTTTGACCCCAAATCTGCATCTGTTGACCAGGTGATGGAGAGTTGGTTGAGCAGGTACTTGGCCAGCAAACAGCAGAAAACAGAGAGAGCTTGTTGGACAATCTCATCAGACAGTTGCAGAATGAGCAGGACGAGCGTGAGAATGTCCCTCAGCAGGTTGAAGAAGCAGAGGGTATGTTTTACCTTTCATTACATCAGCAAGTATTTTTGGTGGTGTTTTTTTCTGTGTGATATATAGTCTAACATTATGGTTTTTCTTTGCCATATGTGTTTGGGTACCTTAAATTATATCTGTAGAATTTTGAGAATCATGGTTTAACCCTCAAGCATGTGCATTGTGTTGACACTAGATTTTTAATAAATACATCTTGGAAAAAGGCACATTTTGCCATAACATCATATCACAACAAACAATTTTTTGTCTTGTTTTTAGCTGATGCAGCAGAGGTTGTGGCCTCCCCTCCAGCTGCTGGACCCCGTCCACCTGCGCACAGAAGTGGACAGGTGGACGGAGTTTGGCAGATGCAGCATAATGCCCTGCGTAGTCAGGTGGCCACTGAGAGGGACCTGCTGGCCTGGAGCCGCAGGGTGGTGGTTAATGAAGTACCACAGGGGGTTTACAGGTAAGGCAGGAATTTGATTACATGCAAAGACACTAAAGTAGGGTTACTGAATTTTTAAATCAGCCCATATTTTTTTATTGTGTTTTATAGTAATTCTCTACAGTTTAAATGATGGATGTGATTCTTATGTTTTTAGAATTTTGGAGGAGTGCAGACAAGCCAAAGGTGACATGGAATGCTCTTTATACAACGCAGAGAGAAGGAAGAAACCGGTGGCCTGCATACCCAAAGTATGCTCTTCTTCACCTCACAGTAGATTTTACTTGTCAAAAATACAGATTGAATCCTGCGCTCCTCATTTTCCACTCTCCATCCACACCTTGTAGAGCGATCCATTGACTACCCGCCTGCGCTCCCTGCGGCCAACCAAGAAAAAGCAGCAGCGCCATGCATATCAAACCCGCTCAGCTCAAGTCCGCCGTCCAGGGACCAGGAGTCGAAATTCCAGTAACCGACGCAACTCTGACAGCCAGTTATACTCTGACAGTGATGGAGAGGTATGTTCTGTCCTTCTACACTTTATATATAAAAATCATGACCAGGTGAAATATTTTTTGCTTGTGTAGCATCTTTTGAATTTTTAAAACAAGACCCCTGCAGAGTTTGTTAATGCACTGTTTGTTAACTGCCATTCATTGTAATAATGGGGCTTTGTGTCCTTTTGATCAATAGGCAGCAGAACA
>JAQNCA010000006.1:8166070-8180831 GCA_029783725.1 Acanthurus tractus
GAGGAGGAGGAAGAGGAGGAGGAGGAAGATGAAGAGGATGAGGATGATGAGGATGATGAAGAAGAGGAGGAGGAGGAGGAGGAAGAGGAGGAGGAGGAGGAGGAGGAGGAGGAGGACCAGCAGCATCAGCAACAGCAACAACAGCAGCAGCAGCAGCAGGTGGTTGTAAGGAACAAAAAGGGTGCAGGAGGGGAAGATGAAGAGGAGGAGGATGAAGAGGAAGATGAAGAGGAGGAGCCAGAAGAGGAGGAGGAACCCGAGGAGGAGGATGAGGAAAGCTCCGATGAGGTGCAGCGAGGGGCTGCAGCCGCTACAGCAGCTAGCAGCAGGAGAGGCAACCAGTGCAAGTCTCGGCGGGTCAACACACGCAACCAGGGCCGAAGGACAGTTCTGTACAGGGACGACTCTGAGGACGATGGCCATGGGTCGAAGGAAGACCCCCTCAACCTGGGTATGTCCCGCTCAGGACGGGTACGGCGCATGACTGAGAAAGCCCGTGTCAGCCACCTAATGGGTTGGAGTCACTGACACGTCATCTCTTCTCAAACCTCAATAAAAAAACTGTTTAATATGAGTAATACTTCAGGGATTTTTTTCTTTTTTTGTACAAGTGTATATATATAATATATATATACACACACATATATATATATATATATATATATATATATATATATATAAAAATAAATGATTTTCTTTTTATCTGAGACTGCTTATGACTTTCAAACTGATAGCTGGTCCTCACGATGTGTTGCCAAGGAGTTTCCTTCCCTGGTCAACAGAGCTACTGTTCAACGCGGATCCTCTCCAACTGGACTAACTCACCTCGGCCTTACCGCTCGTTGGAGAAGTCCTCAAGACACAGCACTGCTCCTCTTCTCCACATGGTCCTGTGCGTTTCTTGTCCAGTATTAAACACTATTCTCCTCCTTTCTACTCTTCTCGTCCCTCCCATAACTCCTCTAACTCCTGGTCACCAAAGAAGGATGCGGAGATGCCAAAAAATGGTGCTCATATTTTATTTTTCTGTTTTGTTGATTTTTTTTTTTTTTTTTTTTTTTTTTTAAAAATAAGTAATTTAAAAAAAAACAATTCATGCGAGTGGTTACTAATTCGCTTGCAACCACGGTGAATCATGTGCAGTATCACTAAAGGTTACAGATGTCAACTTTTTTGGCACTTGGTCTTTCCTCACAACCACAAGCCTTAGTTTTCAGAGCTCACATCAGTCAGATTTGTGTGTGATCAGTGGCTGGAGCCAAGACGAGGGGAGTTGGGGCACTAGCCATTACTGAGGAATCAGAGTGACTGAAATCAGTAGAATACAGTGATATGTTAATATCCCAGCTCTTATAGCCCTTTGTGGACAACTTGACGTCCTTGGCCTGTGAATGTTAAATGTTTTCCCTGCTTCCCTTTTTGGTGGTGTTGACTGCTTTTTGGCTCTTTGATTCTAGTGCTCAGTTAGAATTGGGGGCTTGTTTTTTTAAGGGTAAAAGTGATTTTTTTTTTTTTTTTCCTGTTTATTTTTTGGGTAAAAAAGCCACTGCCTTTTTCAGATTTGTACTATTGTATTCCCTGATGGGTTGGTCCATTCATGGTTGCTTCCATCACACCTTCTCCACCCAGCATGTGCAAAAGCAAGAGGTCCCTGGCCTGCTCTCTTCCACATAAATATTTATTTTTCCATTATATTATAATAGGGTTACTTTAGCTATTTCGTACATTAATAGTGAGGAGGAAAAGTAAAATTTGCACATTTATCTACTCCACATGGCAGCTGAGTAATAAGATATTAGAGAAATAAGATGAAACCGCTCATGATTTTGTGTAAGAATGTTTAAACTGTGCCAGCACCCATTATTTGAGTACTTTATTTTTAGTTTCAACAAGTAACAAGTTCAGCCTGTGTTTAATGTAGCTGAAGGACTTATCTGATTGGCAATCGTAACCATGCTCTCTAATGGAATAAAAGAAAAGGTAGCAATCACGGACCCCTTTGTTAGTATGTGAGGCCATTTTTTCCCCTCCTTGCTTCTGACCTTCTATGGGTTTTTCAAGTAGATCAGCTGCACAAAGAATTGCTTATTTCATGATAGATTACAATCAGAATCACTGCCTAGTTTTTCTGCAGAGTTTTAAGATGAGTGATTCCTACACGTGTCTCAAATCCTCTTGTGAAATTGCATTAAATAGATGTATCCTGTTTTGGTGCATCCGTAATGTGCTTGTGCAGTCTTTGTTTGGTAAAATCATTCGAGTCAGTCATAAGCAGCAGGGAAAGCTGACTCTGGGTGCTCTAATCCAAAACCACCTCCTTGTCACACTGCCTCTGAGTGGTCACTGACTTCAGAGAGAGGCCTCGAGGGTTATCTTTTTTCTTTTTTTTCTGTCTTCTTTTTTTTTTGGGGGGGGGGTTGCTTAGTGTTGGGTTCTCAGAGATAAAACACAAATCAGAAGGGTGCTCCAAGCAAAAGCATTAACTGGCGTCTAGAAATTATTCTGGTTGAGTGTGAGGAGACTAAGACTCATATTTTAGAATTTTATTTTCATACAGTAGATGGCTCTTAGTCTTGCCTCTAGCATCAGATTAGTTGATGACAAGTACAACATTAACATTCTGCTGTAGGTGGAATATGTGACATGTCTTTTATACACAATGTTTTGATTGTATGTGTTTTCATGAATAAAAAAAAAAATCTGATTTCTCAAGACGATTTTGTTGCTTGTGATTTTCTCTTCAAAATGATTGTGGTCTTGTTCTCTTATTGTTTCATGTTTTCTTCCACAAGCTTCAAGAGCTGTTCACCAGCGCTGTCACTGACTCATCTGGAGTCTGTATGGCTGTAGGGTCGTAAACATGCACCGAAGGCAAAGATTCACAAGTTAAAGAACACTCGGATTGTCTATTGACTGTGATAGACAGTCGTAAAACCTGCCTGTACTATTTGCAACTGCCTAACTGCATTAATGCACTGAAATCTAGGGTGAGTCAGACAAGGAACAAACAAGGTTGAGCTGTGACGCACTGTGCTCTGCCACACCTAGAAACTGCAGAGGTACTGGAGGATCATGGGAATTAAAAGGGATCAATGCATAAAGGTCACAATTAAAGCATGTATAATGTGTCACAAGTACATGGTCGAGTTGAGAACAACTGAGAAAGAAACGTGACCCTCTTTATCTGAAATCTGACAATAGTCCATAATGCCAGTGTTTAAACTATGGTTTCTTCAGTGACTTCAAATTAAACTTGACTAAGTTCACATAAATAGATAACAATACTATAAACAATAAAATCTAAACACTGCCTTCTTTACCTTCTTAGGTCATGTATGCATTCCAGTGTATCCAGTTTTTATCGCTGCACTGGTAATATGCCTGAAAAAAGGTTTATGTACTTTGCATGTTAATAATGTTGCTTTTGCACCAACAAACATTCGTTTGATCAGAGGATGATATCTTGTGCAATTTAAGTTGCTAAAGATAATCTTGAGGCTGTGGACATGCTCCAAAATTTCATTGAAAATGCACTTAAAACAGCTAAAATTTGGGTTTTATCTAAATTAATTCAGGGTGTAATACTATCATGATATACTGCCCAAGATTACACTGGTATGATACAACAATTCCACACCTTGATGCTTGTTACATCCAAGACAGTTATCTCTGATATATAACAATGTGTGTGCAACTGAAGAAGAAAAAAATAACCCTAAAAAGGCAAAAAAGCAGTGATAATGTATTTATTTGCTGCATGGGGGTGCTGGTTTTACAGAATTTTACAACTTTGATACACAGAAGAAAATACTAAATAGTCTTAGCAAAGCGCATCTCAAGTAAATTTTCTATCCCTAACATACATATAAACAGTGAGCACAACCCGTTCATGTCCATTTGTGCCATTATTTCCATGTAAAATAGACATAATTTGGGAAAAAGGGGAACCACCAGAAAGCATGAAAAAAGAATATTTATATCATCAAGTTTTAAGTCTGTAAGTCCCATTGGCGGAGGCGTTTGTTTAGAGCAACTGTATGTGTTAATAAAAAAATATGAATATATGACACCTGTGTATCAGTGACAAATCACAAGAGAAACTAATCTTATATATCCTTGTATCATTATTTGCCCCACTCTGTATACAAATAACTGACCGTGCAATTTAATAAAAATCCAACTTGACTTTGAAATTCAGCCCATCAATGGAAGACTCCAGACAAATAATGGTTGTGTTATATTTATTAACACAATAACACAACAATCTGAGCAACCAGATATTGTAACAGGAATACTTTAGTTTCTCTACCACTGAAACAGTTCCTTAACAATACACAACATATCTCAAGATAGATACATCACTTTACAGCTACATAGGGCACTAGTGCACACAATATTTTTGATGTCTTCAATATTTACTTGGAGTTTCACAAGCATGTTAGGAACACCTTTGTTTTTCAGCAACAGCCATGTGCATTGACATTGTGCTTCAGTCTCAGCTCCGGTGTGAACAGCCCACACATCCCAACCTGTGCTTAAATGGTCTTTTTCTTGAAATACTGAGTACATGTACTGCAGCTTTGCATACACAAAGAACAAACACACAGGGACAGAGTGCTATAACTGCTGGCTGCAGCATTGTAGACTGCTTGAATAATTTAAAAAGTGCAGTAACATTTTTTTCTCACAATTGCAGGCAAAAACCCAGACAGAACTGACAGTCACCACATCCACTATAACAAACAACTGTCACCATGTAATACACACAGCCTGTGGGAAATGGAAACAGGAAAACATATTTCAACATGGTCACTGCATTTTCAGCTGTTCACTGTAGATAGAAAAAATATTTTTATCTACATCAAAAACAAGACAAGCCAGGTCTTGCAAAGGTACATCCTTGTGCTGTTTCTCTGACAGAGTCAATCCAGGGAGATATGGCTACAATTTCTGGTTTATAATGTGAAGCACTATGCAAAAAACTGATTCCAATACAAAAGCATAAATTATGTTCCCTATGACATAACATCCATCACTGGGATCAGGGCAACTCTGAGTTTGATTGATTATACTAAGGGATCAGAGGGGTCAGAGAGGTATGTGGGGGCTTTGACTGAAGGTATGGGAGGGCAGGGTAGTCCTTATTTGTTTTTCTTAATTTTATATTTCTCAGCCTTTCCCTGGAGTTCAGCTTTTGGTTACATAAACAGGCTTTTAACATTGACACACAAAAAATAAATGCCCTAAAAAACAGTTTGTTAATTTGCAATTTACTACGATTGATGGAGTGTTATAAGAACATGTTTTTCTGCACAAGCTAGGGCGGGGTTGCACAATTCTGGTTTCAAAAGAAAATTCTTTATATCTGTTTCAGTCATAGCTTTTCATGTTGGAAAAGGTGATGCCATGTATCTCTGTGAGCCAGTTTAAATCTGGCAACATATCATTTAAAATCTGTTGAGAGTTGGTGAGCTGTTTGCTTATGTTGCCAAGGAAGTTTAACACAGTTCAAGTAAGATCAGACACACAAAGAGTTTTAGAGAGAAAAATTCTTTACAAACAACAAATAAAACTCCTTTTTTCGACTTATATTTAACTTTTATTTATAGAACCAGTGTGTAAGATTTAGTGCTATCTTGTGGCGAGGTTGTAAATTGCAACCAACGGAATATTTCCCTGTTCACCTCTCCCTTTCATGCCTGATGGAAAGCCCAGGTTGGTCATGAAAGTCACTAATAAATGAAAGCCTTCTCTTGAGCCAGTGTTTGGTTTGTCCATTCTTAGCAACAGTAGAAACATGGCAGCAACATGGTGGATTTCGTAGAAGAAGAAGCTCCCTTATTAGATATAGAAGGCTCATTTAGGATAATGAAAACACAATTCTTCCTTTGAGGTGATAACACACTAATCAAAACATACTTCTTCTTATTATATCTATTTCAACCATATTCTGCCTACAGATGCCCCTAAATTTTACACACTAGACTTTCATTCACTTATTTAGTTATACGAATAATTTTTTTTAAGGAAATACTGTATATATCATTTCAGGAGCTTTTTTTTAGAGAATGAAACATAAGGTTCAGCTCCTGTTACCACCTAGAATATGTTCTTAACGTTTTTAATGGAACTAAATCTTGAATCTATAGTTTCTACCTTTGAAATTAAGTCTTTACATTCACAAATACAGAACTTACGATATCATGGAAATACCACAGCAACTTTAGTCTAATGTATGCCTTCAGTGAAAGGTGTCCTGTTTCTGTACAGTGAATACACAGGTGTTAAAATTTACTCCACGATGACTGATGATTCACAAAACAGTTACGTGGGGTACTAACCCCTCAGAAACGGTAAGGATTTATCATTACTCAAACTTTAACCAAATCAAGATTTTTGTAATTAATAGGTTATGTTTTTTAAATATTAGAGAAGTTGATCTTCTAGCCATAGAGAACTATCACAGTACAACATTCTCCTCAACAGCGGAGGTGACCATTGTAGACCTCAGCCAAAACCAAGCTGCAGCACCCATTAACAATGTCCCTTCACTTCAGTAAAATCCTTTTTACGAGCGCTCTGAAAAGTAGGCTCTAGGCTTTATATTTCCTTTTCAAAAGTGTTCATCTCGAAAGGGTGACATGCTTTGCCTCTAGACCCCCTTTCAGTTCTGACCTTTCATCATCCTTCTTGTCATGTCAGGAGGGATTTCAAAGCGTTAAACAACACTGCACCCTTGGTTGCCTGTTGCTGTTAAAACTTCCATTTGTGCCTCTGCTTGCAGAGCACCATGCTGAAAGCAGCCTACATGCCTTCCTGTGGGCATGTCACTGTAGCTACACCAGGCCAGTCTGCATGTGGACATGTAGAGGGTAGGGGTGGTAGACAAGTGGTGGCTGGGCCTGGGTGATGAAATAGCTGCTGTAAATTGGCTCTGTCACATACGGAGCTGGCTGGTAGAAACAGGTGACGTTGGCCGTGTTGGGGATGGCGTTCTGCTCGCCTAGCACCCTCAGAGCCAAGACTGTGATCATGTTGAGCGTCTGCCTCCTCTCGTGTCCCATCAAACACACCGTGCTTTCGTCTATCACGCGCCGCAGGGTCATCAGGTAGTCGT
This sequence comes from Acanthurus tractus, assembly GCA_029783725.1. NCBI lineage: Eukaryota > Metazoa > Chordata > Actinopteri > Acanthuriformes > Acanthuridae > Acanthurus > Acanthurus tractus. Next base: position 8,173,188 of record JAQNCA010000006.1, read on the forward strand.
ACTTGCTCGCCTCCTCGTTGCCAATGAAATGGCACTGCAAGTAGGCCTCAATCTTCCGCTGCTGCTCGCCCACGTCGGGAAAGTCGATGAAGAAGCGGGAGCACATGTATCTCTCCAAGGACTTGATCTCTGTCTCACTGGCCGGTCTGAAGTTTCTCACCAGCAGGTCACTGTATTTTAGCAGACCCCCCCCTCGGATCTCCTCTGGGTTGCGGGTGGCAATGAGGCGGCGGCGGAGGTGGTCCATCGCCTGCTCAAAATCTCCATACATGCACTCTGCCTCGACAGTGATGGTGGGCTCCTCCGCTGCTCCAGCTGATGGGTTTGTCTCACAGCTTTTGTCTGCCAGCTCGAGTTTTTGTTCACTGATGTGAGGCTGTAAGTCCACCTCTGCAGCACATGCATGGCTTTGAGTGTCTGAATCAGGGGGCTTCTTTAGGCGTTTTGGCTTTACACTTTGTTCTACCATTTCATTCAAGCCAGATTCGTCCTGAAGTGTACTGGATAGACTGCATGACGGGACTGTAAGGGTCTCTAAGGTCTCTGGCTTAGAAACTGGAACATTTGTGCCAGGAACTTGAGCACTGTCCTGTAAAAGAGACTTTGACTTGAGTGGTTTAGGGATTTCGATAGGTGGAAACAGTTGTGTCGTAAGATCCGACAAATCAGTCAGTAAAGACCATTTCTCTGGCTTTCTTATCATGTTCCTTGACATTTTTCTTTGCAGTTTTGGTGAAGGGCAATAATCTGGAACTCTCTCCTGAGACGTGCTGCAAGTTTTCTTAGCTGGAGGAGGAAAGGAAAATTCAAGATGTGAATCTTGCAGGCTTGTGGTATTTTCAGTCCTGCAGTTTACAGAGTCTACCTTGAACTTAGTCATTTCTTCATGTTCTTTATTCTCTGGAATGGACTTTTCTGTTTGTGTAACAGATGCTGGCAGAGAGGGTTGTGACCCAGACAGCTCTTCATTGTTCTGTAGTTTTAAACATGCGTGTGTCATTAGTGGATCCCTGACATCTGTAAATAAAGTCTGGGGGGAAGCAACTAAAGGATAATCACTGTTAAATTGTCCTTTCTCTTCACTTTTTTCTTTACATAGCTCAAATTCAATGTCCTCCTCTGAATGAACATCCTCTATGCCCTCCACTTCCTCGTCTTCCTGCTGCAAGGTAATGCTCGCTGGCTCTAACACCTCCTGTGTCTCATGGCTTCCATCTACATGCTCAGCCGCTGCATGGGAGAGCTCTTTCTCAAGCACAGAAGCTGCTTGATCCTGGCACGCACTTTCCCCACCGGTTGCCATCGCTGAATCTTTTTCAATATCTGCTTCCACATCACCAGGAATTCTCACTTGCTCTCGCTCTTTGTTTTCATCCTCATTGTCTCTTTCAGACAAACCATCAGCATTCAAAGCCAACTTTCCTCCTTGTTTCCTTTCAGTCTCCCAGTAAGACTCCAGCATGCGGTCTAATATTATTTGGAAGGAATCCACACTGAATTCAAACTGTCTTCGCAGGGAACTAACAAATCTGAGCCCCACAGTTTTTGCTCTGTTATTAGAAAGCGAGATGAGGCTCCATCTGTCATGCTCATTGAAAACTTTCACCATCTTTTGCACATAGGCTTCCTTCATTGTGAGGCAGGTGATCTTCCGCCTGTTAACTCCACAAGGGAGGAGGTCTCGTAGGCTGCCCAGCACCACCTCCTTAATCACCTGAAGGTCCTCCTGCCTGGGCAGCTCCACTCCAAAAATGATGTCTAAGTCTCTATAGCCCAGACCGTTATCCCTCACCAGGACGTGGCTGGCAGTTGCACCATTAAGTCGTATGTCTTTCACCTGGATGTCTCTTTCCACCAGCCGATCCTTCACAACACGAATGATGTCTTTTGCTCTCACCTGCAGGGTTGGAAAATTCCCTCGTCCATGGATGGGGATTACCTCAGTCAAGACCTTGTCAAGAGCTTGGACTTGCTCGAGGGTCAAGTTGTGGAACCTCTTCTCTGTTTGAAGCTCCATCATCTTACCTGTGAAACAGAGGTCTGACATATGTAACAGGATATAGCTAATGTCCCATATGAGAAAACATGGCCAATAAAGGATGGAAGCAGTACAACAAGGATGAAAACATATTGTGACCTAAAAGATGTTTTTTTCTAAGAATCACATAATCTGGCCTTGCCCTTTTGTCTCTCAAAGAATCTGTCCAATATGCCCTTTTCAAATGCACGGAAAAATATTTTATTTTCCCATTACACATTGTCTGTATCATCCCAGCACCTTGTCTACATCCTTATCCTTTATATTATATATATATATATATATATTATAATATTTTTTACACATTGACATGTTTTCGAGGCTAGCCCCTTAAAAAAATCATCATTTTCTCTTTTGTTTCGTCTGGTTCCGAAAGTCTCAAATGCACAAGTTCAGTCATACAAATAACAACTGTGCCAAAGAGAGACAGTTTTACCCTCATTCCTGTTTGACTGCAGTAAGTGTTCAGCTTTGTGACATTGTTTGTCAGCTAGATGTAAAATATTGTCACTGCTCCGATTTTCCTTAACAAGAGGCAGAATGTAACTAGAGATGATCTGACATCATTTTTTACTCCCAGATACCCATCCTGATACCAAATACTGATCATAAATCAGACTGTGAAAAAACATGTAACTATTATTTTTAACACCTAATCCTGTATCCATTTTGTTTTATGAATGTGCTTGAAGCTTCAGTAGTTGCTTGCCGTTTTTGGTCATTTTCTACTTGTGCAGTGAAAATATGTTAAGTTGCAAAAACACGTACAGGACACTGCAGAGGAATAGCAGGGTCCCATTTCCTTAAAAAAATTATCTGGTATTGGATCAGTTCCTCAACTTGTGTACTCACCAATACCTTATCTAGAATTTTGTGAATCTTTGTGTCAGAGGCATCTGTATCTGTATCAGTACAACCCTTACAGTGATACACACAAGTGAGCTCAGAGGACTGAGGAAGAATCAGTGAATAACTGGTCTGAGTTGCTACCACTAGATGGCTACAGGATCACCAACTGAATGGCATGACAGGTGCTTAAACATAAGCTCCTAGCAATGAATGCACTGTAACTAATTTAACCATTCCGATATTTATAAAACTTCTTTGGGCACTTAAAGTGGGTATTAAACAACTTTATCTGCAATATTGGATGTGCTATAATATTTATCTCATTAACAAATAATTACAATATTCTCCAACATGGTTGTCATAATAGCTATTTGCTCCAACTTATCTAATGCAGAAAAAATAGATTGTAAGATATGACTGACTGAGCTGTAAAATAAGATGAAAGTGCTACTTTAAACTCCACAGTAAATTTCTGACGTTGCCTGACAGGAATTCAAAACATTCCAGTAGCAATTTGAACATCATCTGTTGTTCTAAGCACAATGTGCTTGTTGGTTACAAAGACAAACATTCAGTAGACGTCATGTCAGGATTTTTGTTGGCTACAGGTGACTCACCTGTCTGTCATTCACTGGCTGTCAGCTGCAGGGACAATCTAGTTGACAGATCTATGAAGAGACAGGCTGGGCTTGTCTATTTCTACTGAACCAGTGTGTAAATGTCTCATTCACTAAAGAATAAGTGCTGAATCTTAGCTTGTCATGCCAAACAAGGCATAAAATACTGTGGTTATATACTATAATGCATTATTTTGTTGATAAACAGTCTGTTATTGAATGATGGTTTACTTTGTCCTGCTGTTATAATGTGAAAACATTGCATTTGTGAGACAGAAACATGTGCGTCATCATTAATGTACGCTGACTGACTCACCACTGAGGCAAATAGCAGATTTTTAGTCTATTGCTAGCAGCTTTAAAGGACCCTTTAAAGGATACTTTCAGCTACCTTTATGATAACACTAGGGTTCAGGAATCAGATAGAGATCTTTGGGGTGTTTTGACAGACAAAGCTCTCATCACCCTTTTCACTGTATGCAGCAGGGGTTGACGTTATCTAAACTTGCTAAAAAGTTCTTATAATGATCTGTATATTTCTGCAATAATGCTAACATCATGCTAACATGAAAATATGAACATCTCCAAAAAAAAGGTAACAATTTTTTTTTTTATTTTCTGACTGATCATTTAGAGAAAATATCCTTACAAAAATTCAACTGAAAAACTCAGAGAAGACTGAGTGTGTACTTTTGCATAGCCACAGTTTATAAACAAGAGAATTTAGCCTTTTAAATTTTTGAAACACCTAAAATTATTGGTATTATTATAGTCACTTCTTTCTGTCAAAGATATTTCTTAATAAGTTATGACAAACTTACTCAAATTTCTGGTCCTTACCTGTTTACAAACTGATATCAAGAGTGTGCCACATACAGGCTCAATGAGCACTGACTGGAAAAGATCAGCATAATTTTTTCTAATAATTTGTTCCAATTTAATTGTTTTAACTAGCTATTTTTATATAACTTTATTTCAGCATCCTTAGATATAGGCTGGTTGGACAAAGACAGATGTTCACATAAAAACCACTGCTTCATTTTAATAAACTGAATAAGACAGAGTGACAAAAGTCCCATGTTAATAATAAAAACATGTATTAGTCAGTGAAAACCTGCTTTGTTTTTTAACTGGCCCTGGTCTTGTGATGCACTGATGAGCAGCACCTAATCATTCATCTGTTGAGTGCACAGCATGTGAGCAGCACCACTACACCCTCAGACTGCGCTAGTACTTAGCGGTCATCAGTGTAAATGCACACAGTGAAAGCAACTCGGGGCACAGGGATGCATAGCCCACAGCAGCCTCTAGTGAATCTCAGGGGTTACATCAGCTCGGTCCTGCAGCAGGACTGCTCTCCTGCCACTTGGCTTCTTTATAGATAAGACTATATGAGTCATACAGCCTCTGAATGAAGCCTCGCTCGTTGGCTCTCCTGGATTCTTTCCCTGTGCGCACAAACGACAAAAAAATACACCACTTATGGTGGCGTTTAGGGCAGTGAAGCTCTTAAAATATCCAGTCAGAAGGCCTAATTAATGAAATAAGGCAAATTAAAGATTGTGATATTCAGTAGATTGTCGTGATATGGAGGCATGCTTACTGGTGGACATTTTTAATACTCCTCTTTTGCACAAAGCACTTTTGTTTTTGCTGTTTTTTCTGCATCCATTAAATATTGTTCTCTGAACTCAAAATGCTGCCCATGTTTCAACTAACTATATCACCACTTAGTTCAAAACGAGCCCAGCCTCTGTATTTCATGGTGGGCTACATTTATATTCGTCACAAGGCATTCATGCAGATTGCAACTTGAAAGCCAGTATCAGAGGGCTAATTGATCATTTTAGCTGAAACTGGACATGGAAGCAAAATATTCACGTTAACTGCGTTTTGCCGGAAAGAAAACACAACAGCAGCACAATTTTTGAAAACTTACCTTTTTTTGTGGCCAATTTAAAAATGGAAAGTAAAGCCAAAGAAGCAAGAAAAGAAAAAAAAGGACAGGATATCCAACAGGTTTATCCGACCCCGTTGGAGAGGTTGATGCTGAAGTTAACACGGACAGTTTCCTCTCAGCACCGGAGCTCTGTTTCCATGGCAATCAGGCGTCACGAAATTTACGGTAAATCACGACGCTCAGTCTCTTTGCAACTACCAAGTGACAACCACTCAAGTTTGCAACCAACAAGGTATCTCGATGCCGTCCAAACGCATTTTAGTAGTTTGATAAAGTTTGGTGTTTATTTGGTGGAGCACGCCGAGATGTCAAGCTCAACTACCGGCGTGCCACCGCACTGCCGAGCTGTTGCGGGGTGAACATCACATCAGACGGAGTGAGTCATCCTCTCTCCCCGCCGTGAACCACACCGTAAATCTAATCATCAATCAACCGCCTTCACCGCCCACTACTCTGTCCAAACGACGCCGCATCCACTTAAATCTTTATCTGGCGACTTACAATGACAACGCGATAATTGAAGGTAAAAATACTTGAAGTATCTTATTTTAAAGGTTAACGGTAAGTTTTTTTTTCCCCCATTTCATTCACATTTTGCGAGGAGGCGGGGGAGACTCGCTCGTGACGTCGAGTGGAATACCGCCACCACGTGACGATGACGTAGTTCATATTTTGGTAAGACATAGGAAGTGCGGAAGAAAAAGAACACCGAAACCTCAAAGGCTGAAGTTGTACTGGTCAAGTTTACCATTATTCAGCTACTTTTTTAGCTGTTTGTCCGGAAGGAATTCGATCGTGATATCGTTGGATACTCGAAGAGTCTCCTCAAGATGCCAAACATGGAAAGTATCCTTTTAAAACCGTGGGAGAAATGCACGTAAGATTGGTGTAACCCTAACGTCAATACGAGGGTTTCACCACTTAATATAACAACATGGCGAGACTGGATGAGATTTGTGTGTTACGGTCATTTTAAACATTGCTATAAAGGTAAGATATTCGTCCGTAGCTCAACTCTTGCCCTGTTTAATAACCTGAACATGACCTAATCAATCCAGGCGTCATAAAATGGAAGAGAACTGGGCCAAGGGCCTTGGAGCTTCTTTTCTGATCGCTGGAAATACCCAGCAACTGACAGTTAGTGCTTTACAATTTAATCCTGTTGTCGTTGCGTCAGTTAAAAATTCAAATAAAATATAAGTTTAAGTGTACTCGGCAGGGGCCTATGTCTTTACATTGGACCTGTTGTGTCAGGTAATCTTGAATTATGACCCATCTTTTTCTATGTATCACAGCGCCCTGGCGGCCTCTTTACTGAAGCTGCATTTAACATATGTAAGACGAGAAGAAACTTCAAAAACTTTGTTTACATATCCTAGATTTAATTTTGTACATTTGCCTAGTCAAGAGTGTTGTTTTAGTATGTATGTCAATTTTAAAAGAAGATCAAATGTCACGTAATCCAGATTTAGCACCGATTAAGGAAATAAGTTTGTAACATACAGCCAAGGTTGGATTACAAACCAAGCAAAGCAGACTACTGCTTCAAAGTCCCACACTTTCAGGGGTTCAAAGAGAGCCATGTTCAGTATGGTTCAGTATGTTATTTATTTATGCTGTTTTGTTTTTATTTAGTTTTGTTTTGGGGGGGTTATTTTTGCTTATATCAGGAAATCTACACTAAGGACTATTTGTCTGCTAAAATGAAATTATAATCCAAATAAAGTAAAAAAAGATGAATAAATAACAGATGGAATGCTTTTATTGACCTGTATCAACGGTAGATAGCAGTGTACACCTTTAAAGTTAATTTAAAGGTGCAGTAGAAGAGAAGAGGTAGGAGGTGAAGAACTAGCGCAGTGGGCAGTTGTTGTGCCTGTGATGCCTAACTGGCTTAAGTTAACATTTTATACAGTTTCTTAGGAATATAGTTGCAGTTTGCAGTACATGTCTCACAAGGTAGTGAAGTCAGCTGGATTTGGTTAGGTCAGAGCTATGGAACAATAAATCTTCCATCCTGCTCAATACATTTCCGCCTTTCTTACCCTCAGGTGTGCATATATTACAAGTGTAGTAAAACAAATGACAACAGGGATTTAGAGGCATAACACACACACACACACACACACACACACACACACACACACACACACACACACACACACACACACACACACACA
>JAQNCA010000006.1:8197779-8251850 GCA_029783725.1 Acanthurus tractus
CATCTGCTTGAAAGCAAAAACACTTATTAAATATTTTTTTATGTAATTGTATATATATTCGGGCGTCAAGGGGTTAACAGTTCTCATAATTTATATTTTGCAAACATTGAATTGCTTAAGAGCTGTTTTACTGGATTACACAACACAGAATGCACAGGATGTGTATTAAGATGCATGGTGATAGTTCAGGTTCATACCTTAAAAACCCTTTGGCATTGTTGCCATTGGCATCTGGTTGTGTGTTGCTGACACGGCTTGGGGCCATTCTCAGCTCAGGGCCCCGAAACCGCTCCATGAAGGAGTCTGGCCGCTCCTCCTCCTCCAACAGACTTCTGTGTGCCCATTCCCTCAGTCTCACCACCAGACTCACCAATCTGACACACACACACACACACACAAAACACAGGAACTCTTAAGAAACAACACATCATGTGTAAATCACAGCTTCTGTTTAAATTGTGGTCATTAAGATTGGCAAAACCTCATAACAGTTGAAAGAACATCAGTTCAGCACACATGAAAACAAAACCATGACTGTAAGACACAAGATGTACGCACACTCCAGGAGGCTTATAATAACTCAGATGTTATTTAAATAACTTAATGGCCGGTTATTCATGTACGACACCATCAGAGAAAGGACTGGCAGTTACATCAAACACGATTCCCTTCCAGTATAAACATGACAGCTGTCAGTGTCAGTCACCAAACCAGACTGTGGAACATGTGAAAAGATGGTGGAAAAATCCCTTACAACATGACTTTTCCTTCAAAAAAGCCAAAAAGAGGCTTTGAGATAAACAGGCAACATCCTCTTTTTGACAAGACGCAGTTGTGTTTATGGGAAATATGGAGAAAAGCAATAAATGTAGCTGGACCACAGCATCATCAGGTTATATGATTCTGCTGTTAATTTGACACAAGCAAGGTTTAAACATTTAAAACAGTTTGGACAAAGCTACTCAAGAACTCTTGTTTTAGCTTCTCCTTGACTTTACTCTGAAACATTTCCATCCTTACTAATGTGCTTATTTATGAATCAATCTCAACCTACATAAGCAACTGAGTGTCTGAATACTCTTTCATTCATTGTGTTGGTTTTTCAACAGTGACCTTTTCCTAAAAATCCCATGAGAGAAACAAATGATAGTATAAGTTTTGCACAGTAGCAAAATAATTTTTTTTTTCTCATTTTTAAGTTTCTAGTGTATTTAGTGTTTCAGCTGACTCATACAACAAACATCTCAGTCAGTGGGGGTCTTTGTCGGCTAGAATTTGTACTTATACCCATCCTGTGACCTTTGAGAAAACTCTCTCTGCACCTATTTTTCCAGCCTGACTCTAATTAGTTTAAAAGGCTTAACAAAGGAGGCCGAGGTGATGCAGGTTTTAGTTTCACCTTGAGATAGCTCCGGTCCTTTGAAAGGAGTTTCTGGAGTTTCCTCCATGGGGGTCAAGAGCAGCGACTCTCTGCAGCTCCGAGGACGTGTCATCACAAACAGATGGCACCCTGGGAGATAAAAAAATTCATCATACATGCTTTGCTTCTCTCAAACAACCCTCTGAGACAAAAGCATCTCATGATTTAAAAGTTGTTGTCACCTGCTTAGAATACTCTCTGCTCTCTCGATCTCCTCCTCCAAAGTGGTCTTCACCGACAGGTTGTGTGGCGAGCGGTCTCTCTCCGTCGCCTGGCCCGTCATCTTCAGATCTGTAGGTGTGAGCAAACACTTATATTACAGCCTCTTATGCAGGCATCTGTTTTACAGGATTGGTAATATTTTCAGTTGGGTTTTTCCTTTAGTGACATGGTGGCAGCAGAGGAAAGTGTTTATACTTTACAGGGAGTGTTCATGGTGCCTGTGACAGGTTATAGCCAGGGGACAGGCGGGGAGGGTGGGGGGGACGACTGGGACCGTCTGCCACAGTCCCTCACCTGTCCCGTCACACAGCAGTTGGTTGCTTTGGTGATTTTAGCGAGTACAAGAGAAACTTAACGACATGATATTGATTATACATTGTTTGAAATACAGTTTTTGACGTGTTGTAAGTTCACCTGAAACTCTTCTACAGCCACAAAAAGTAGCATCCTCCCACTCCGAAAACATAAGCAAGGACACACTCCCATCCCACTGCAGCACAGACAGATGACGAGCTGTTTAGGCGACTGTTACCATTGTGTGACTAATTGGTGGATCATTAACGAAAACACACACGCAGTCAACCTGAAGCTCTGCGGCTCAGTGAGCCAATCAGCTGCTCTCCCTCAGGAACGGCATCACTTAGGAAACCAGGGAGCTGCTGACTGCGAGCAGAGTAGCTTCACTAAAGTGGCTGCAAAAACTGGTTATTCAGCTGCACAGACACAAACTACATGTATTAGTGTCAGTGAAAAAGGAGCTGGACTCCTGTTCTGGTAATGCTTTATTGTAAAGGTTGATGATTCCAAAGTATTTACCCAAATGTTTTGCAGAAAAGTTCTGGGGATGGACATTGTGATTTGGTCCTAATTATGGAATTAAGTTCAATCTAATGCTGGTGCAGATATTTAACTGCAGGCAAGCAAACAATCTGACAGATACTGATAATAAAGCTTTTGTGATAAACAAGACATTAATACATACAACTTGGCTTTGAATTGAGATTATTTCACATAAAATGTTTTTCTGTTCTCCTTTTATAATAAGTGCTAAATCTTAGGCAACTATTTATGCAGTTAATTACAGATGCATGAGCAAGTTGGTAACAATAAATTTTACCTACAATTACATACAAATATTATGTTATATATTTATTTACTGTATAAATATTACAAAGTAGAGCTACATACTCTACCAGCAGTACACAGTGCTCTAAATCACAAATTACAGTTTTCTTATTGAAACAGTATTAAATTAATATTTAATTACTCTCCAAATAGTCTGTTAAACTTTTTGTTCACAAGTTAGAAATGTAGGTTATTAGCTCTACCAAAAAAAAAGGAAAGCAAAGAAAAAATAAGTCAGTTCATTGGTCTTACCTTTTGTTTCCCTCAGTAATTCCGTCTTTATAGTGACTTCACACAGACACACCTAGCGCAGCTCTTTCCTGGCCAATCCATCTTCAGTACCCGCAGTGGATGTTATGAGAGGAAAAATCCAACTTCATCCAGCACTCCTAAGAGAACAATCCCAAACCCTGTTCTTGCAGCATTTTCTGTGAGCCTCCACTTGAAGTTTGTCTCCACTCTTCCCCTCAGGAGCAGAGACATGTGGTCAACCTGATCCTCAGTCAGACTGATCACATGCAGGAGGCTGGCAGACTTGGAGATGAAGGGCGGGGAAATCTTTGAATGGTTAATAGCCCAGATATCACTTCAGTCTTAGGAGTCCTGTGGGAAAACCCCTCGGCAGTGTCTTCCCACACATGTCTCTTACACTGAGGAGCAGTTCAACAGCACATTTCTGTTCTTTAGTTCTGCATAATGGCATCTACATACTGACCTAACATTGTGTTTAATATTAGACTACCAAAATAATAAGTATATTTATCAAACTTCTTGTGTACAATTTTAATGTACATCTACTTAACTTGGTTATTTGTACAACTTTATACTTAACTACAGTTTGGGCTGAAAATTTGTATTTTTAAATTAACTGCAGTTGTTTAAAACTTTTAAGGCTCACGAACCTCAACATAACAGCATCTGGTTGTGGCTCCTTGTCATGTTTCAGATGCTGATGGGATGCAGGGAAGCCCTATACACATGGTATAGTTTTGGTTTTGATTATAGTAATGGTTTTTGATATTCTTGTTCAGGATCAAATAGGTCAAATTGTCCAATATTTCACCAAAAAAAAGATTTGAGATAAGTAAAAAAAAAATGGATATGCAATTGTTAAGCAAAAAATGAATCATGATCTATCATCCTACACCCTCCCGAGCAATACAAAACCACTTAATTACACAACAATGTGATTAAAACTGCTGCACATCAACCAGCGTCTTTATTAAGATGCTGCTTGCACATTGATGAAATAATATTAATCATCTTACTAGTATCACAGTCATATAATATCAATGACAGGGGCAGTTTTTCTGCAGAACAAGTAGCCAACTTTCCTTTCAATGGTTGAAGTATATTAAGATGAGAATACTTCTTCCACCACTGTTAGCTTGATATTTTATTCAGCAGAAAATGTATTTAATATTTCTATGACAGTCAGTCATTCTATGGTCCTGCTCTTTTTTGGTCATTAATATTTTTTTGGTTAAGGTGATTCTTTCCAGTTTGAATTTTAATCTTTCATTGCCCAATGTTCTTAAAAAGAATTTCTCTTGTCGATAAGAATCACTTATTTTACTTTTTATGTTGTGTTTGATGGTTTTAAAATATTCTTGTAAATAATAGGCCTAATAGTCTCAGGTGTTTGTGCTTTGATGCTTTATAAACCCAAACTCCAACACCTCACACATACTTCCTAATGCAAATGGAGCTTGAAAATCCAGATGATGAAGGCCACAGGAGACAGCCTCTTCTTCATCCAGCTCTCTGACTTTAATCAGATCCTTGGGAAACGAGAGGACTGGAGACTTACAGAAAAAGCCTACAGGGAGCGAAGCCCAGAGGACTTCAGGTATGACTGAGATTCAGGCCAGTGAACAGTAAAACACAATCTGCCACTGCCGTCCCTGGTTGTGCTACAAGACTGTTGATGGACCATAAAAGAAATCTTGTCAGTTACCAGAAGAGATGAGAGTTAACAGATTAAATGTGTCAACAGATATCACATCCGTTATGAAAACATAAACACTACAAATGAGATTCTCGACAGAATATGTCTCTGACTAATCACACATCATTTACTGATATTTATTTATAACTTCTGTCATGTTTTAAGTCCATTTAAGAACATCAACTGAAGAAAGTTACCATAAAAAAAAAAAAACAACGGGCAGGGAACAACAACAATAGGCCAAATGAACAGGCAATAGGAATACAGGATGAGAAACTAGGATGATCGTAAAAGCATGGGGGCAGTATCACAAACAAACTGATATGGAAAAGGAGAAGCAGGCAGCAGTAAAAAGGACATAAAGCTTGGATCATAAAAATGGTGTTAAAGAGGTTAATATCTGACTTTTTTAACAGGTTGTTCAACACTCTCAAAGCTTTAAAGGCGGAGACTCTGTCCCTGGCTGCTTTTCAGTTTGGGTTGACATACCTTAAAGAATCAGCTTGATATATATTATTGACCTTTTTTTTTTTTTTTTAAATGAGTTTTTAAGTTACCAATAGCAGCCTGTTAGCCCAGCTAACACTTCACTGGTTGGCTGGTAACCTCACAGTGATAACAAGACTCCAGAAAGTCACTGGGCCTGGTATATGACCCCCGTAAAATTTGAAATGGACTTTTTTATACTTTGGTTTCTGTATAAAATAAAAAATTTATTTTTTAATAAGAAAGTTTAAGATACTGGTGGGTGAGTAATGTTTAGTTAGATTGAACCAAGACAGCTGTTTCCCCATTTATGTTAAGCTACGCTAACTAGCTGCTGCAAGTAAGTTTATATTTAAGTGTTTCACTGTTTGTGAGTAAACCTAGTAAACCTACACTCCAGTTTCAAATATACTAGGTACACCTAGCTTAAACTAATACAATGGAGTTACTGAATTGCATGTGTGGTTTTGACAGGTGTTTCTAGTGTTCCATCCAACACATTTATATCAGTGGGGTTTGATTGATATTTAGAAAAACCTTAATTTATGATATGATGAAAACGTATCACATGCTACAGCCTCCTAGATGACTGATGATAGTTAAACAGTCCAAACAAAACTAAACATTATGCCCCTAAAGATGGTGGGATTTGTTCAAAGGCTGTTGTATTAGACCGTATTAGCTTTATCCATGTGCACCTGGCTGTGTATCACAAAGTACTAAAAAACATCCAGTAAAACATGAGTATAACAAGAAGAATCTTTACATTTACTGATGCAATAGTGATACATAAGTGGAACACCAGAAAAACAGGTATTGCAGTTTATATATAATGTAGTTTTTGAAGTTCATCACCTATGAGATGAAACTAGGAAATAACAATAGGAAATTTAACCCTCTTTAGTAGATATGAAACAGAGCACAAATAACTCCACGGGGATACTGCCAGATATGCTGTCTATTATATTATGCAACATAACATCAGTCAGTAAGAAAAGCAGAGCATTGTGTGCATCTTCAGAGTATTTAATCATGATATTAACCTTATCTAAGACTTTTATCCAATTATTGAAAATGTAATTGCATTTCACAAATACTAAATAGCAAATTTGGTATTTCAAAGAAAATTTACACAAGTGTCTTTAAATTTATGCTTTGATAGGACAACTTCACATGTAAGATTTTACTTTGATGATATTCAGGTTGTAACTGAGGATTTAGAACATGTTTCACCAAAAAAGAGAGAGATTTTCTATTAATGCAGAGGATAAGAGCAGATGAAAAGATCAGTTTGTGGTTAACTTAATTTATGTAAAAGAGGTCTTTTCCTGAGATTATAAAGAAAACAGAAGAACACTTTTAAACATGATATTTATTGTTACATGTAAAGCACTTCAGAGTAGACAACAGGCCGAATACAATTCAGCAATTGTCAAAGCATATTGTGAAACTAATTGGGATGAAGTTGCTGTTTATATTTGGTAATGTTGAATACAATAGAAAAAACTGAAGGCCTCAAAGCATGAGTACAAGTTGTCTTTGAGACAAGAGGAAGGCACAGGAGAAGCCAGGAAGGTCCAGTCAGCATGCTCCTCTTCCAACACAACAAACAAAAACAAAACAAAACAAGGCCCAAACGAGAAAAGACTAGACAACCAAAAAAAAAAAAGAAACAACAGCATTTACCTCATAATAATTCCAATAAACAAAGAAATGAGGAGTACAATACAGACAGCACATCTGGCTGGTCATTTTTATAAGCTGACCTAATGGCTTCTGTATGCAGATATGTATACGTTTATGGCGCCAGTTATTAAGACATGCTTGTACTTATTAAGTGAGAGGGAATGTTTGGGTGTTTTTTTTGACATGTGCTCCACCTAAACGTCCCACCTCTGATTTTTTTTTGTTTTTGCCAAGCATTATACGTAGGTATGGTATTCAGGAATGTGTGCTGCTTATTCAAGGATATAATTTACTTATCAGTCTGAGTAAAAATATGTAAACAACCTTGCAGCTGGAAATATGCATACTCACTTTAAAAAACAGCATTCTTTTACATTATTCAAGACTTCTGCATATTGAAAGTATAAGCTGTCCTCTGTCACAAAGACCTACCTCTCTGAACATTTTAGTGTCGTAGAATCACTTTAAATAAGAGGACTGCATAATATTCATCAGTAAACTCCTCCAAAAACGCAGGGATACATGCAAATTCCTGTTTTTTTACGTCATACTGTCAATTTTTTAATTATTTATTCATTCTCATTCCGGAAAAAACAAAAAAACCAAAACAAAACAAACATTCTTCATTCCTTCAGTTGGGGGAGCTCTTTCAAAAAGGCTAATGGCTTGTTGGAATTAATTTAATAAGTGTCATAATTATCCCAGACATTGTCTTAGGCTCTCTTCATCCCCCGGCCCATCAAGCAGGCAAAGACCGTCATCACCATTTTGGGCTTGACCTCCACAAGGTCTTCTGGGAGAGCATAGACACGAGCCCCGATCTTCCTCGCCATAGAGACGGCGTATCTGACAAAGAAGGAGAGGTTGACTTATATGTAACGCTGTTCACACAATTCTACCAAAAACATCCATTTCCTTTGTCATAAAAAAATCTTACTTGGCGTTCTCCAGCTTGTCATCTTCGGAAAGCTTGCCAGTTTTTATCAGCTCGTAGTTGATGCTGCCCGGCTGGATGGCATCTATCAGCTCTAACACTGCCAAACTGCTGCTGATCTCCTTGTCCTGACAACCACATGACAATGAGATTAAAGATCTAATACACAGGTTTACCTGACTGATGGATAAAGGTATTGCGTTTTGTTTTATATGACACTTCCTATGAATAAACTACATTAAACTGCAAGATTTAGTGCATATATATAATTCTGATACAGTAAACATGTAAATATAAGCAGTTATGTAAATCATCTTTAATTTAAGCGCATTTCTGACCTTGAGAACAATGTGTGTAATAAAATCATCTTATCTAAAATGCTACTTGCTATTTTTTCTGAGCTTTCAACATCTTCAGGTCTCCATCAAAAAATTGGGGCTTATTTCAGCAAAAACAGACACACAATCCTCCTCATATATGACCATATCTAATCACAAAACAAACACTGTGCATGCCATCAACTGATGGAGACCCTGAGAGGCAAGTTGAAAGTGTGAAAATGCATTAAAAAAAAACTTAAGCTTTAAAGATTTAAAATCAAATCTCATTTTAAGTCTCATATCTTAATATTTAAAAATAATTCACAGTTATTTGCACAAAAATGTGATAAAAAGAGAAAAAACAGGTTTACCTTAAAGCTTGAAATCTTGGCTGATTTTCCTGCCTCTGCCAACGTTTTGTTGACCCAATTTACAATGATGTCATCATTTACTTTCTGCCCGTCACCCAGGTCCTCCAGTACATTCAATGTATATCTGAAAGAGGGGAGAAGAAGTGCATTTAGTGTGCATGTAAACATAGCATTCCCATGGTAGAAACTCTAATTGTGGATTTTTTTGAACCCCAAACTTTAAATGCAGAGCAGCATCATTCTCTTTTTTATTTTTAGATCACTCGATCCTGGCTAACTCTCACACAAAGAGTATGAGGTATGGGAAAGTACTAAATATGTTAAATATGCCAACACACATTCTTTGTGACATGGAGGCAGCTGAGTTTATGGAAATGTGGTCTCAGTTTGGAGGAACCCACACCAACACCACCACTGGCATGAAACAGACGTTACCAACTATCAACTCCCTTGAAATTGTTTACAGTAAATAAACCAAGTTTCCACAATGACTTTCACAATAGAGAGGATGGTAAATTTAGTTTTTCAAAATACCAGACACATTCTGACTGAAGATCAAAATGTCCCTCAAATCAATTTATCATCATGGTCATTTACACAAATAATATGAGTATTATGTGTTTTTTTTAATCAAAAAAGCTCAGTGATTCTTTGATAGTTTCCTACTTTTATGTCTCTTGATCCCAGAAGTACTTCAAGAGCCCTTATTTGACATTTTTTTCTTACACAGAACTACTTCATTGCTACTTAATTACATTTATTTATTAGTTAATAAGATAAAAAAAGTGAAAATACTGTGGAGATACAACAGAGAATCAAACACCACTGATTACAAACCTTAACCCTTTGTGTTTTCTCATGGACCAAAAGCAGGATGTGGTTTTTAGATTAGATTAATTTTTTAAATTGATCTATCTTGTTCTTTTCTGAAGTGATCCTGATGTACTTGTGTTTCACCTTCTCATCAGCTGCCACACCAGTGCAAGGGTCAGGGTGGGGTTGCCATCGTTCAGGTCCTGCCCGCCGATGCCAACAAGGGAGAACTTGGCTGTTCCTTTGCCGAGGTCCACTGCATAGTTACAATTCTCCAACTAGGGACACAAAATTAAATAGTTGATAAAAGAACCAAAAAGTGTTTTTCTATCCTTGGATCAGACTTATTGAAAGGAATCTGACTGACCTTTTTCATGTTGGTTCCCAGCTTGGGGTAAGGAGGCTTGTTAACCTTGTTGTCCCAGTCAACAGCCACTTTAATTTTCTCGTAGAGTTGCAAGATGACCATGGCATCCTGTAGGTCTCTAGAAGACAAGATTGTGTTTGATAAACATTAGCATGAATGAAATAACAGAGAAGTAAAGTAAAGAGAACTCGTCAGATGTCGGTGTGTTTTTTATTTGTGTGTGTGTGTGTGTGTGTGTGTGTGTGTGTGTGTTACGTACCCATACAAATGATTAACGTGTGGGTTCACTCCAAGAGAGTTCATCCAGTTTCGGAATGTCCTCTCTTCTCGTGTCTCACCTAGACAGCAAGGGATTTAAGAGTCTTTTAGGAGGCACAGCTTGTGACTACACATAATGTCTCAGTAATAATAAAGAACTGAGTAGACCTGTTCAATATTATTTTTTTTATTCTCATGTCTAACCCTTAGCTGTATAAGCAAACATGTTGGTAAATAACTAACTCACTGACCTTAATATTTGTTTTGCATGCTAAACATTGTAATAGGAGTAGGAGTAAGGAGAAACTTGTTTTCACAGTCCAATAATTAAATTCGTTCTTTTTGTTTAAAATAGCATGCAGGCTCTTTAGCTAACAGAAAAACACTGGATTTGTTATCTTGAAGAGTCAAAAAAGCAAGTCAACTGGACTGTGTTGGGTTTATTAAAACTTTTCCCAATAAACCTAACACAGTCCAGTTGACTTGCTTTTTTGACTCTTCAAGATAAACATGACCTGGATGACTGAGAATCTACACAGATACTGGATTTGATGGTAAGCTTCTTATTAGTAGTGACTGGATCCTATATGAAACACAAACAGTCCTGGTGATGCAGTTTGTCTAAGTTTTTGATTGATAAACTCTTAATAATAATTCCCATAGGTCACATGATTTAATCCCAACGTTTAAGAAGCTCTAAGATTAGTTTCAGTGAGGCAAGAACTGAAGACTTATTCAGTCTGCAACTGGAAACAATTTATGAGAAACAAAGCAATCTTTTTCAAGAATCTCTGTGGTTGTAATTGTGCATTTAGACCTTTTTAATTCACAACCAACTCACCACTGGACCTGCATGGTCCCATGTTTATGGTTGTGAACATGGCTTCTTTGAAATTTGTTTAAAAAAACCCCCCAAAAACGAAAAAGCTCTTACACTGGAGGTTAATGATCAATCTTAAAACTGAGCTCTTGAACCCTCCCTACCTTCCAGCAGTCCCCAGTCAATGTCTTCACCCTCAGGTTTGGTCAGCGCTGGATATTTGTTGAACAAATTGGCCACAAAAGCCAGGTTGAGTTTGGGGTTTCCACTGACGACGTCAGCTGGGGTGACAAACTGTCGACAGCCGAGCCTGTCGGCCTGCTGCAGCATGGCCTCTGCCCTCTTCACGTCATCTTTCTCCTGAACAACACACAAACCAAAGCCTCCCATCAGACACACTGTGCAGCTGTTGCCATGTGGTGAATACACTCAACTGTGAGGGCCGGCTGTCAGCGTGCTTACATTGAAGCCTGCCATATTGATGTCGATGCGTGGCTGATCTTCATCTGTGCCTTTTGGAGAGATCTGATTGAGGAGGTGGAAATAGGCCCTTGAGTCCTGAAAATAGTACAAAAAAACAAAACAATAAGATTTTTATCAATTAGCAAACAAGAAACATCAATGTGGAGCATAGATAATGTACGAAACTGTACAGAGAAATAAGTATTGGTTTTTAAAATTACATTCTAAGGGCTTAAGAAGAACAAAAGCAAAGAATCTCAGATTGGCTCATACACCTACTTGGTTAGTTTAAAGGGCTTAATGAATTTTTCATCAAACAAATGCTTCACATCTGACATAACGAGACTGCTAAGCAATGACTGCGCTCTGAAATATATCAAACTCTTATGTCTACTTACCATGTTACCATTTTTTTGATAACTAACTAAAAGTTATTATTTATAGTATTTGACATATTTAACTAATGCTGAGACTGAAAGAATAAAGGTTCCAGGACTTTACTGGTAGTTTGTATAGGGTCAGGGTCTCTTTTTTTACAATAAAAGTTTTTAGATTGTTAATATGTCTGAATGGCATATGCATTCAAACAGTCTGCTAATTTCATGGGGATTTTTTTATTTATTTTTTATCTGTTTTGTCAAGTGTCTGTGAATAACAGCTATTCTCATCTCAATTCTTTATTAAAGCTAATGTTACCAAAGGCATTTATTCATGTTTAACCCTTAAATTGCAAAATGTGCACATAACATGTGCTTACAAACACGTGACACTTGTAAATGTAAGATGGAAGGACACAACCCATTCAGTGCCATTTTTGGAGCACTGTAGGTGGATATTTGAGTTAGTTTGTTCAAACAGAAACATGCAGTGCCTGGCCCACTGTGCTGACAGATGCATATGTTGGTGGATCTGGTGGCTAGAGAAGTGCATGGAAATAAACAGGCAAAAATTAGGTTGGAAAACTGGATTCGGTGTCAGTAATTAGCCCACCTTGATGTCAGAGCTGAAGTTGTTGATCTTCTGCCAGCCAGCATTTTCAAGGTGAAAATTTGCCCAGCGCAACAGCAGCTCTTCTGGAGACAGCTTCATTAGGTCCTCCAGGGTTTCCCCATCTCTCAGCAAAGCTGCCAGTGCTGTTGAGGGGTGTTAACGATCAGTTAAGTTACTTGACAACAGATAAGAAAACCCTAGTGGCAGGAACGCAGACTCATATACATGTTATGTAATGAACCTATCAACTACGGCATGTACCTTCATTCCTGCTGAGCTCGATGTCAGCAAACAGACCGATCTTAATGATCTGCCACAGCAGCCCCAGCACCAGATGAGGCTTTCCCTCTTTCAGGTCTAAAGCACCTATGTTCACCACGTGACAGCCGATGGCAGAAGCCGAGTTCAAGGCCAGGTTGAGATTCTCCTGCAAGGTGCAAAGCTTCAGTTGTTGGAAAATTCGCAGAAAAAGAAGACGAAGATGCTGTCACATAGATTAAAATTTAACTGACCTGTATCGTAAACGGTGTCAGCTTCTTCTTATTTATAGTCCTCTCATCGATAGTGTCCGGCACTGACAGGTTGATCATTTTGCTGTGCAAAAAGTACAAAATCCAACCTTTAATTTATCAGATATCTGATGAGATAGACACGTTGACAAGTTGAGACGTCAGGGCAAAGATACTGTAGCAATCAAAACATTAATTCCTGGAAAATGATGAATATTAATGAACTCATTGGGCAACTTGGTGGTAAAATTTGATTCTGGGCTTATGTGAACATTCTATTTGTTCCAGCTGAGAGTTTTTTGTTGTATGCCAGAGCACATCTCTCTCTTGTCCCCCACTTCTTGTCTGAACCGAATACAAATGAAGGTAAAAATGTCTAAAAAAATAAAGAAAAAAAAATTTACCATTTCAAAATTTTGCCGCTTATTATAGTGGATTTTGTGTTTTTAAGGATTTTGTTGTGTTATTAAAGAACACAACAGAAAGTAAAGGCATGTACATATAAAAATTATGTAAAATTGCAATTCTTTAACAAGCATTTATCACATCAAGTTGCTTTCTTATTTGCATGCGTAGCCTACATGTTATACATGGCCTTTTAATATCCTAGTTAACTTAACTTTAACAAGTGAGGATTGTTTCTTCTTGTTATACAACTTGTCTGTTTGCTCCCTGTTTGTTCAGACAAATATGATTCTGTTTCCTTGCAGCTCTGCACTCTGTCTCATGTTAATCTTAAAACATGACAAAGGGCTGATGACCTTTTCAGCTGTAACTCTTATGTTACCTAAGTGTTGAAGTCCTCATGAGAATATCAGTTTCAGCTGATACAGACATTTGTGATGTTTGAACTGTTAATTTAACAAAAAGCATCATAGATTAAGGGCTGTGACGATAATTGATTATAACTTCACAATTATGGTGGCCTAAAGAATTTACAACAATCATATTATGGTAATATTAATAGAAAATTAGAAAGGCATATGCCATCTGTGAAACTCATCCTAGGCTTAATGTGTGTTTTATCTCTTTCTTGCAAATGGAAAAAGAGTAAAAATACAGTTGTAGACAGGTAGAGAGAGATTATATACACATAAGTGTACAAAATAGTAGAAATGGGACAATTACATCGAATGATTATTCAGTTTTATGCCAGATGGACATAGTGTAGAGTTATCAGCAATATCAGTCACTCCTCGTATATTGTAAGGCAGACTGTTGTTGTGGTTGATTAACTTTGCCAAATGCAGGCTCATATTTGTCTTTTTTCAGCCATCATTTCATCACAACACTAGGGACAGTAAGATGCAGGTATCTGATATTTAGTTTAGAAGGACAGCTTGGTGATGGGTGGGGTAGTTGTGTTGCTAACTTGTAGATAAAGCAGGAACTCTCACCAGAGGACTATACCATCTCCAACGGACGTAAAGAGAGAGTCTGTGTTGGGATCCATGGGCAAGACATGTTGGCAGTCAGGGTCTTTTTCCAGAGCAGTGTTGATCCAGTTCACAAAGGCATATCGCTCCTCCTCTGTAATGCCAATCATATCCAGGCATATCAGTTTAAATAAACAAACAATATAAAGTGAAAGTATAGCTCATAATGACTCATTTCCATGGCTAACATTGTCCATTATGAGTTTTCTCAATGGCTATTGCAATATCTGCAGCTGAAGTGCAGAGGGTACAAAGTCAACAGTTAATGACAAACACTGGAGACAATGTTCATGTGTCTTACCAGAGAAGGAGTGTTGTGTGCCTTCGCTCGAGAGCTCAGAGGTCCCTCCAATAGCCAGGATGCCTTCTTTTCTGTTTATGACTTTGCGGAAAGTTTTTGCTATTTCACTGCTTTTCAGCTCCTGCACGATCTAGAACAAAACCGAAGAATATTCAAAGAAAATTACCAATGTGTTTCATAGGGAAAAAAAACTGGGCTAAAATTGGTTACACCTGTCAAATCTAATGCAATACAATGCAACAGCTCTACTGTACAGTTTATAGTGTTTAACTGTACATTATTATCGAAAGGCATCAAAAAAGCAGAAAAGCTGTATTGGATCGATACTGGATCGTACATTTATCTAAAAAAGTGCGCTTTATATCTGTAAATCTTTTAATGAATTACACACAGATCAATTTCATTTTATTTCATTACTGCATTAAACATTACAGCTAAAATTTCTTCTCACTGGGGTACAAACACAAAGCCAATTTGACAGCTAAAGAGTAACTAAAACTGGTGAACATCAAGACCAGCAACTGAGCTTTTGAACAAAATCAATGGTATGAAAAAATGTATTTATAAATATAAAAGGTCCAGGAAGACATCAGGTCGATCGGTTTATAAAAGCAAGTGTTATGCAATATAGTACACTTCAGTGATTTAAAGTGGTTCAGCACATTAACTACACGTCTCTTTACTACATAATGTTTGTGTGAGCAAAGTATGTCATTAGGGTTATCAGCAGTTACACTAAACTGCCAGCTTTGCAGCTGTTATCATCCTTTAACCACACACACCTCCTTAGGCTTGTCCCAACATCCCAACACTACATAATTATCTTTAAACATCAAATCAGAGTCAACAACAACTAACTGAACCATGTAGAGCTCTAAGGTGTGAGTTCATACTATTTAGCTTATCAGTAATTCATAGCATGTGTGTGGCTTCAGACAAAGCTGCTTTGACAATACGTATTCTATGGTAATAAGTGCGATATTTCCTGAACCTGAAGTTATCACTGCTTCATCAGTGACCTCAGCTGCACAGACGTCGAGTGACCACAATGAGCTATTCAGCCTGGCACTGGGACACTTGTTTAAAGAGTACAGCACAGTTTGCCACAAACATACAGAAGAGCCACAGAGTGCTGCCTTGCATTTTTTTTGTCCACTTTTGGTATAAGAGGTAACCACAACGAGAATATCATGACATAGGCATAGACGATGGGATTTCTATGCAGTTTGGCAAAATAAGCAAGATTTTTTTTTTAACCTTTACATTCATATCTATGTGCATATGAATATATGTATATCAGAATGCATTTAGTCAGGGTTTTATCATCTATACAAACATACTCTGCAACTGGTTCTTTTATCAAAGCCTAGCAATGAAGCACACACCCACCTAAAACAATGGAACAATACTGTTTAGCTGCTAACTCCCAGCTGACCTCCCTTGCCGCCAGCACATGAACCATATAAAGCATTTTATTAATGGTAGCAATAAGTCACGGACACACACAGTTTCAGGATCATCGGATTCACTTTGTTTCACTATGTCATTATCATGTCAGGGGTTAAATTTAGTGTTGACCAACTTAACAGTCATTTGACTTATCATAGCAGAGACAAAAATCAGCTTCAGAATGTTTTTTTTTGTCAAGCCCTCACAATCCTGTACCAGAATGACTGCTCTACCCAAAAGACTGCTCTCTCATCACTGTTGAAGCAAAATACTGGAACTCACACCACTTTGCTGACCTCACTTCCACATTCCTTGAGTGTATATGCATGTGTGCGGTTTGTAGAGGCTTTCAACTCTGTCGTGCATGTAGCTGCAAAAAGTTGCTTTGCATAGTGACCCCATCCAGGAGGGCAAAGTGATTTTAGGGAGAAGAGAAAACAAATACAGGACTCACAGTGATAAATTAAAACTTGTCAAGCTTAACAGTGTGAGCTGTTCTGAGCTCAGTTTAACTTACTGACAAAAACTCTTCAAAGCTGATCTTGTTATCCATGTTACGATCGAGTTTCTGGATGATCTCTCGAACCATGTATCCAGGTAGGGCGTGGCCGGCCTCTTTAAGGAGCTCATTGAGTTCGTAATCACAGATATATCCGTTGTTGTCCAGATCTACAGTAACACAAAAAGAACCATAAGACATCGAGACATATGGTACAGCTAGAGCTGGGACTACTATTAGTTGGCTACAGTGATACAAAAACAGAAAACACAACAGTCTCCACTCTTATCAAGCTTTAACCAGCACGTTTTGCCTTGTGTTCTAATTAATAACAGACTGTCAATATACAATTGCTTTCACTCACCTATTTTCCCAAAGATCTCTCTCATCTCCTCCACCTCCTCTTTTGTTATCTTTCCAGACATTTTTCTGTGATTGACCTGACGTGGTCAGTCAGAGAAAGGTGAGACTGCAGGGAGAAAATGAGAACTGAGTCATCAACAGAGTCTTAAAATGACAAGAAAAAGGACTTTAGAGGAACTCAGTCTTCATCAGCCTCTCTTAAACTCATCACCCAGACTGCTGCAAACCTTCTGTGCCCCCTTAATTTCAGTCAATCATCTCACTGCTTGTTTTTCTGGTTTTTAGGTCGCAGACCAACGTAAACTTTTCTGCTTTCCTGCAGATGAAGAAGTGACCTGTCCAAGCAGAACAGTAGTAACTCCATACCCTCTGGCCAAAAATTTTTTAGTAGCAACTCATTTAACCAACTCCTGACTGATCCCTGCCAATCCCCACCCCTGCTGATCATTATCTATTTTTCACTTCAGTTTCTCTCTTGAGTTCTTTTCCTTTTCCAAGCAGGTCTCTCCCATAATCAAAGTAATTTCCTGTTAGCTCCATTGTATAGCAATGAGCCCATGCTGTTAAAAGCTGCCAGATTTCATCAGTCTTTAGGGAATTCAGTTTTGTACAGCCCTTTCAAACAGACCTGCTCGCAGCCACAGCATGTTCTTTTAATCCTCTAAAACCAACCATTATTACTGTAATCTCATGCTTTTGTGACTTTTCATCTGTCCTACAAATAAAACTGAATCATTTTATTTTAGTGTTAAAATATTCTTTAATGCAAACTGAGCTAGCTCTAATTAAAAGCCATCGAGACTGTCTCCAGTTTTATGCGACGTGGATTATTTGTAAGCTTTCTTTAAGGACTGCCTCTTCAAAGTGTAAGGCCTTAATTTGGGTTTATCATTAAGATGCTCAAAATTTCTGCAAAGAAAAGTGTTTTCACCAAGCAGATAAATTCATTCAAGTGTTTAAAGGCTACATAGCCGGCAAGACTCAAGTTATTTAGAGGGTTATTTTGCCAGACTTAAAACACTGTGTTCCCAAACTCCTCTGAGGCAAAGCGACCAACTAGAAAACACTGAAACTAAGGAATTCCTCTGAGTACCTCCTTCCCATTCTGCAGTGGTGGAGGAATGCATGAGGCCTGAGCAGACTGAGCTTCACTTACAGAGAGGTGAGCAGGGTGTGCTGCCTCGCTCTCCAAGGTTAAACTAGTATGGTGGCATTCCTCTCGGACACAAGTACTCAGACAACAAAGATAAGGTTTATACCACAGTAAACTTGAGATCACAGTTTTCCTGAGACAGAAAACTTTCACATTTCCCTGATTTTAAATACAGATTGTTGATTTTCACTCTGTATTGGTAAGAAATACTGGTAAAGGCCATTTCTGCTTAACACAGATGTGCAATAGGGCATAGGTGACTTCCAGATAGTCGAATGGATTATAATCCACCTGATTATTAGTAATCATTAAAAGTCATTTATGACTGGATAAGTGGGTGTCTTTGATTAGTTCAAGCCAGCCAGGCTTTCTCTAGCCCCAGCCGCCTCACAGGCCCACATTTGAGAAGACAAACAATGAACAAAAGTCCAGTGACCATGCATCCTCTTTCATGAATGAAACTATTAATACCATAAAAGATGATTCAAGAGTAGCCATGTGGTCTCTGATGACTCAGTTCCTGTAATGCTACTCTCAGAAACAAAACAAAGAGATGAATTGGTGACAATATCACAGAAGAAGAAAAATAACAAAAAATTAGTTCACTGTTAAATAAGTTGTAAAATCCAGATAAAGTAGAGAACAACTTCCTTTTAAAACAGTGATTTGGTGAGATTTGTTACTTTAAATAGCACAGTTACTGACAGAGGTACATATAAATGCCACTCTATGAATCACAGAAAACAGGGTGTTTTTCTTTCAGGAAGTCATACTAAATCAGGGCAAGAACAAACTCCTGACTAAACGATTAGGAAAATGACGATGCCTGTGTTGCTATATTTAACTTTTCTCCAGAAGGATGTGAAATGTGGCTGCTGAAGTCAGTTTAGCCACAGTAAGGGCCGACAAACATTACGTCTTCTGCCAGCCCCTGTCAACCCCTCGACAAAGGGAGAGTGGAAACAGAAGAGGGGTTAAGTACATGGAGCAAGGGCACAGATGGCAGTGGACAAATGTGAGACGTATCACTGGTGGTACAGAAGAATAGAGGGCTTGTAATCACCATCACAAACCACAGCAATAAATCCTGTGTAATGCTAGAAAATGAGTTCAGAGTGTCAGGCTCCAAAGACAGTTGCTGTCTTTGACAGCTGGACTTTGCGCTTTGAGAGAACAGAAAATTCCTGCACTCTTCAACTAAACCTTACAGCAAGCTCCTGAATGAGGTTTGCCTACAGCACATCTATACTGCTGATAGAGAAATATGTAAGTGTCAGTTGTTGGTTGCAGTGCAAGAGCTTTAATATTTAAATAAGTCTACTGTACTTTGGACAAAAACTACCAAGACCAAAAATGACAGGAAATTGATTTTTCCACATTGCAATTTTGCACCTTGGATTAAAAATAAGCAGGGATTCAAGGTGACCCTCTAAAAATATATCCCGTAGTATGCAGTATTACCAAATAAAAACAACAAATGTAAGTCACATGCGCTGATGAGTTAAGTTTTTTAGTCATACAGGTAATGTGATATCAACCACTAGCAAAACAAGAGCAACTGGACTTTTTTTGTAACCTCAAAGACCCTTCATTCCCTGCTGAAGAAACTCTGTTCCCTTGTTCTTAATTTCAAACTAGGTATCAGCCATGCAAGAGTATTTCTTTCCAAGCACCATCTTTGTTGAGCCAAGAGCAGCACTTTGACGCTATTTACAATCGCCTTTGATGGATCTTTTAGTCAATTTAAAGTGGAGGGCTGTTCCCAGATGGTTGTGTTAAATGTGTAGAGTGACACACCCCGTCCTGCCAGTGTTTCATCCACACAGTTACATGGGAAATGTGAGGCACACAAATAGATTGGGCACCCTTCCCGAGTGCGGTCAAGTTAATATGCACACACCCAACATAGTCTGCAAGAACACGAACATTTTTACTTACTCAAAATCGCCTACAGATGTGAGGCAAACTGACTCATAAACACGAAAAAGCCTGTGACACCAGCCCTTTATTTCCACTTCAGGATGTGTGGATAAGATAAGCATGGCCATACTGACAGGTAAGGAAGAGGTGACGACAACAAACATTGAAGGTGGAGTTTACACAGCTCTGACATCATGTCCAGCTGCAAGCTTAACACCCTGGGCAGACTTTATGCCTATTATAAAGCTCATGAAGCTAGCAGATGCGTGAATCATCATGGAAATATTCAAACGAAAGGTCCCTGCACAGTATCCTTGACCACAGGCAGTTGATCTTAACAACTTTTTCTCTGTAGAACACAACATTTCACCAAATGAAATATATAGCTGTTGTAAAGGATGCAGCAGGTCAAAAAGGCCTGTGCTTGCAAAGGTGTCATGACGGTCCCTACCAACGATCATTTAAGAATGTCATTAGACAGGTTACTTGGGTGCTGCTGAATACGCCTGGGTTTGGCTGTTTCTGCTTCAGGTAAGCAGCCACACCTACAAGGGTTTGCCATTACTTAACAAAAGCACTGCCGAGAATTGTCTTTTCAAATGTGCATAATCAGAACACGCAAAGCTCACTAAGAAGTAATGTTCTTTCTTTCCTTACTCAAGCATGATGTATGTGCTTGGGGAAGACACTGCATCCCTCCTTGCTCCAAGGCCATTTTTAAATATCCAACCACTAGCCTCAAACAAAAGACACAGATATAAAGAGAATTTCTTCGTGGAGATAATGACTGATAACACTATAATTTTGTGATGTTGTGACAGAAGTACAGTCAGCGTAATTGATGTGCTTTCCAGACAAACTTAAACCCTCTAAATATTTTCTGTTAATGAAACAATACATTTACAGGATTTTAAAGACTTGGTAAAGTGTGCTCTCAGATTGTAATTAGCTTAAAAACATACAGCACACAATTTTTGGAGGGATAAACCTATTGTACATTAAGAACAGTACAAGTACAAAAGTAGTGCAAGAATAAAGTAAATGAAAACAGGAGCGTCCAGCAATGAGCTTAATCATTTTCTCTGCAATGAACAACAAGTGAAGGTATCTGTTTAAAATCCTGACGGTGCAGAAAGTGGAGCAACCTGTTAATTTGCACAAAAAACAAACACACTAACTCCCCCATCTTGACTGTCTGGTTTGTCCTTAAAGAGATAACATCAGACATGAGATGTTGTAATGTCTATATTTAAAACACCTACAGTAGGTGCTCTCAAATGGTCCTGCAGCATGAGTAAGGGAAAGCTGCTGTTCACTTCAGCTGTTGTGAGCATAGTCCATATCACACATGCACATTCATTGGCAACTTGACCACAAAAACTGGATAAATGCCAGGCCAAGTGAAAAACGAATTAAATCTCTTTTCCTTCCCACAAATGCACACACTACCAACAAAGCTTTGCTGTCTAAGTCCTGATACTCTTGTCTCTAACAATTTAACATCTTTTTGCAAACATGCAACATCTTTTTTGTTACTTTACAGAAAAAAATACATTTTAATCAGTAAAAGACATTCATGCTGTTGAGAATCAGCAGTAGTGATTCAATGAATATGACCTGTTGAGTGACTGTATTCACAACATTTCTTGTTCCTAGTCACAATATTTTTCAAGTTCAAATGCGGGTCTTTGTGATACTACCAGACATTGTTGTTCAACACTTTCCCAACTGTGATCCACAATTGGGATCACAGATGCAAGTGTGTTGCAACCACAGATGGCTCGACAGGAAAAATCTGGTAAATCACTCAGAGCAATAAACAAGTTCACATAGACCACTGTTTTACATGACCTCAAAAAGTAGTGGTGACAGACTCTCTCATTTCAGTGTTAAAACATTCATAAATCTTTCATAAGATACCTAAACATAAACTTAAGCAAGGACTTTATAAGAACTATAGCTTTTGGAGGATCAATTTTACCAAGTTATGTACAGTGAGTGAAATTCCATTTTATACCACCTCAAAGCCACAGAAAGTGAAAGGTTAGGTGTATGGTACTTTTCATAAAGTAAATCATTTATTAGAATTGTGAGGGCATCACATGAATTGTCACAAGAAAAATGTGAGCTGTCATCAGGTTGCCAACACTCAATTTGCAGTGCAATTGTCCAAATGTCCTGCAAATAAACTTGGCTGCATCTTTTGTAAAGACTGTGGGTGTGAGTATATTTATGTATAGGTCACTTATGCACTGTTTACCAGGGAGATTTTTAAAAATAATAAGTTGAGGCTCCACCTATGCAGCCATCTCCGGTGAATGGCGGTGTAAAGGAACAAACGTGACAATGACCTAACGCTACTTGCTCCTTACTGAGACGTATAGCATATTCACATATAGAAACTGATATTAAAAACAATTTTGACCTTGTATATAATAACAAAAAGTTACCAATATTGGCTGAGTTAACATAGTTATGTATAAGGGAATTAGACAAGGTAATTAATCTAAAAGTTGTTAAGTCACCCATTTTAAGAGTGAGAGTATGCTTTGATGCAGCAATTTTTGGAGCTCTCGGGGCGCCGTGAGGATGAATAGGCTACAGTGTAGGTGTAGCTCAAGCTAGCCGGCTAACGACAGACATGCAAGTTTTATGGGCAGGAAACTATCCCTGTTTAATCTTGCAAACCCTCTCCCTCTTAACAAAGAATAACGCCTATCACAGAAAGGAAATATTAGGTCAAGGATGCTTTGTAGAAAATACCACTATGACAAATTCTAGCAATAAGGAGTTGTTGTTCTAGAAGTTGCCTGGAAATTGGTACTTACTATCGGTGCGCTTGAAATTCCAGACAGCGTCCAGTTTGCAGTCCTGCCTCCTCCACGTAGAGACAAAAGTAGACGACGGCAGTTGGAATGTTTGCCCCGCCCTGTCGATTACGTCACCAGACGCCGAGATCCGGTCTATGGAGTATTATCTCCGCCAAAAACATAAAAAAAATGGGGCAGGAGACAGAAGTGAGTACAAATGAACAAAGTACAGTACAAAATAACGACAAATGTATACAGAAAAAAATAAGAATAGAAATGTAATAGAGTCTCTACAAGAGCAATTGTATTCAAAACTGCAAGGCAAACAGTATACATACAGTATGTACAACACGTACATTGAACAAATAAAAACACAAATTTCTCAGAAATTTATTCTGGATGTCATAACCTCAATATGAACAAAACTGATCAAATGTACATTAATTACACATGATTTTGTTCATTAAATAATTAAGATAAACCCACTGCCAATCATAACTTGGTCATGTCAGCAGACAAAACAAAGCAAGACTTTGACAGCTTTAGCTTTTGACAGTTTTAGACTGTAATAAGTTAGAAAAATAAAGCTACATATTTGCTTAAGTGGGGATATGTTGTAATATTAATTTTAATATATATTATTAATAATATTAATATTAATATTTATTATTTGCTGCATGACTGTGATTAAAAATTATCTAGTAATGTGCAATTTAAACAAGTTCTTGAGATGAGAGAAAACTCAAATCCTGAGAGAATTTCTAATTAATGACAAAAATAAAAACTACAGCTGAGATATAGGCATGGAAATTGAATTGAACAATTGCAACTAACAGAGACTGTGCACCTTGTGCAGTTTTAGCATTGTTGATTTTTTTATTTATTTTTTTTCTACAACACATGGTAGAAAAAACAAGGAAGAAGACCTCAAAGGGCATAAAAGGCACACTTATGCCCCTGAATGGCTTGGGGCTATTGCTTGTGGTGGAAACCCCTTACAGTTCATCAGAGTATTAAGTATTTAATATGGAGTAAAGCCACTCTGTGGTCTTGAGAGAGTAGCTGTGGTAATGTAAGAATCTGACGTCTGGTGCTGTTTCTGTCTTTGTTAGTTAATGCCATTGCATTTACTTCTGTTTTATGCAGATTGTATCATGGTTTCAAGGCTGTTGTATGATTTTTTTATGGTGTGGATTTAGTTTCAATTGATATATCTGAATTAACATCTCAATCTTATTGTTTTAAGTCACTTTGTCATCCATTTTATTACAAAACCAGTGCATGTGCGATGATTCAAGCTCTAAGCATTATAAAGTTGTAGTGATACGCATTTTGTAAGCCTTTGTCAGTTTTCTGGTCAGAAGAGAAAAGATATGGGATTGAAATACATTAAATTGCATACAAACAAATATCTAAATAAATATTTTAACCATTTTGTCTGAGGTAATGACTTTTTTTTCCCCCGAATGCAGGTTATTTGCAGCCCAACCTGGTATCCAGTTATGACTGACATAGTGGTTTGCATCGAATCCTGCTGTGTATGAAGAAGGACTGATTTGATATTGTATTAAAGCTGATATGATGTAATAACCATGATTGTATTTAAATTGAATTTACGTTGATAACACGTCCATCTTGGTCTTTTTTTAGCATTGAAACAATATAATTTCTGGATGGAAGCCTGGTTAAGAAAATCAATAATACATTTTACATTCATTTAATTATTGTTGCAACATTGTATTAACATTGATTCGATCTTGATTCACTCATTGAAAGTCTGCTATCTGTGAGTTAAATACTGTCTGAAATTAGGAGTCACTAATCAGCAAATTATACTGTATGTAAGAGTGATAAAGCTTTCCCTCTTACATTTAAAGTGATGCTGGTTTGGAAAGGCTATTGAAGTCTCTCTTATGTGTTAATATAAGTGAGGATCTGTCCTTATATACTGCTGTTAAGCTCTATAATAGACTGTTAACCAGATCAACCAGGACACAACAATTTGCCTCTCACTCAGTGTGAGCCCTCATGACCCTGACATTCCACACTGTGTTGATATTGGAATAGGTGAAAATATCAACAAAATTTAGTCCATGGGAAACTATTCCATGCATAGATGTAAATGAGGACAGAAAAGTGAGTTATGCAGGGGTGCACTGGGGTTTTATATTGCTTGTCTGATGCTCTCTAATTGGGCCTGGAGAAAAATCTGCTTTGCGTACGTGAAACTTGAATGAAATTCATCAGACAGGAAACAACAAAGCTAAAACCTGCTTTATGCTCCGGTGCAGCAGGTGGCGGTAATGCGCTAGGTTAAGATTAAAACTTTAGGTAAAGCGCGTGAAAAATACTCAAAGAAGAGAAGAGGCGCATTGTCATGTATTGCCTCAGTACACCTTTGCTTGCACTGTGAAGGGATGCTCTGCAGACTGAGCTGCGTGTTTTTACAAGAATATATTGTTATAATGAGGATATAACTATTTGAACGACTCTGTTGTTCACCTGCTTCGCGATATGTGTGCAGCGATGTTCAGGTAAAATTCATTGTCTCAAACGTGGTTGTCAAAC
Organism: Acanthurus tractus; assembly: GCA_029783725.1. Lineage (NCBI taxonomy): Eukaryota > Metazoa > Chordata > Actinopteri > Acanthuriformes > Acanthuridae > Acanthurus > Acanthurus tractus. The sequence continues at coordinate 8,223,010 of JAQNCA010000006.1, forward strand.
AGAGTATAGCGCGAGCTAGCTAGGAAACCAACTATCTGTGTAAGCTAACAGCTAATTGGAATGACATTATAACGTAAGATAACTTTAGTTTAGTTAGGTACTAACCAAAGTATTGTGATAGAGGTACTAATGTGTAGTGTTGGATCAGTTTTGTAGCTAACGTCACTGCTAACGTTACACTAACGGTAATGTTAACGTTACCTCATTGAGGGAATGTTCACGAAACACAACCTACCTCAAACCATAACTTTAACCAGTACAGTCTAGTGTCTGTCCATACGATAAGTTACCCGACACTTTAACGTACATATTAGAGGAATAAAACCCACATTTATCACACTCCCTGCCCGAGTTAAGTTTCATTTCTCTAGTACACATAGTAAGCTCAAAACATCACTGGACAATATATAGGACGACTGTTTTTGGTGTATTCATAAAAAGAATGATCTGGATTCATAGCACCTATTTAATGGAAAGTCAATGCATCAACAACGCAATTATTAATGTTAAAATCACTTCTTTTATCTTATTCAGTAGCTGTTTCCCATATCAGACCCTGTACTCCTTGATCTTCTGAGGACCCTGGAGACCATATTAAGTTGACCCTCTTTCCTTAACTGACACTCAAGCCTTACAGGCATTAAAACTAGGGAGCAGTTTGGTCTCTAAGTTTCTGAGTAAATCAAAAAAGTTTAGTAGAATCATGTCAAACATAGTCATATTACTTTAATTTTTTAATAATAGATAGCTAATAGAAAAAAATCTTTGGAATTAATGCCTCACTTCTATTTATATCTCTTGTGGTAGCTTTATTAGACTAGTCATATGTTAATTTAATGACGTATAACTCAAAACTTATATGTGCGATTGGCAGGTGTTAACATATATCTAAATTTACTCAGATAAAGAGGATTGCCTCATGGTTTCCTTTAAGGACTGATGTGTAATAAAACTGTGAAATATATTGAGAACTTTTTTAATTTAATTTGTGTTCTTCAAACTGGTTGAAAGCTGTCCTGATTGGCTTCAAAAGAGGATCTCTTGTCTAGTTTCATTGATCACTCTTTCTGGGAAATTGAAACCTAATACTAAATGAAACCTAATGTTTAGTTAATGGTTAATGGTTCAATAAAAATAATTTAGGATTGGAACTGGTTTGAATTTTCCAAAACTGATGCAAGGCACTAAAACAATTATTTGCAGAGATTGCATAGGTAGGGGTTGATGTAAGAAACTCAGTGTATCCTTTTAACATCCTTAAAAAAGGCACCCCAGACATTATGCGCACAAACGGTTGGGGGGGTCCAATGTGAATGCAACAGCTAGCCAGACACTCATAAGTTACAAAGATCTCAGGAAATCTAGGGAAATTATTTATTTGTACTTTTCAGTAACTTGCAGAAACAAAAAATGATAATTTTTCATATTACCCACCCTAATCATAATATTTTTTCTTTTTTCTGTGAGCGTAGCAACACCACCAGCAAGCTGAATTTATTGGTAAACAAACTGCATGAGTACTTGGCTCAGTCTACTATTGAGGACAGCAATGGCACACCACTCTTGGAGGATGCTGATGGTACATTTATCATGAGTGATGAAAAAATCTTTATTCTGTTGTAGTGTTTCAGATATAGTTTTTAATTGATCCTCTGTTCACAGGTCAGACAAATGGGAGCTGTCCTGTGGGACACCCAACAAGTCATGCTACGACAGAGGTAACCAAACATTCCTGGTGTTTTTTGCCATCTCTCTTATCAAGTTTGTGATGCCCCAGTTGGTTCTAGTAACCTCTTAACTGGACTATTGAAGACATGACCTGTAGCTGTGACAGTGATGTGATGTGGAAGCTCAGAATCATGATTTGTGGTCAAGTTTGCATCCAGTCTCATTTCCATACAGCTTGTGTGCCTTTAGCCTGAGTGATATTAAAAGTGCACTGCCATGATTATGCATTGACTATGCCTGATCTTGAGCACTTAAGCCTTATCTTTTTCTCTAACTTTTAGCTGATAGGAATATACTCCAACAGTCTTTTAAACCCGCAGCTCATTGTTTAAAAATAAGTGAAAGCTCACTTCAAGATCTCTTAGTCTCTGTTGTGTTAAGCACAGTCTGACAGTTCTATCAATCTCCCATGGACTCCCAATTACATGATAGATATTATCTCCTCTTTATGCAGTAGTCTGACTCTCTGAGGAAGAGAAGTGCGTAGTTAGCAATACTTAATCTGCATTCAAGTATTCTAGGAAAATGGTGTTGTTATGTCCTGTTACACTTTATTCACAGGACTTGGTTTCCCAGAATCAAATAAATAGTCTGTGGGTGAGCATCCTCCCATGGGAAATGAAAGCAATTGTTTCAACACTAAAAAGTAAAACAATAACAAATAAACTAATGAAACTGTTATGCTTTGTAGGCAGGACTGGATAGCAAATACTCAAGGAGGTGAGTATGGATTTCATTTACTCTGCAAAATGGATAAAGTACCATAGTATGAAACTGTCCAGTTTTTACGCAGCTTATTGCTGAAAATAAAATATCCCTGGATAATGTAGTTATGATTAATCACATTTGTGCTCAAATCTTGTGAAAGTTTGAAAGTTTGAGTCAGAATGTAAATGGTGATTTTTCAGTTCTGTTGACCTATTCTTGGTTGAGACTCACAAAATTGTGTCTAATTAGGCTGCTTTCCATCCTGTGGGAAAAGCGCCGGAATTTCCATACTGTTTCTTTTTCACTGTTTTTGCAGAAAACCCTCTGTTGTCATAAAGCACTCTGGACTCGATGAATCTGGGGACTCAAATGCAAGTGAGGACTTTAATATACCTGCCAACACAAATGGTCACCTTGATATCACAAGATTGCCCAAAGGTACATCTTAATTTTCCTCATTTATTTTTGTTATTTACTTTGGAAGTATTGTCAATATGTGATTGGTGTATATTGTATTTTATTAGAATTTCGTGTAAGAATTTGTGTAAGAATTTGTATTTTATTTGTATTATTTATAATTTGTATGTTTTTAGTCTTGCTAGAATTGGAATTGGTCATTATAAATGTTTTTTTGGTCTTTTTTATATAAGAGGGTGTTTTAAAGTTCATTCCCAGCTTTAGGTTTATAATTGCATATTTTATTATGAAGGCTTATATTTATATTATTGATGGTTTGTATTTGTTATACAGGCACTGTTCTGGTGAGGCCTGAACCTGTTGATAATGGAAGAGACGACTTCAGGGGTCCGGAGTTTCGCAGCAGGAAAGCAGGCGTCCTGCGGAAAGAGTTTTCAAGAAGACGTGGGGGTGGGTCACCTCTGGTTGATATTGTTATTGTAAAATTACAAACCACTTTGTAATTTCTCCTCTGGCCATTTTTCCTGAATACTAGAAACTAATGGTGGTCACATCAATCAGTTTCGCAACAAATGGACCAAAGAGAAGGCACTTGTTTGGGGTACTCCTACATTGATTGCTTGACAGAAGACAAAGATACGTCAGGGGTCAAAGCTAGAAATTCACTTCACTTTGTGTCAAAATGCAGCTTGATCTTTATCTTGTTGTGAGAGGACTGTTGGTACTGGACTTGGAAAAATAAGTAAAATGCTGCTCCAAGTGCCTCTCTCCCCTGCCCCACTGTTTATTTCAAGTTTTTGTATCCTAACCAGTGCTCTTGCTAATGGAAATTTTTCTTGGATGATGTGATTGATAAGACAAGGCAGTCCCAAACATTTTTAAGCAGTCCGTAAACCACAATTGTAGCCATTTTGTTGCTAATGACAGTGGTGTGCTTTTACAGGGGTTGAACACATGGAGATTGTCAGTTGCACCGCATGTGGCCGACAAGTTAACCACTTTCAGAGAGACTCCCTCTTTCGGCATCCAGTTCTGAAAGTACTTATTTGTAAGGTGAGTCTGCTTATTTTTCAGGAACAACCACTCCGACATTTAGTCAGATTGACTTTACCACTTTCTGTGAATTTTAAGTCACCATTTTTCAACATAATCTTTTCAAAAAGCCAGAAACTTTTGAAAAATGGAACCAACCCAATTGCATGCTGTTATTAAGATGTAAAAATATTTATGATTTTTGTAAAAGTTTACAAGCAATGGTGATATGATTAAAGGGAAACTTTAGAGCGTTATGCCTTTTTTCTCTTAATCTTCTCACAGTCTTTAACATATCAGTGATCCATGCCTTAATTCTGATTACTTTAGGTTGGTTTGATATGAACCATGGGTCAAAGTATAGAGTTAAAATAGAAAAGCAAACGTATTCTAATGTTTTTTTAAATAATAGACTTTTCCTCCAAGCTGTCTTTAACATTTCTGTTGAATGTTTTGTTTTTGTCAGTCTTGTTACAAGTATTACTTAAGTGATGACATCAGTAAGGATGGAGATGGAATGGATGAGCAGTGCAGGTTAGATGTGTTGTATTTACCAGTTTTACTGAAATATAATCATTTACTTGAATAAATGTGTACTATCAGCTGCATTTATCATCTTGTTTTTTCCTTGTGCAGATGGTGTGCTGAGGGAGGTAACTTGATCTGTTGTGACTACTGCAGCAATGCATTCTGCAAGAAATGCATTCTGAGAAACTTGGGAAGGAAGGAGCTTTCTGGCATCTTGGAGAGCAAATGGTATTGTTATGTATGCAGCCCAGAGCCCCTATTTGACTTGGTGGTGGCCTGTGACAATGTCCTTGAGAACATGGAGAATCTGTTGCATCAGCAGCGCAGGAGGAACCGAGTAGAGCCGGAAAAATCTGAACTTTATGACATGTTGCCACACTTAAACCAAAACATTCCATTGGATACATGGGATCACACTGGTATGGATGGCAATGTTGTTTTCAACTATAACACACTGCAGATTTCCAAGGATATTACCAAAAAGGCCAAACATTTAGTTGACTCCACAAACACTTTAAATAGAACATTTGTAAATTTTATTCATACTGTGACAACCAACAAAAAGACACCTGGTGTCCGCAATCTATATCTGAACTCTTTCCTATCTGTAATTAAAGGCCTGCGAAAGTCACTTACAGCACTGGAGGATGGCCTAAAGGAAGAATTTAGTGACTTGGAAGTCATGAGCTGTTGGGACAAGTTTCTTAGCGATGACTTTGACACACAACCTGCAATGGAAGCAGACACAGAGCTGGATATGTCTGATGAAAGACGCTTGAGTGATTTGCAAAAATTGGCAGCTGAACATTTAGTCGATGATGATTCGGACTCCAAGGGCTTCACTGATGGGAGGGGTGCACATGACTGCCCTGGGGAAGACATGGACTCAGATTCACGTGAAGCCAGACAGGGGGTACAAAAGACTGGCCTGAAGCCCTCTGAAAGTGGGTTCAACATGACTAAAAAACTAGTAGTGAAACTTACGCCTGTGCTAATGGAGCATAATGATGCTGATGCTCCAAAGATGGAAGGGGACACCCACGTGAAGGACAAAAAGTCAGCAGGAAATGATGCAGAAGAAGATAAGCAGGCAGGTGTTGTAGTAACTAAAGCTGACAGAAAGCTCAGCAATGACAACTCGAGTGCATCTCTACACTTGGAAGAGGGGCAAGGCAATAGACGATCTCCTCGTGTTAAGACAACACCTTTGCGTCGACAGAGTGATGTCAAGACCAAAACACCTCTCTCGGCTGCAGACAGTGACAGTGACAGTGACCATGGGGGAACCTCGAGCGCAGTACCAACCAAGAACACTGAAGAACAAGGTTTGAGTAGAACTAGAGATGACTCTGACTCAGATGAAGTCCCTGCAGCGCTGCTTGAGCGAGCAGCTATGCCACAAAGCTCTGATGAGCCCCAGAGCGATGAGGACGATGAAAAAGCTTCAACAAAGGTGGCAAAGAAATGTCTCTTTTGGCTTACCAAGAACACGCCGATGTCAACGGAAAAGATGCGCCGCAAACGCAAGATGCTGGACCGTTCCTCCGAGTCTGACTCAAGCAACAGGATGGTCAAGTCTCGAAGGGAAAGTGGGACAGATTCCTCTAGTGATGATCAAGACTCTCAAAAGAAAATACAACCCTTAATTATGCTGAGGTCAATGGGGAAGCCTCACCTTGTCAAAAGAGAGGATGAAGGTGTGGCTAGAAAGCAGAGTACGATGCAGGAAGGGAAGAACAAGCCTAAATCTCATCAAGAAACAACAGAGTCGTCATCCTCATCGGGTGAAGATGTGCATGATGATGACTCTGGGAGTGATGGAAGTGACCAGAAGATGAAGCCAATCACTGACGGTGTAGCCTTACTTGGAAATGCTGCATTTCATCAATCGTCAGGTAAGTCATATGTTATTAATTATTTTATATCAAGATCTAAACTTTTTCTTTCAATAATAATAAGAAGTAGAGCACAAGTTTTTTTTTTTTTTAGAGCTAACTCCTGTTTTCCCTTGAACTAATGAACTGTGATGCTGTGCTGTAATAAATGGCTCATGAATATACAGATGTTGGGGAAAAATGGGGATTAAAATTTAGCACGACTTTAACCTGCATAATTGTATTACAATGACTGCTGTCAGGGTGTTATAATTCTTAGATTTGTCCTGTGCTGTTGATGAATGAATATTGAGTCACATTTCAAACAATAGAGAAATAAGAGTACTCTGGTGCTAGCAAGGGTGTCAAGAGTCATAATTTATTCAGCCTGCAAAGGAACCTGTAAACTAGAAGATGGACTGACATTTGAGTTATAAAGAGGCAATTCTGTGTCCTTGAATTCTGCTCATTTTTTAAAGTATAATAAAAGAAATATGAGGTAGTTTCTCTTGGCATGTCAGAATAATGTACCTTACATTTTAACCTGTTATTTAATAATGGATATTACTCCTGTGATGAAACAATGTAATTTGTTTGGTATAACATTTTCTGTTTCAAAATTTTTGTTTTTTATAGGGGATGAGGAGCAGTCCAGGCCTTCGTGGGCAGCAGAAGATGATGACGATCCAGAAAATAGGTATGGTTCCAAAAGCCCGGAAGTAGAGTTTGCAAAACACCTGAAATGTGGAAGAAAGGCTGCACCTTCAAACCCCAACCTCTGTGCCAAATCTAGTAACACACAAGTCATTAAGACTCAGTTGCAGTCTGTTCAAAAAAGACCAAAACGTAGCTGCAGTAGGGCCTCGGCAATCAAATACACATTCTAGAGGTACACTGTGAAGCCTCAGTTATAATACAGTGGGACTGAACCTGGCTTAGAACAGGCTTGTGAATGATGGGCAGTATACTCTCATTGTGTTTGTTTTATTAAGTATTTAATCCAGAACACATGTAAATGCTTGAGATACATTTTAATGGAGATTTTTATCATCAAGACGTGTATTATTTACCTGGCATATAAGCTGAAACTAAAGGGAAAACTTTGCAGCTGAGTCACTTGAAGAGGTCTAATCATACATTTGACAATAAATACAACTTATTTTGACTTAAAACTTTACTTGTTCAATTATGATAGCTTTGTTTTAGTAACAATATTCTGGAACAGGACATTTTGGACATCAGTGTAATCTACTCAAAGACCTCATCTCCTCCATTGTGCAGCTTTGTATCCCAAAAATGGGATATTGTTCTTGACAGATGAAGTATAAAGTTTGAAACACACTTGCCAGATGATCTGCACACTAGCTCACAAAAACAATAAAATTATGTAATGATTTTATTTTAATATCCATAAGTAGTGACTAATGGTGAGCAGTGTTTGTGTCCACAAATGGAAGCAAGCCTTGCAGATTGCAAGCATTTGTAAAACATTTATGCTTCAACTTCAAAACCATACTTTTGATTTTGTGCTCAAATAGGTCACAAATAATGTGTGACAATATCAATTTGCCCTTTAAAGATAAAATGAGATATTTATTTTTTATGTGTTAAATTATCTGTTAAAGATATATATATGTGTGTGTGTGGGTGTGTGTGTGTGTATACATGTACCTGGTACCTGGCTCTGTAAATGCTGTCCCTCAGCTTTTAGGTTTAAAAGTTGTTAAAATTTTTTAAAAAAAAGGAAAAAAAGATTTTCCTTCCTGTCTCAGCCCTGTTCAATTAAGACTACAAAATATGTTAAGTATTTTTTCTGTCACTCGTGACTTGGTCTTCATACAGGGCTATGCTTTCATGAATGGACCTACAATTGATGCCAGTTTGATGCATTATTTCAAAGTGTGGTTCATTGCTATGATTTGAAAAAAACTATAATGCCAACGTGAATATATTGATTTTTTTCCTATTGGTGTTAGGCTTTTTAATATCCAAATCATGTTTGACACCAATGTTGACAGCCAATTGCAGTAGATGCAATTTGTTGTGAATGTCAGTACGCAGAAATGCTGTCTTTCAGTGGTTTATTTGAAGCTTCATCGTCTTGATGTTCTGGTATTTTCACTTTGTCGCCATGTTGAATAATAAATTCATAATTTTGAACTTAATGCTCTCTAATCTGGTATTTAGTCTGTCTTCTTCTGGGACTAGTGCTCATGCAAGCTTCTCTGTGTTCAGAATTACTTCCTTTTCGAAAAAGTCTACACACACCCTGCTGGGCCACAGACACTCCTGCAGTCAAACTGAATGTAGGTCAGTACAGATTTTAGTGAATGCCTTGAGTTCTCATTTGTATTAAATTGTGCTAGAGTATCTCGTGCATTCAGTATATTGGCAGCTTCATTGATTGTCTCAATAGTCTCAAGTAAAAGTAGTAAACACACGCCCCAAGTGCTATTTACCCCAAATTATTGGCATAAAGATATTAACACGATTGTAGATGTTTGAGCTGTCTTTGAGCTTTCTTGTAGATCAGTTATATTTATTAAAAATTCCTTTCACACACTTATTACGCAGCTCTCTTTGGGCCGTGTTCATCTTTTTGAGTTTTGTGATATTTGTGGTACAGATTCACAAGTTCAGTGCTGTCGGAGCTTGGGGATGTGCACTTTTGCATATACTAAAATGCTAATGACAAGAGGACTGAGCTCTCCTTTTGGACATTTTTTTTTTTCCTTTACCAAAAATATTTCATACTTGTACTTTTTCGGGCCAGTGTTATTTTCTCTCTATGACAGTGCTGCTCTCAGATTTGAATCACTGAATTATAGAGACATATATTTTCATTTCTTTACCCCGTATAATAACTACCCTTGCACAGTCTGTGTTTTATCGGATTTTTGAAATTTAAAACGTTTTGACATTTGAAATACCCGTCGGAGATATTTGACAATGCAACTGTAGGATAGAGGTCATTTAATTTAATTTTTTTTTTTTTTGCCAAGCCCTGAAGAACAGAGCAGGGTTTGTGCAGAGATGTTGGCATCAAAATTGGAGGTCCTGTGACTTACACTAAAAAGTTAACGCCATACAAATTATTATAAAATAATAAAAAAGTATAAAAAAATAGTAATGAAAAGCTGCTTTGACATATTTTTTTCCTGATGTTACTGTTTAGACAACTTAGTCGATTAAGCCAGCTGTGTGTCGTGTGACCAGAGAGCTGCTTTAATTGGAAACAATGGACACAATCATGAAACACAAGTCAGTTCTTCTAATGCCTCCATGCTCAAAGCAATGAGGAATGACATTTGAAAAACTTTGCTTTCCAGAGACTGAGAAGTCTTGTGTAGTGAAACATGTACCAACCTCACTGTCAGCATTGTTTATCAAACCACACCGCAGTTTCTGTATGTTTAACCCCACTTTCTATACACAGAGTATACATTACTGCTGACCATTTTCTAAAGCCCACTGCAGCTTTTAGGACTTGATCTAACAATCTTTAAACTCGCATAACTCCAACCTGCTTTACAGGTGATGCGGCTGTTGTTTTTCCTGAACAATTTGCGTTAAAAAACCCTCCAGGTCAGTTCTTTCAAATGTGAAAAGGACAGTTCACTGCAAAACTTAAAAATACTATCATTTTTCCAAAGTTTTTCCTCCTTTCCCTGAGTTCCGAAGTGGTGAAGGTATCATCTGTAAATATATCTGCCTTCCCTTAAAAATAATGAAACTATAAGCACTCAGCTTGTGCTGCTCAAATGGCCAAAGAAATACATTTTAATTAGAAAAAAAAACAGCGGCATGGTTTTTTTCCAGATATCATGACCAGCTTATTCAAAGTAATTCTGCTGATGTGTTGTGAGTGTTTCATGTGGAAGCTTCTTCTTTTTTCCATGTCACCTAGCACTGGTGAGCTAGCTAAACTTATAGCTCAGCTCAGGAGGATGCCATTATTGATTACATCAGGCGCTATCACAAGCATAAGCCTCTAGTCCATGACTAAATGAGTGCTTCCTTTTGTGCAGTGATTTGGTTAGCGAGTAGAAAAAATATAGTTCCTGAATGAAACCTAAATCTGTGGATTATTTTGGGTAACCAGGTCATGATTTCAGGAAAGAAACAATACTGTTGAGTTTGTCAAATGCAGTTTCTTTTCAGGTGTCAGTGCTCTGAAAATGCTTTGATTTGTATCTTGATTGTAGGTTATTGAGTTTTTTCTAGTTGGCCCTTGATAAGGCATTTGGCCTCCTTCCCCCCCCCCGTGAAGTTCCTCCATTTTTTTTGTTGTTGTTTTGGCAGTGGTTACATTGTTTTCAGTTTTCCAGATTCGGAACAAACTGAAAAGTCCACAAGTCCGCACCGAACAAGGCAGATATGAAAGTGCCCTTAAAATCATAAATTTTTGGATTTAGGAAAAATACGGATTTTGTGGTGAACTGTCCCATTCATGGGAAGGTTGTATATCTGAGAATTGAGAGTGGGGCTGTGAAACAACGACCATTTTCAATGCAAGAACCGGCCAAATACACATTGTTCCTCTAATGACATCCATGTTTTTTTCTCATGTTTTTTCTCTAGGTCGGATTTTCTGACAGCACAGCAGTGAATGCAGTGCTGTTAGGCAACAATCGCTTAAATCTGGGATATTGTAGGCTGCTTTCCGCAACAAGTATTTTTTTTAAGTCTGTTTTCAGCTGTAGTCATAGCACAACTTTAATTTTAGAAAAATGGTCAGCAGAAATGTAAAGTTTACGTTGTTAGTTTTTAGTGGAATAAAACGTACAATAATGTTACATTCCTATGAAATCCACACAGCATTAGATTACCGATGGAAGTAGTGTCAAACTCGTGTGTGGCAGTGTGCTAATTTTCTTCTGTGTTTCTGTTTTTTTCTGGTTTTTCCTTTGTCTCTTTATCCGTTTATTGATGTCAAATGAGATCCAAGACTCCAATCTTTCACTCCCGTCGCCATCTGGCATTGCTGTGCTGTAATACGTCTTTTACGTTAAACTCCCGTTATCGGTAAAGGTGGCAGTTTTTGCTGTGTCTGTTGACCACTGGCATCCCACGTTGAGATCGAAATCGAACTTGATGCTCTGCAGTTTGCTTGATGTGAAATTTATTTAACTGACCCAGGAGTAGACAAAATTAATACAATATTTGTCAGGAATGGTACCAGAGAATGCAAACAATTTTCTCATTTTCTCAAACTATGCACCACTGGATTAAAAAGGATTAAAATAAATTTCATCTTGAGAAAATATTTATGTACAGACATTGAATGTTAATTTTTATGGACACATTTTTCCCCCATTATTACACAATGTTAAAAAATGTCTGGTAGACCCAGAGGAGTGTGTTGCTGTCCGGTCAGCTCTGTCTGTGTTCAAAAAGCCTGGAGCACTTAAAATGTTAACTTGAAATGATTGGATGAACTAGAGGTAATGCCATTTTTATTTTTGTATACATAACAAACCTGACCAAGAAAAAGCCATCACAGAAATAAAGGATGAAAATGTCCCTCCCCATTCCCAAAATAAGAATAAACTAAGAAAATGTGTGTTTTTTTTGTTTTTTTGTTTTTTTGCTGTGAAGAATGTTTGTTTTAATAAATTTTTACCCTTGAAACATCTCTGTCTCATTTATTTAATCTAATTTTTTTTCTATGGTTATTTTAAATGGATATCTTTCAAAGTTGTGATAGTTCATTTGAATTAGTTTGTGACCTCATTAGCAAAGCTTAATATTAACACGTAACGTGGATTATCTAAACAGACTCGTTTAAGATTTCTGATCACATTTGTAATATTTTCTTAAGGCCAACAGACCAAAAACAATTGGCACCTAAACAGCATTTTAGGAATGGTTTTTTTTTTAAATTTTTTAATTACGTAACAAAGTCAAACTGCTATTGTACTGTGATTTTGCCTGTAAGTATAACAATATCCCGTTGAAGATTTTGTTACTGATCATGAAATGAACTTCAGGCACCTTTTCCTTTTTTTTTCTACCTTTGAAAGAATCGCTAAGAAAATGCTATTGGCCCTAATCAAAGCCAACTACTCCTCGGGCGATGATATCTCTTCAGATGAGGAAACAAAGGAGGATGACTCTGAGTCGGAGGGGGACATGGAGGTTAAACAAAGCAATGAAGATAGTGGAACAGATGAAAATGGTAAGTCTTTTTTTTTAAATAGCATATTTGTAACTTTCCTCTTGTAAATCTAATAACCAAAAGTATTTTCTAGTTTTAATCCTATTATACCTGAATTTGATATATGTACTTCACTGTAAACTTAAAATACCATTGTATTTTATTGACATTTGTGGATTTCCCTCCATTCTCTACCTTTATTTCTACAGTGTTTTTTGTTCTTGTGAAGAACTTTGTGTCTTCAATACAATAAAAGCAATAAAAAGGGATTTAAACTTCTTGTATTTTTACATATACTTGGCCTATAAGGCTGATTCTGCTCAAGATTAACAATCAAACTTGAAAGTTTGACTAGCTTTCAGGGTAGGATGTCTTCCATTCTTGGGAGCCGTTTTAAGGCTATGAAAAGGGAAAACAGTGCTCAGATATATCTCTGCTGCAGGGGAGGACATGACTGTAGAACCACCTGACACCATGTTGGACAGGTCAAACGCCAGGCACCATCTCCTCCGCCATAAACTGACTTTGGATGAGGAAACATCAGGTGACAAGGCCACAGCTGAGAGCGAGGTGGAAAAGCAGGAGAGCAAGCAAAGAGCCGGCAGCAAACACCTGAGCTGTAAGGAAACCTCTTACATTAGAAACGGACTTTTCTAACTTTGCACTAATGCCTGATTTCAATTTCTGTCAAGCTGCGGAAGAAAGTGATGATGAGACTTATGTGTCAGAGCTGGAAGATCTTGGGATAAGTGAGGAGCTGAGTCAGTCAGAAGATGAAGCAGGTGTAGACGAACACAAAAGGTAGATTCATTTCACTTGAAATGGTTTAAATCAAATTAAGTCTTTAGATGAAATTTCCGTTTGTGTTATATCATTAAACAAAATCATTTTTTTCCAGATCAGTCTAGTTAAGTAAAAGCAGTGTGTATTTCAGTGTGTGTTTCTTTATTAAAGCCAAGACCGTCAGCAGAACATCAAATGAACAAACAGGCAGTATAAATGGAGCAGCTGAAGATTCAATTTACGAAAAATACCTGCATTTGCCACATTTTCAGAGTCTTTAACTCCTTTTTTTTCTTTCTTGCTTCAGATCATACACTCATGTGAAGGAGGTTGGTTGTTTTAAAAATAAGCAAGTGCCCTGCATTTGGTTGTCTGACTCCAGCAGTGAAAAGGTAGCAGCTGAAATTTGTGTTTCAAGTGTTTTGCTGTTATTTTCTTTATTCTCTCATCTCTGTTACTGTCAAATTTATTCCTTAACTTAACCATTTTTCTGTTATGATCATGTTGCCTGTTGAATTTTTATGTATTTGAACAGAGTGATAAGGAGGATGCAGATGATGAGACGAGTGACAGTAAATTAACCCCCAAAGGACGCAAAAAGATCCGCAGGATCATCGAAGACGTGAACCTCCGTGCAGAGACGCAGGAGGCTCTCAGAGAGGAGGAGGAGAGATGCAGACGGTTGGCAGACAGAGAACAACAGATGGAGGACAGGACAGAGGTACTGCATACACAGCAGGTCAAACCCACCATTGAACCTCGCTTTCATGATTACCAATGTATATTCACAGTAGTTTTGCTCATATGATTCTTCATACTTGTTGATAAGTGACAATAAGCATAGAGTTTCAATACTGACAGTAGTGCTTGTTATTCATTGCGAGGGAGAAAAGGAGGAGCAAACAGAAAAAAATGGGATTGCCTTCCATTGTTTTCCAGGTAACTGTCATAGAGGATGAGCTGTCTCAAGTGGTGTTTCTCAAGCTGGTCCTGGATCAGGACGAGCAGACCAAGACGCCTCTGGCTCAGGTGCACAGTGACCTGGTGAAGAAACTGAAGCCTCACCAGGTGGATGGTTAGTTTGTGCTCTATCTCACCAACAATGTGAAGGATCCTGCTTTACTGTCATACACAATGCAGCTGTATTTTTGGATGCCATTTCTTGGTTTTGACAGTTGACTCTATATATCTTCAGAAACAGTAATAGAGACCTTAGATGCCTTAGAAATGTGGTGATGACCTAGGTACATCACCACATTTGTTGTGTATTTTCACAGTTGAGGCCAGTTTTTATGTCCAACCAAAACACATTTAGTTTGTTCTCTTTATTCTCCACCAGGTGTCCAGTTTATTTGGGACAGCTGCTGCGAGTCTGTGAAGAAGGCTAACTCCTCTCCTGGATCAGGCTGCATTCTGGCACACTGCATGGGCTTGGGAAAGACTCTGCAGGTAGAGACACACACACACACACACACACATACACATCCACTTTCAGGCATTAGTTTGATTTCTTGTTTGCCATTCTAGACAAATGAAAACCCCAAACATTTTTAAGACACTATAGTTATTACTAAGCAATGACTGCATCATGAAATTAGCATGATTTATGCAACTCAGTCTTCACTGTCCCAACAATCACCCACTTAACTCAAATAAAGCCTTAATTAGATTTGAAAATGTGCCTCTGATATGCACAATCTTCCTTAGCGGAAGGCCGGTTTGACCAAACCAACCAAAGTGTGTGATTGTGGGAACAGTGGAAAGACAAAGAAAGATAGTTTTGGTCATTTTTATTTAGCTTCTTTCAAGTTTAAAGAAAGTGTGTTTTACAGTGATTTAACAAGAGGATTTAGTTTGAGACAGGATGGGCTGGCAGATATCCCTGCAACACAATACACACGTCTTTGAATTAACCTCAGAACTGTTGACTGTCATGATGATCTGTGAGGTAAATTGTTGTTTTTGCCAATGAAATCTGGTGGCTTTGAGGAGAGTATTATGGCTGCTTCTGGTTAAAAAGAAAGGATCTTACTCTTTAACAAAACGATCTAAGTCTATAGGGATCCTTTTTACAGTCTTGTCATACACTTACAGAATAGCAATCTGACCCTAAATCTGACCCTGGCTAAAACAAGCACTTTTAGCAGACATACTTTAACGGGTACAGTTGGAAGGAGTACATTGCAGCCTATTTCACAGCTGCCGGCTTAAGTGATTTGACAGAGCAATTCAAGACTTATTATACCTATCAATTGTTCAGACAAGAATGTAAAAAATGGGGTCGAGTTTTGAAAATACTTGAATTTACCTTTCAACTATGTGTTATTGTCTGTGGTCAGTTTTATCTGCCTTCATAATTCACATCTGTCATTTTTTAGGTGGTAACATTCCTCCACACGGTGCTGTTGTCAGAGCACCTGAAGTTCAAAACAGCACTGGTCGTATGTCCTCTGAACACCATCCTTAACTGGGTCAGCGAGTTCAAGAAATGGCAAGAAAACATGGGAAAGGATAAAGTTAAAGTATGCCAAACAAATAAAATGTGCTAAATCATCAAATTTGAGCAAGTCAAAACTGTCAACTTCAAATGTCGTGCACAAACACACACATACTGTATGTGATTACAGGTTACAGAGCTGGCTACAGTGAAACATCATCCAGAGCGAGTCAGAGCTCTGCAGAGTTGGCAGAGAGATGGAGGTGTGATGATAATGGGGTATGAGATGTACCGAACCATGTCGTTAAGCAAGAAAAATGTCACTGAGGAGTTAAAGAGCATACTTGTGGATCCAGGTACAGGAACTTTGTAATGGCATGGTGTTATTGTTCACTGAAAATGTTTTGATTGTAGCCCCCCCCCACCTTTTTTTTTTCCAGGTCCAGACTTTGTGGTTTGCGATGAAGGGCACATCTTGCGCAATGTTACATCCAACATTTCCAAAGCTATGAATGCTATCAAGACCCGAAGAAGAGTAGTTCTTACTGGTACACCGATGCAAAACAACCTGGTTGAGTGTAAGTCTGCACTGCTGAATCATACTGAGCCAAGAGGTCACACTGCACTTGAACTGATGTCCAGTGTGATCCAAAGACTGAATTAATGCATTTGTGAGTTGTTGAGTCACTTTGTTCTTTAAAGTGTGTGCATTAGTGTGCATACAACCATCATTGACCGGTACTTTTAAAATATTTTAAGAGGACAACATTTTATGTCATTAAAGGCCCAAGTGGATAAGTTAGATATAGGCATGTTTTTTCAAACATATTTCATTTTTAAAATGAAACTGTTCATACTGATACAGCACATATTGTTCCTACAGATCACTGCATGGTGGATTTTATCAAGAAGAATCTTTTGGGCTCATTGCGTGAATTCAGAAACCGCTTCATCAACCCGATACAGAACGGCCAGTGTGCAGACTCCACACCAAAGGACGTCCGACTCATGAAGAAACGAGCTCATGTACTTCATGCTATGTTGAACAGATGTGTGCAGGTAAAAAATATAAATAAAATACTGCTAGGTGCAGGCTGAATTTACATGTAAAGATTTGTTTTGTTCACTAGCTTGTCCAGCTGTAACCAACCGGCTTTGTCATTTCCTCAGAGAAAGGATTACTCAGAGTTGACTCAATTTCTGCCTCCCAAACACGAGTATGTGCTGGCTGTGAGGATTTCCCCACTCCAGTATCAATTGTACCGCTACTACCTTGATAACATCACTGGTAAGAACCTGTCTGCACATATTTCCTGTAAGAAATGTTGATATACAGTGATTACAGAGCAACATTTATGTAAAAAATAAAAATAAAACGTGTGAATTTCCCCTAAAATGGAAGTTTTTGCTTCCAGGGGACATGACAGATTTGTCATATGCATAGTTATTGGTGGAAATCTATTTTAATAATTCTTCCAGAACTGTAGTTCAGCCTTACACGGATGTGCTCCTGTGTTGAATTATTGTTTGGAATTGTCACATATGAGCACATTTCTCCCACAGCATCATTTATGCATAACTAAGTTAGCAAACTCCTGCACTCTCTATTATTAACTAACCAATGATAAAAGAAAATTAAAGTTATCTATGGTAATGCAGCTCTAGGAAATTCTGTATTTTACACATGTTGGCCCATTTTAAACACTGCATGTTTGTTTTAATATCCAGGTGTTGGTTCAATAATGGACAGAGCAAACATGAAGACTGGAGCAAACCTGTTCAAGGACTTTCAGGTGCTTGGCCGAATTTGGACACATCCCTGGTGCCTTCAGCTAAAAGAGAAGAAAAACAAGGACAAGAAGGTACAAAGAAAAATCACCTTCCTTCATCACCTGTTGGTTTTTTATTATTCTGACAGGATTTAAGCATTTTTAACTTAAATCTGACCGCAGGGATGCTCTGAAGAGAAGAATGAAGCTGAAGCAGCGGCTGTACTGATAATTGAGGAAACCACTGAGGCTGAGAGGTGAGCCCTGCTGTTTTCATCATCTCACTCTGCCTTAACAAATTATATTCACTTCTTTTTGATTTACATTTAGTGGCTTTTGAAAATATACAGACCTCTGGACCTTTTAAAAGCCATGTTCAGTTAGATAAACCATGATGACACCGTGCAAATAAATGTAAGTATATAAATATAAATATACCATACATTATCATAGCAGACAGGGTTCATCAAAACAAATGTACATATTCTGAGTTATCTGTTCTTGTAATTCTAGAGTCATGAAAACTAAGATGTTGTGTAAACTGGTGGCAGATGTTGCATTACCTTATGAACAATAGTCACATTATGCAAAAGAAATAATAGGAGTGCTTTCTTCAGCTATTTATATACTTTTCTGCACCTTTTTGCCTGATGTAGTGTACAGAGAGAGGGAGAAAAAAACGAATGGGCCGATGATGGCAGCAGATCAGCTGTCGTTGCTGATGTGTCCAAAGACGTGTCAGTAGTGGAAGGTATGAAAGCTCCTCGTGTCACTGATACTCTAGTTCTGTAGTTTGCACCCTAGTATAGATTGTCCTGTGTTATATATCAATGCAGGAGAGAATGCAGCCGTCGGCTGCAGGCCTCAGAGTCTGGATAAGTGCTGGTTCAAGCATCTGCTGTCTGAAGAGGACGCCAGCATTATGGAGCACTCGGGAAAGATGGTGCTGTTGTTTGAGATCCTCCGAATGGCCGAAAACCTGGATGATAAAGTGTATGTTTGTTATCTGATCTGAAGCACATTGGTGGAGGTGGTTCATCAAGATGCAGACTTGGTTGTCACATCTGACACATTTTCTTCCATTTTAGGCTTGTGTTCAGTCAGTCCTTGATCTCACTGGACCTAATTGAAGATTTCCTCAAGGCTTCTCACCTTGCCAGAAACTCATCATCGCATAAAGGTATTCTGTTTTAGTTCATCTTAAAGCAGGTGGGAAATATCCTCTCTGATGATACTTAAATTTTGATGTTCGTGCTTATTATTCTGACAGCTGGCAGCTGGATTAAAAACATCGATTACTATCGTCTTGATGGTTCCACCACTGCTCGGGACAGGAAGAAATGGGCCGATCAGTTCAATAACGCTGCCAATTTCCGGTGAAAATGATCACACTTTGTTTTCAATCTTTCTAAATAGATTTTGCTGGAATAAGATTAGGGTTGAATGTTGACAGCATTGTCTGATTGCATTTTTGTTTGTCTTTACTTTAGTGGCCGATTGTTTCTCATCTCAACAAGAGCTGGCTCGCTTGGCATCAACCTCGTAGCTGCCAACAGGGTCATTTTATTTGATGCCTCATGGAATCCCTCGTATGACGTGCAGAGCATATACAGGGTGTACCGCTTCGGTCAGCTCAAACATGTGTTTGTGTACCGCTTCTTGGCTCAGGTAAATTCACCATCATTAAAATAAGATAAAACAAGATAATCCTTTATTTGTCCCACAAGGGGGAAATTTACACAGTTACAGCTGTCAAGTTGGAAAGCAAGAATAGGAGGAGGTGTCAATAAGAAGTAAAAACAGTAAATGAGTAAACAAGCAATACGATCCATAAAAAATCAGAAATATCAGAAAAGTATAAGAGGCTGTCTCAACAGAAGACACCATGGCACAAATTTGATCCTGAAACATTAATGTAACTACTTAATGGTATTGCTGCTGTACTTGAATTTAATGTAAAAGAATACACTTAAATAATGATGCATACTCAGATCCAGACTGCTCACTAATTAACATTTCAATAAAACAGTCACACAAGCTGATGTGCACTCTAGTTTTTAAGAGAGAGCTCTGCCTCTGTACAGTTGCTGTGCCAAGATTAGTTGCGTCTTTTGAAGTTTTTGAAGTTAGATCAGTTTGAGAGTTTGAAAGGTGATTGACGCATGGAAAAGGCTCAAAGATGTTTCAGTCTCTTCAAAAAATAAACTGTCATTTCATTCCGACTCTCACCCTATCCTTGCCCCCCTTTTTTAAAAATACTGGATAGTTTAGTTTTTGTGGTCAGTAAAATACCAATTAAGTGATCTGGGAAGTTTAAAGACATGATAACTTTTTACTGCTGCTGCTCGGTTCTTACAAGGCAGTGCGTCATTTTAAAAGGTGAATGGCTGCAAACCACTGCTGCTAAACATATTACATTTACTTTATCGTTCCTTTTATATTCATCATATTAATTATTTATATTAATAATATAAAGTTGAAAAAGACTTAAGGTTTTAAACTGATACATGACTTTAGGCTTCTTTTTGGATTAAGCTCTGTGTAAACTGATTAGGAAAATCTAAATTCACTCTCACAGTTTTCTTGCAGAAACAATAACATTGTCTCCATGGTCCTTGAGCTGCTTGTTTACTGAATTTTAAATCTTTCAGTCCTGTTGATTATTGTGGTCACTTTCGTGTCCAGGGCACCATGGAGGAGAAGATCTATGATCGTCAGGTGACCAAACAGTCCTTGTCTTATCGAGTGGTGGATCAGCAGCAGATTGAGAGGCACTTCACCCTCTCTGAGCTGACTGAACTTTACACATTTGAGCCAGACCTGCTGGACGACCCAAAGTCGAAGAAAAGCAAAAGAACTGCCTCCGTTTCGCCAAAGGTGATGTCACCGTCTTTATTTTCAGATTCCTGCTTAATGCCAAGAAAATATCATGCACTGCTGTCTGAGGCAAGGTGATGAGGTTTCATGAAGAATTTGCAGTATTGTTTGACTTTCTCCATCTTTTTCTCAGGATGGAGTCCTGGCAGAGCTATTGAGGACCTGTAAAGACCAAATTGTGTCTTTCCATGAGCATGAATCTCTGCTGGACCATAAACAAGAGGAGGAGCTCAGTGAGGCGGAACGCAAAGCTGCCTGGGCCGAGTATGAGGCTGAGGTAAAGAGCTGCACACTACAAAGCACAAATGATCACGAGCAGGGCTCCCTGTGGCGAAACCACATGTCCTTGACTATTTCAAAGTGCTCAACATTGTAATTTTCTACACTTACTGTATGTAAATGTGTGTCTTTGTTTTTTTTCCCTCAGTCAAACCCAGCAATGCCGTCAGTCAGCTCCACTGATGGCACTTTGAATATAAAGACCAATGAAGAGTTACTGGTACAAATAAATATCATTTTCTAAAACTTTTCTCAGAACTGCTGCTGGAGATGTTTGTGAGTTAACCATAAAACTTGTTTTTGCAGACATTGCTGAACAAGACCAGAGAAAACGTATCAACAGCCTTCAAATCACTTCAGAGCATGAAGTCTCACACTATCAAGGACTACGTAACAAAATTGGTGAGTGACTTGAAAGTCTCGCAAGCTGATGTGGCCGTTTAAGAACATGGTTTTAAAATACAGTGTGGATTATGCTCATAATCATCAGTGGATCATAATCTGTTATTATTGTCCATCAGGATTGATTGCTGTGTGTATTCTTTTAAATTTTGCTGTTAAAGTTGTAGCAGCAGCAAGCTTGCTTATTTAACATGAATATTACTACACACATTTACAGCCTTTCTTCGACCTGTTTGTGTTCACATTACAGTGGTGATGTGGCCTAAAGCTGCTAGTTTGATAATTTATTAATTTTAAGCAATTTTTTAAAGGCAAAATGTCAAATATTTCTTTATGTTTTTAGTTGTTTGTATTTGCCGCTTTTATTTTATAGGTAATAACATTTTAGAGTTCTTCTTGCAATATTTGTTGTTTTAAACAAGCTGGATTATATGACTACTGGCTTCAGGATATTGTGATGACATTGTCAAATCTATTAAGAGAGAAAAATATGGGCCTATTTATCAATAATAAAAGCTGTGTAAACGTGCTACATGGTCTTCTGCCACAGTGTCAAATTTGTCAATATTTTTATCATTAAAAAGTGAGTTTTCTTAAATTGAATTAATTGCAAATTGATAAATTGACAGGACAAGAACATCAGAATGGCAAAATCGACTACAATTTTATATTATTTCATGATTAGCTGTGGCCATCTGTTGACCAACACCAAGCAGAATGTGAAATAATTCATCCGTTTATTGGATGCCCAATTGAGAATTTGAATTCTTCTCGAAAGTTGATAAAATGCATCACTAAACCTCATTTAGCAGGTAACAGAGGAAACAAAGGCTCGTAACACCAGACTTCCATTACAGTTCAGATCTGTCACTGACAATATACTTTGTACTTTGTGAGTGATGTGTGTGAATATTTTTCACATTTTTTATATAATATACATATTCATGTATATATATTGTTTAATGTTACAGCGGGAACTGTACCGTGAGCTGCCTGATGTCGAGGTTATGAACAAAGCTATTGAGTGGAAAGTTTTTGATGAGAAGGAACAGGAACGCAGGAAAGCCTATTATCGAGACGTTCTGGCAAAGCAGCAATCAGTAAGTCATGTTTAAATGTGTGAGTATGTCTGCACATGCATGAACAAATATTAACTGTCACGATCTCCCCAAAGCTCACACTCAGCATTCAGGCCATTCTGAACAGTCGAAGAAATGAAGTGACCCCTGTGAACAAGCATGGGCAGACCTGAACAAGCGGGAAAAGAAACGGACACTTTTGTTCTTTATCACATCATATGGACCTTATTTCATCTTATCAGTGAATTGAATGTATCTTTTATCAGTTGTAGAAAGAGGAGAGGACACTTTGAAAAACATTATTACAGCAGTGCATTATCAGATATAAGACAACCATATTACCATTTCATTGAATTCCAGCTCTCCCATCATGGCAATGTTCAGGTGTACCTTAAACTTCTGTTCTGTAATACTGAAGCACTTTAACTTTCACAGGATATTAAGTTGAACGCATACACAGAAGCTGCTTCCCACCAAACTTGTGTCATCTTTAATAGCTTCCATACTGGTTGTTTACTGTACTTGCCTTACTATTTTTTTCTTAATATGTTTTGCTATAAAATCTTATTTTACTTTTTATATGTTTACTAAGAATTGTTACAATGCTATAAAAAAATTTAAAAATTACATAGGTTGGTTCTTGTTATTTTTGCCCATGTTTGTGAACCAAGAAGATGTTCAAATGTTTCATCCAAAGATATTTGCAACCTAGCTGAAGGGATTAAGGTGTTAAAGATTTTGTTTTCACAAAAAATAGAACCTTATGAGAGGGCCCATAGTTATGTTTCAATTGTGCATGAGTATTGTAGCGTTTATACGGGGAGGTGAGGTTAACTTAACAAAGTCTAAAACAATTGTCTGAGTTCTCAGACATTCTCTTAGTTCCAGAGTGAAGGAGTTAGTGGCATTTCTCTGGTGATGAAAACACAATGATTCCTGTTTTCAGGTGATTATACCCTAAGGAAACATACATATCGGTGTATTCTACATCTTCCTTATTCTACAAATAGATAACCCTAAATGCTACACAAGAGGCCTGATTAAGGTGCATTTTGCACATTGTGCAGCTCAATTAGTTTAGGTTCTGCACAAGATTCACAATCGGTACTTTTTTTTTATTGAAGACATTAACCAACATAAAATGCTCATGCCTCCCTCCTGACTGTCCCAGTAGGAAGAGAGCAGCTGTTCAGATACTGGGTTGTTTCCCTGAGAGAAAGGCCCCCTGCCAAGAAGGTGATTTGTTAATTAATGAAAGCGAGCCAGCTGCAGCGGTGGAGACCCCTCAAGGTTTCCCTCAAGCTCCACTTTAACTGCACGAGTTCCAAGGAAAGTAGCGTGTGCAGAACTGGATCTTAAAAATAGTCTTACTCATGGTGTTTCTTATAAATTATATTTTTAGGTGGTATAAAGGCCTTAAATGGGGAACAATAGAATAACAGTTTCTGTGTTTATACTCATACAACAGTTTCATGTAAAGTTTGGCAGTTACACTGTCATAGAAAAGGTATCAGTGTTCATACACTTGCATGCATGATCACTAATAAAATGGTATGGACTCATGCACACACAAATACAAACATCCACACTGTGCTCAAAACAATTATGTTGAAGTACAATTATTGAGTATGTTTTTCAAAATTGGCTTTTATGCTTTAGTCTGGGATGGAACCTCAAAGGGAAAGTAGGTCCACTTAAGTTCAAAGTGTAGAAAATGCTACATATTAATCAAGGTCATATGATATTGTCAACAACACTTTAAATGTTAAGTTCAGGGACGAGCAGGAACGAGAGCCTATTTGGATTGAAGATGTGGTTTTGATCTGGAATGACATTTAACCACCAAGTCATGATGACATGCACATTGTCAGCCATGTCCTCCACTTGCCATTTGCCCTTCAGAGTACAGATACTAGCATGTATGTATGTTTTCCTTGTTAAAGGTTTTATCCTTTGAATGAATGAATGCAGCCCATACTGAAAGGCAAAAAGAGAGAAACACATGATGGACTTTAAGACTGAAGTACTGCCAAATTACATCAAAATAACTAGTTAAGTTGGTTTGGCCATGTTTAAAAAAGAAAAGATGACACTACACTCAGACAAATTTTAAGTTACTTCATAAAAATGTAGTATATTAAAAAAAAAATATTTCAGTCCACAAAAAGTAGTCCTTCACAGTGATGGCTGTAGTTTCCTGAAGTCTGATCCTCAGGAAGGAGTTAAAGTCTCTTACATAAATACACATACGTTGTTAAACCTGCACTCATGTTTGAAGCTTCATGTGCTGTCAGGCTCCAAGCTGTGCAGTGACGAGCAGCAGGTTGTGCAGTGTTTGTCAGTGTCCTGTATCCAGATCCCTCATGTACTCCTGAAGTGCCTGCAGCCTGGCATCAATCTCTGACAGCTCGGTGCCTGTATCTACAGAGCTGTCTGGGGTTGGAGGTAAAAAAAAGTATATGAAAATTTGTTTTGTTTTTTTTTTCTTACCCTGGTTTAAATTATATTACAGCAGAAATAAAATCAAAGAATTGTGATGGTTTACCTTTGTCTTTCATTCTTTGTGTTGGGGTACTGCATAATGGCTTCCTACTCAAAAGGCCTCCTCGAGACTAGAGACATAAAATCAAAAGATAAGCCTGGTGATATTCTGTATGTTTTTATTGTTAGTATATACCATGAAAAGGTCAAAATCAACAACAAATTGGCCTTAATAATACGCATTATCTGTGCAGCCAAAGGTTTGCAGATGTAGCCTGTACCTTTGTGTAATTGAGCTCAATTGTTATTTAAAAACAATTAAAAGCACATTAAAGAGCCACATTATTGGGTGAGTCCTCACTGGTTATATCAGTAATTTCTTTTAAAAATTTTAAATGAATAATTTGCTCGTGTGTTTTACAGATTTACATCTTCAGAAGGAACAAGAGGTGTTGAGGCTGTGAGCCACAAAGTCAGGAAAACTTTGGAATAAGAATATGACATTGTAAGTTTTGGTCTTTCATTGAATTTGCTGACAGCTAGAAGAATATAAAATTGTCCAACCATATGCTTAAATATACAAATATGTAAATGAGAGAGCAGCAGTAAAGAGTGCTCCAGAGTCAAAAACAAATACCAAGTCACTCACCACACTGGGTCCATTGTATGTCTGTTTTCTTCCTCTGTAAAGTGGAAAAAAAACACGTAAAAAAAAAAAGCAGCTGAAATTGCAGACACTTAACAAAACCTATCTGAGGTAACACCATCACCTGAGCAGAGTTTTGGCCATTTCCTCCATATCCACTAACGAGCTCTCCGAGGAGTTCCTGCTCCCTCTGCGCTCCACAGATAAACTCCTGCCTCTGCTGCCAGACCGGGTCATCTGAGGATAAACCTCTCTGGAACGTGAACGCCCCCTCTCAGGGAGAATGGGTGATGTAAGCATGTCCCTCCGCACCTTCCTCTGTCTAATACACAAAACAGGGCTCAGAGGGTTGTTCCTTGCAGCTGCAACATCAATTATTGACAATACTTAAAACTAACTTTTTGAGTTCTGCCTCTTTCTGTCTGCGCTGTCGGTCCTGGATGTAAGCAGTTGGGTCAAATCGTTGTGCGCGGGACCCTGTAAGACAGTGGGTGGGAACATGGAGATCTTTGTGCAAAATTTAATTTAGGTTAGGAAATAATAGGCCTCACTACTTCAACATCATGAGTCCAGCCAGTACCAGTGGGAGAGGGTGATGGCCTGGGTATTCGAGCACGTGGTCCTGAGGAGTCTGCTCTTCTTCCCCTTTCCTCTGACCTTTGCACTCTGTCCTCCATCCGTTCTCTGGATCCTGAGCGAGCCCTGATGGTCCCGTACCCCGGCCTCCTCTCCCGCGAGACAGAGCGATAGATTTCCCCGTCAACTCGAGAGCTGATGCGAGTAGACACAGGAGTCACTCTGCTGCACACACAAAGAAGGTGAGGGCTAAATTTAGAAATAAATGTATAAATAAGATCTGAGTTCCACATTTTTACTCCAAATTGTAAGTGAATGGATGAAAGAGAGAAAGAGAAGATATAGTACACGCTTAGATTGTCTAACCCTCTCCGTAGTAATGCCAGTTCATTAGTGAGAGTCTTGACCCGAAGTCGGAGAGCACACTCGGATGCTCTCAGCTCATCCAACTAAACAGGAGAAGGGGAAAAAATGTTAAAACCAGCAGTCACAAAGGACTTAACATAAATCCTTTTAAACTGACTACTTTGAGAAGTGGATGAGGTCGACCTGCTCCGATAGGAGTCGCTGTTCCTGGCATCTCTTGCTCGCTGAGCGTTGACTTTTGGCCCTCTCTTTGACAAGCTGCTCCTCCAGTGTCCTCACCACATCTCTGACCCTCCAGTCCTCCTGTGCTGTAGAGGAACCACTTCCACTGACTTGCAGTCGTTCCATAACTTTAGCCATGGCCTCCTTCTCTTCTTTCACTTGAACCAGCCTTAAAAAATATTGAGAGCCATTAGAGAAGTTCCACGTGCATTTGTGAGAGGTCACAGTGATAAATATTAAATGCTACCTACTCTGCTCTGAGCCGCTGTATTTCTAGTTCTGCAGATTTGTTAACTCCATGTGAGACAAGAGAGCTGAGCTCAGCCCTCAGAGTTCTGACTTCTTTCTGCAGGGTAGCCGGGTCAGGCTTTCCCACGTAGGGCAGAGGTAAGGGATAGTGTATCCTACAAATACAGAATAATTAAAGAGTTATTTGCACTGATATAACCAAAATACTTTGAAACGTTTTCTGAGGGGATCACCACACACCTGTCAAACTCCACAGTGTAAATGAGGATTAGATATCTTTTTGCAGTGAGAGCAGATGGCTGCTGATGGCCACGAGGACGACTAACCACTCCTGCTTTCCTGTTTCGCAGCAGCTCCAGGTCAGCATAGGTCAAGAGGTCAAGTGTAACAGAGTCACTTGTCTGCAGAAAAAGCTCAAGTCAACTGTGCAACTTAAATAAATAAATAAATACACTGTCACGAAATAGGGAAAAAATTCTAATCATAAAATCAGGAGGTCAATATCATTTGAATTATAAACTAATGTGTTTTGTTTTCTCACTTCTGCCTGACCCACATGCACATTATTGTATTTTCTTTTTTAAAACCAATTGATTAACATTATCATATAAAGTGACAAAAATGGCCCTCTCCTTCTGACCTCAGTTCCTCTGGATTCACGAAGGGGAGAGAAGGAACAGGGCAGCTCAGGATAGCTGGGCATTTTTCGCTCGTGTGGAAACACTGAACTGGAATGAATGAGTCCTGCCTTAACTGCCACAGCCTCGAGCAAATATGTGTCAGTTCACATCTTTGTAGTGGCTTTGTATGCATTTGTGATACTTTAATTTATTTCATTATATCTGACTGTTTCTTTACATCCAATGTACCTTTTTAACAGCTGATTCCAACATGCTGCAGAAAATGGGAAACTGCTTGAAGTTGCCAGTTTTGCGGGTGAGGTCCTCAATGTCTAGAAAAAGAATAAGAAACTGTGAGAGAGACTATCTGTACCCTAAGTGACATTTAGTCAATGATAAATTTATGCTCCTTACATGCAGGATCAAAGTCCCCCCTCCACTGATCTGCTGTTGTTGATTGGGAGATTTCCACTACCAGCAGACCCTTGTGCACCTCTACTTTCACACAGAACTCCTCTCCTCGAAATACAATATCCTCCATCACCTCAGAGCCCTCTTCCATTACTCTGAGTTGTCTGAAGGGAAGAAATTGATTATTCCAACAAATTCTCATGCCAGTTTCTCAATTCTGAAGGCCTTAAGAGCCTGATCAGAACCCCGAGCTTACGACAAAAACAATATCTTTGCAAAGACTGCAAAAATAAAGGAACACTGGCTTCGACAGTCACAAAAATGTTGCATCGTGTGGTGTTTAGGATTTAGACCAAGACTGCAGATGAATTTGTCAAAATACTATTAAAGATCTCAACAAATAAACAAATCCAAACCTGACTGCCTACAAAAGAAAAACAAGTCTACTTATGTCAAAAACGAAAATCTGAACTTCAATCTGCAAATAAAATCAATCAGAAAGTACAAAAAATCCACATCAGATGCCCATTTAATGGGAAGAGCTTACTGCCAAATGCAACAGCATAGTCATTTGACACGGACTATTACCAATATTTCGGCTTTCTTTCCAAATTCACCTGACTCACCTCGAACAGCCTGTCTACATCAATACGCACCACGTGGGGCGGTAGCGAGCCACCCGAGTCATTTAAAAAGGTGTCACCTTTTTTTATTGGAAAAAAGTTGTGGACGGTGGGTCTAATCATATTACAGGCTCTCCACAAATTCTGAAAGTCGTGTTTTATAAGGTGAGTAATTTTTTTCCCCTTTGAGCAGCGTTACGATGCTACTAGATTTCGTGCTTGACTTCACTTTCTCCCGTGCAGGATTCTGACACGAAATCTGTGTTAACCTCATTTTTTACTCTACATGCACACTTAACATTGTAAACGTCGGCTTGAGATCTGTTTATGTAATATCTATGCACATTAGGTTTAACGGTCGGTTGTGTGAAATAGCAAGTTGTTGGTTTCCACATCAAAAATAAAAGGTGTTTTATCTTCTAAATTTGATCAGCTAGCGGGAGTCAAAATGTTCGCTCTGGTAACACCAACTGTCCAACCAACGTTAGCCAAGGTTAGCTAGGTTAGCACTATCGTTTGGTCGAGCAAGTTAACGCTGGTTAACTACGCTGGTTAACTACTCTCAGCTAGCTAAGCA
>JAQNCA010000006.1:8251950-8265420 GCA_029783725.1 Acanthurus tractus
AGGTTAGCACTATCGTTTGGTCGAGCAAGTTAACGCTGGTTAACTACGCTGGTTAACTACTCTCAGCTAGCTAAGCAATCTGTGTGCATGAGAACCACACAACGTTATTTAGTATGCAAACAAACACCAAACAAAAAACGTTAACGTTACCTTTGGTCGCAGCAATGATGCTCAGTGATGGAGGTAAGTTGTCAACACATAGCTACTGATTAAAAAATCATAGCGGTTTGTTATTTCAGTAGAATTAATGACACAGCTAATGTTAGCCGCTTGTATGGATGTACAATACAATCCAAAACAATTTGTGAGCCACGGGCACCGTGGAGACTGGGGCGGTTCAACAACCGGGAACCGTTAAATTCTTCTTCTTCACTTTGCGCTGCTTCTTCCTCTGCTGAAATTTAACGGCGGCTTTACGCCTCTCAGGCGCATTCCTGCCCCCTACATGTAGCGGACGGACACTACCTTCACTGTGCAGAAAGATTACAACATAATATTATAAAGTATAGTATAAATAGTATTAATTATACATAAACGAGAAAAAAATACACAAGTATCATTGCTGCATATCCAAGCAGAAAATGAATGCTTTAGAAATTCATCTCAAGAAGTAAATCTTTTATAAACTGATAACCTGTTATGTATTTAAATAACTAATAGTAATTTTCAATTAACCCTTTTTTATCTGTTATTTTCAAATAAATATTATGGAGTAAAACATTTTCCTCCAGAGAAGATTAGAAGTATGAAGTAGCACAAATATGTTTAAAACTGTACCTGAAAACCATAGGGCAATTCATTCATGAGATGTACAACTTCCAAGTTGTGATTCAAAACATGATATTCTAACTTAACTTAAAATATGTTTATTGCATGATGCGCAGTCTATGAGAAAGCTAAAAAAAAGTTAAATCAAAACTTTCATCAACTAATCAGCTAACATAATTGTGTAAGCACTACATTTTAAAAATACCTTCAACTTTCACGTTGACATTGCCGACATGTGTGTATTTAACCTTCAACTGTATGGATTAGTGGTTAATTATGCTTTTCATAGAAAACAAGTACTTCTTGTAAATGTTTGATTGACCTGTTGCATAAGGTCAGAGGCGAGCCAGTCCGTCTCGGTTAGGGGCTGTTTCCACAGAGAGATTGTTTAGCCATTAAGAAAAAAGTCGAGTGACTGAGTCTGAAGTCTTAAGTCTTTGCTGGCTGTCTATAGAGACGCAGAAAATACAGACAGCCTTAAACAGAACAGCCGAGAATGACCTAGAATATGTGTGTATGTGTTGCAGAATTCCGCATGGAAGAAACACAAAAGTTGTGGGACTTCATCTCTTCTTCCAATGACTCCCAAGAAACCTCAGCAGTGGCTGCAAGTAGTGGGACATGCAGGTTTGTTGGTGTAGTCTCAGTTGCCTGTCATATGGCTTCCAAACAGATCTTAATCTTGTAAAAACAAAAGTATACCAAGTAACAGAATAAAATCAGTGCTCTTTGCTACTTGCTTTATAGGGAGCTTTCATGTTGGGGATTATGGTACACTGCTGAAGAGGTTTTGTGAGGGGGAACGACAATGCTACCTCAGGCTGATGGAGGACGCTTTGAGGCCCTTTGTTCCAGCCTATCATGGTGTGGTGCAGCGGTACGAGCAGGATTACAACGTGATGGATAACTTGCTGACCAATTTCAACACACCTGCCATCATGGACTGCAAAATGGGCAGTCGGTGAGTTCAAACAAGGACTTTTTTTGTTCCATAGTGTAGGTAAATTTGTTTTCTCTCTGGTAATTTTAGGTGAGAAGACATTAAGTGCAGCTCTTATCCTCAGAAAGGCCTAAAAAATTATTTACTCTGAATAGCAAAAAATACACCAACAAAGCATGAATATGTCACAATGAATAAAGAACTATTTGTCTCTATGTATTTGTCTATACGCATACATTAGGTTTGACAGATCTTTGCGGAGCACCTCAATAAACTGGTGACATACACTAATATTACTGTGTTGTTAATTATTATTAAAGAAGGAAAAAAACTGGTTCTGCATGTACATGTTTAAAACTGTTGGTCCGATTTTGTCGTCTCTAGAACTCTCCAGCTTTCAGGTCAGTGATATTATGAAAGCTGCACTCAGCAACACAAGAGGCCAAACAGTAGGTCTGATTTGTGCAGACACTATTTTGTTTTTTTCAATTTTTTGACACTGTCCTTCACAGCACATACCTCGAGGAGGAGTTGCTGATGGCTCGTGAACGGCCCCAGCCTCGTAATGATATGTATGAAAAAATGGTGGCAGTGGACCCGGAGGCTCCAACAGTCCAGGAACGAGCACAGCAGGCGGTGCTGAAAACCAGGTACATGCAGTGGAGGGAGACACTGAGCTCCACGACAACTATGGGTTTCCGTATCGAAGGATTCAGGGTGAGCTCCAAGGCTGTTACCAAAAACTGTTGTGTCAAGTTGTAATAAATCTTGATTCATCTAGCTGCTAAATTGACAATAATAATAAAAAAAAAGCTTTTTGTATTTGCAGTAATAAATGTCTCTTCTCATAGTCTACCACTTGCAAATTTTGCTTTTCTATGCAGAAGGCAAATGAAGAATGTCACACAAACTTCAAAAGGACCAAAAGCAGAGATCAAGTGATGGAAGCATTTGATAACTTTGTTGAATCCAATAAACACATTGTGGTGAGAGTGACCTGCACTGACTTTTATTCACTCATAGTTTGTATTTTCCTGGCTCTGTTGTAAAACTTGTGTCTTGCCCACTAGTCGGGTTACTTGAGACGTTTGAAACAACTGCGGCAGGTCTTGGAGGCCTCAGACTTCTTCAGAGCACATGAGGTTAGACATGAGATGGTTTTGTTTGACAGTGTAGCACTGAGCTGTTTCCAGAAGATCTAAAAATGAAAATTCATGGGGTCCATTTTTTGCTGGCTGGCTTTGGCCGATCACATTTGTTCTTTGGTAAAAACCTTTTTCTAAAAGCAGTCTCCCTGCAGGTTGTGGGCAGTTCCTTATTGTTTGTTCATGACTGGACAGGCAGAACAGGAGTCTGGATGATTGACTTCGGAAAGACCGTGGCCTTGCCGCCTCACGTCACCTTGGACCACCGCTCTCCGTGGGTGGAGGGCAACCGAGAAGATGGCTACCTGTGGGGCCTTGACAACCTCATTGATCTACTGTCCAGCATGCTGCCACTGACCTGAACGCCAGTCTAATTATGTGCAGAAATTTACTTTCAGCCTTCCCATCGCCACTCAGAAGTAAATGACTGTTTCCAGCCTCAGCAGTAGATGTCCAACTCTACTGTCTGAGATAACCTGCTCATTATTTCAGTAAAGCACAATCATAAGCCAAAGATGCAGCTGCTCCCTGTGGCTTGAGATGATCAGTGGTTAAAATGTCACACTGTGTCATTAAAAATGGTGCTAAAACTGTGGTGCTGAAAAGTGGATTTATTTCCTGCACAATTTTAACTCATTTATTTGTGTCATGATTTTCACTGTTACTGCATTGCAAGGTTTAAATGTTTGATTTTAATGCATCATCGCCAAACATGAAAGTAAGCTCCATGCTCCAAAGTAGAAATAGCAGATGCACAATGTTCACTGTTTACAAGCACTATAGTTAATAATTTTACGACACAAAATACACACAGTGTATTTTTATATTCATCAGAAAGTTAGTGGTTTGATCCCAGAAGGTACTGAATCCTGAATTGCTCCCAAAGGCTCCTCCATCGATGTGTGAGTGTGTGTGTGTATGCGTGTTTTCCTGATCAACAGGTTGGCACTTTTTTTTATAGAACTCCCCTGCTATTATAGTGTGTGAATGTGTTTGTGTTTATATATATAATCAAACTCTAAAGTTCAACACCTGATACAGGGCTGACTGGTGAGATGAAGGCAGATGTGCTCTCTGTCTTCCACACCTGTCCACTCCTGTCATTCAGCCATCAGACGGCAGGCAGAGGGAACCCCTGCCCTTACCTGCAGCGCCAGACGAGATTAAAGGGCTGAACAGACATAGAAACTGAGAGTCATGCTCAACAAATCCTCCCACACAGTCTGCAGAAACAACAAAAAGCCCTCTGAGAGAGGCTGGAAGCTGCACAGTGCAACCACAGTCTGATCTGAGCAAACCCCACTGGAGTACATCTGAGGTGAATGCCTTGCTCAGGGGTATCTCAGTGGTTGTAGTAAGATAGAGAGGCAAATTATACTCTTATATTTTCCTCTCATAAGGTTAAAATGGTGATGCTCTGGTCACATGACATTTCTTTAATGTTTAGACCAATGCCAATACATTGTTTTCAGTATTAGAGGAGGACTGAGGTTGATGTTGTGCTTCAAATAGGACTTGAAACTCACTGGATCACAGCTTGGTGGATGTATCTGGCTAATTGAAGTACCAATTATACACAACAAACCATCTGCCACTTGTAGCTCTTTCAGGGGAAGTTAAACTGAGGTGTGACGAGAGCGTAAAAAGAGAAACAGCGCTTTTTAAAAGAAGAAATGACTGCACCAGTCAGGGTGTGTTCAGAGATGAAGTGGGTGGGAGAAGGGATGATGATGTCACTGTGTGACAGATGAAACATCAGACAGCCTTTCAGTTGCACAAAAAACCTCAAGAGGCTTCCTCTCGCTGGCCATTGTTCAGCAGATCCATGGGAAGAGCACAGCAGACCTGCAGTCCTCAGGGAAGGGATGCCGCTGCCAATAAGACCAGGTACTATGTTTTGTTTTTTACCTTTACTTTTGACTATTAATTATGTGTGTAGGTTTCATAAACTGCTACTGACAAAATTATTTTCATGAGTTTAGCAGTTTTTCATCATGAACCTTTTAATGATATATCACATATAGTCAGATTTTTGTTTATGTTACTAAGGGGAAATAAAGCACAAACAGTTCTGCAAAACAAAACAATAACAACATATTTATGTTGCAGCAAACCTACTAAAATATAATTTTGTCTTCTTACAGGTTCTATTCTCTTCAAATACATATTTCCTCCCACTTGACTGAAGCTGTCCTCAAAGAAGTCCCTCAAGGGACTCTTTTTAAACATCTTTTGCAATTTAAAAGCAAATGTATTGCTGGGCAGTCAAAGCAGAAGTGCTTCATTTAGCCAGTGCATGTATTTTGTTTTGTGGGTGATGCATGCATCACATACTGTGAGCCTGTAACTTGGCAGTCCTGGTGGAGGCGGTGCATGCTGTTGCAGCGGCGTATCTGTGCTGCTGTTGTGCTCATGGCTCAGAGGAGAGCTGCAGGTGGCTGCTGCTGCCCCAGGCCACCCATGAATGAAGACAATGCCCGTTTCTGCCTACTGGCCGGTCTCATCTTGCTCTACTTATTGTGTGGGGCAGCCATCTTCTCGGCCCTGGAGTATCCCTTTGAGCTGCGTGCCCGTCGCCTCTGGAAACAGCAGCTGGACAACTTCACTCAGAGATACGGTGTCAACTCGGGTGCCCTGCACACTCTGCTGCGGCAGTACGAGGAGGCAAATGGAGCAGGGATCAGAGTGGACGCGCTGAGGCCACGCTGGGACTTTTCTGGCGCTTTCTACTTTGTGGGCACAGTGGTTTCTACTATTGGTAAGTCTTGAGCCTTTTTTCTTATTCTGATATGCTAGTTTTAAAGTTCTTAAATTATCCCTGTAAGTTAACAAATCTTACAATGGTTCTTTTTGTCAACCGCGACCCTTTAACCTTTCACTTTGCTTTTCTCTTCTTCAGGCTTTGGCATGACCACACCAGCGACAATAGCAGGAAAAATATTTTTAATCTTCTACGGTCTCATTGGCTGTGCTGCCACCATCCTCTTCTTTAACCTCTTCCTGGAGAGGATCATCACGATGTTGGCTTACATCATGCGTTGGTGTCACGAGCGTCGGCTGAAATGTGCTGGAGTTGGCGTGGTGTCGAGCAGGGAGGAGTCGTCCGGTGAGGAGGACAGCCTGGAAGGCTGGAAACCATCAGTCTATTATGTGATGCTGATCCTGGGTGTGGCGTCAGTTTTGATTGCATGTAGTGCCTCCACCCTGTACAGCTCCATGGAGAACTGGAGCTATGTGGACTCTCTGTACTTCTGTTTTGTGGCCTTCAGCACCATCGGCTTTGGAGACTTGGTAAGCAGTCAGAAGCAGCAATATGAGTCTCAGGAGGCCTACCGTTTCGGAAACTGCCTTTTTATTTTAATGGGGGTGTGTTGTATCTACTCTCTTTTTAATGTAATATCTATCATCATCAAGCAAACTCTGACCTGGATTGTGGGTAAGTTGGTTTGCTCGGGTTGCCATCAGCCCTGCTCCTGCTCCAAACATGGCTGCTGGTGCCTCTGCCGTCCCTGCCTCCGGAGCAAAAATCGCAACCAGAGGCGCCTGCCTGCACACCTCAGGCAAAAACGCTTGAAACGCAACACAGTGCAGCCCGTCTCTTCCCACTTGCCTGCAGGAAGACACCGCTACACGGAGGGCTCTGTGGAGACGGTGTGTGACAGCGATACGGAAGCAGGTGCAGTGGCTGATGGGGTATATGTGGGCCGTCGTCTGTCAGGAGAGATGATCTCTGTCAATGAGTTCATGGTGCCCAATAAGGTGTCTCTGGCGCTGCTTCAGAAGCAGCTGAGTGAAACAGCTCATCAGGGCCCACGGCAGAGCTACAGCCATCAGAATGGTTTCTCTGGTGGTGTCGGGGCCTTGGCCATTATGAATAATCGCCTACAGGAGACCAGTGTGGACAGGTAGCACCACAAAGGTGTTATTCTTGTATTTATTGCTTTGGGCTCTCTATATTGCAGCCCTAATCCTTACTGACTGATCTTTAAAAAAGCTAATAATTTGTCCTCTCACAGTGTAACAAAACCAAATTCAAAACTATCCTTCAATTAGCATCTGTTCAGCACCTCTCTGAGTGAACTCACTGGCAGCTTATCCAGATAATAGCAGACCCCAAACATGAATTCTGGACATCAAATAATTGATGACATTTTGTTTTTTCGTGGAGAAAAAGAGCCAAAAGACAAATGCAATTTAGAGAATTCAACATGGTTGTGAAGAGGGGTCTGATGTCCTGAAGTGATTGGCTCATACAAAAGCAATCAGAGGAAAGAAGCGGTGGAGGACCACTTGAAGGGGACTACTGATTTGAGAGTGCTGCACGTTTCCTCTGAGCTCCTCAGTAAATATGGTTATATGTGAGGTGGTAGTCAGTAATAGTGAACCTACAGACATAAACACAATATCTATCCTTGTAGATAACTTGCTGCACATATTAAACATTTTAATTCTGATTTATATTTAAAAAAAGATTCTAAAGCCCACTAACCAAGCTCTGAGAATGCGGCATTTTAATTCGTTGATTGCTCACAAGCCGCCCATCGTGTTTCATCAATGCATGTCATTGAAATTCGTAGTAATCATGAAGGAGTGCTGAGATCCAGGGTTTTCAAAGAGCACATCTAATCAATCGTGGCCTGTAGAGGACGTCCTTATGCCAAGAAGTGCTGCACAGATAGTTGCAGGATCACATCAACTGAGCGGAGAGCAAGATTCAGGCTCTCTTTGGCTAGCTGAAGGAGATCCTTTACTATGCAAGAACAGCCATTTTAATTCTAGTCTGTTTTATCTTTGCGACAGCCTTTCATCAGTA
Source organism: Acanthurus tractus (assembly GCA_029783725.1). Taxonomy (NCBI): domain Eukaryota; kingdom Metazoa; phylum Chordata; class Actinopteri; order Acanthuriformes; family Acanthuridae; genus Acanthurus; species Acanthurus tractus. The sequence continues at coordinate 8,259,617 of JAQNCA010000006.1, forward strand.
CTTGGATTGGTGAGGAAAGCTTCATCCTTGGAGATCTTTTAAGAGACAAAATTGTTCATTTTCCCGTAGTTATCATGCTTGAAGAATTGTCTTCACTGAAACTAATTTCAATAAGAAACATAGTTATCAAGTCAGTAACTGTGGTTAAAAAAATTGCACAATGTCAGTTAAAATGTCTTTATTTAGATTTAAATCAATCATGGCTCTTTACATATAATGTCTATACACAGAGAATTTTAGAAACTATGAAACAGTGATGCAGATAAAATGACCAATCCAGAAACTGACCCGTCTTGATGCTGTTTGTTTTATCAGCTATATAAAAGACAAGTAAGGCAGTAAATACCAAGTAAATATGATCAAACTTATGGAAAAAACACATCTCACATCTACTGTATTGAAGAATGTGTTTAGAAATTTGCTTAATGTAGAAAGAATTTGAAAAAAATCTGTACATGTAGAACTTTTTCATTTAAAACATATTTTGTCAGTAAGTAAATAACCATTTTTAGTTGAAATCAAATTGCAACATGCTGTGTAGCTCCTTAGATGTAACCTATTAAAATTATTTCAACAAATTACTCACAAAGTTCTGCCATAGGGATGTTTTGTTCTACATGTTTAGAATAAAACCAAAAGTAACCACCTCTTCAAAAGTGTAACTTATGTGTGAAATCTTTTTTTTTGTGGGTTTAGTGTCTGTACATTGACATTTAATTATTAGAATTCAATTATAAATATTGTTTTTATGTCTGTTACTTTCATACACCCGGGGAAATGAAACATCTGTGTGTTTCTCAGTAGCTCAGTGCTCAACTGTTAGCACTCCATGTTAAAACAAACTGATACACCTTAGCAACATGCTAGCTTATGGCTAGCACTGAAAATGCTTAAATCAACACATTTATCCTTCCTATAGAAGACAGGCATACTGAACAACTCAAAATAATTCTTTTATTATTACTTATATACTATATCTATTCTTAAAACATGTTTGAAATATAAACCTACATTTGCTCATGTTCCTTATTTTTTTATTTAAATATACATTTTCACAGTTGGCTGTTATTCGTATTTACAGACTATCGTTTAAAATTATCATCAGTATTATCTGTTTACTGAATATGAGGCAGAGGTTTGTTGCTGGATCAGTGTCTCTGAGTAAGTTTTACAAAATGTCCTTCTTGTATAAATATAAACTGTGTCAAGCTTTTTTTAAAATCTCCTCTTCAATATCTGTAAGATATTTTTGCATTGTATTTGTCATGATAAGATGCTGCTTGCTGGCTTGATGTAAACAAACGTCCCTGTCTGTTCACCATCTCCCTTTTTGTCAGATTGCACACATGAAGAAAACAGTTTTTTTTTGCTGACATAAGTTAAAGTTCCTCCATGGATCCTTGGACATAAAATCCAGCTCGACTTCTTAGGAGCCCCCGAGGCCCTGGACAGACAGGTAACATGGAAAATAATGGTGATGATACTCCACATAGTTAAGGAAAAACATGCCATCTAATTTTAAGAAAGGGGCAGACATGCAGTCTTTACCTACATTTGGCAGTTTGGGCTTGTGTGTCTCTCTTTGTTGATAGTAAGCAGAGATAATGCAATTCCTTCTGTAACACACCCAAGTAACATGGTGTCATTTCCCAATATTATAGATACACACACACTTATACATAAACCCTTGTTTTGCGTCTCTTACTTGCTCTGTATGCCTCCACCTGGTGGTAGTCCGGGGATGACAGTGGATGCTAGGACCGTGAGGACGGACAGAAGGTCAGGTTCCTCGCCTTTGGCACACAGCTCTTCGTAAATCTCTGGTAGACAACAGAGCAAAAACATAGAGGCAGATATTTAAGCACATTTGAAAAGTTTATGGCAATTCTTTCAACTTTTCCTCACATCAAGGAACAAGCTTGAAGTGTTTCAGGCAGACACAGAGATGAGGGCTGTTAGGTGGGAAAAAAAGGTTTTGTTTAGAAGTCCCATAAATGAATGTAAACATGCTGATGGCAGTTAGGGCTGAGTTTGGTGTTTGTAGGTTTGGTGTCTTTCAAAATGGACATTTCATGGTTTTCAGTGGTTCTGAATCCCGGCTCTCAAATGATAAAAAGACTTGTCCAGTTTCGGACAGTACCTTTTCAAGTCTTTAGTGGTTTGAGCTTGAATATTTGGACCCTCGAGGACTTTAAACCAGGAGTCACTCTATGTTTTCGCAATGTAATAGTCTGTCTCTCAATAACTCAAGTCCCAAGCTGATTAAATGAGTTACACACAAAATAAAGTTGATTTTTTAAAAAGGCAAAGTAAATGAATGCAATTAACAGTAAAAACAGCTGAGCACTGCAGATGTTAGCAATTGTTAGTCCAGCAGGGGTGCATTTGTTGGGCTCTATTTTTAGATGTGGATTTATACACATTCTGTGTACTGGTGAATATTTGCCACATGAGCACAGCATACTTCATGTGGGATTGATTCAAAATATAGCACAGTGCCCATGTTGGTGGTAATGAAAGCCCATGTGACCCAGTGTGGCAATACATATTTGTTTTAATAGTTTTTGGACAACAATAAAGCTCTACAGCACAGAGGAATAACACTTCAAGCTACAGAGACTGGATTTCATGTTGTCAGTATGATCAGTTCATTGTTGATTTGTTGGTCTTTTCATGGAATGTTGTTAACAAGAAGAATATAGAATATAGCATTATGTTTTTAGTGACTAAAAAGAGAGGTGTTTATTTTTTGTAATAGAAGATAGTTTTATGGGTATGGTCCCCTCAAAGTTGTAAGCCCTCATAAACTAGGACAAGTAAAGTAGTTTCATCTTACTGTCCTTTAACTACAAACCATAAACCTCAAGAAAACAGAAAAGCAGGATTTGAGCATTAAACCATGAGACAAACACCTCCAAATTCCTGACAGCAGATTACCCACATTGTTCCTTGTGTATCATCAACACCTACACACCTGCTACTTTGGACTCCAGCAAATCCTCCAGCTCGGCCTCCTGGTGCAGTGCCTCCGCTGACAGCTGGGGGGCTCCAGGGAAGCACAGCAAGATGATGCTGATGTTGTCCAAGCTGCCCTGTGGAGAGAAACAGCATCAACGGAGGTGAGTGTTAATGTCTGACCTTACAAATGTCAACATATCAAACATTATCCCATCCTGGCTGAACCTTTTGAGAAATAATTTGCACCTCAAAGTGTGTGCACCAGTGTCACACAGAAGTGGAGCAGCAAAATGTTAATGAAGTGTGGAAGAAACTGTGACATTTTGAGGTCATCCGAGCTGAAGCCCTGTTACATAACATAGTGATATGATGGGCAAAACAGTGCAACAGGGATGTTAGTGTGTGCACATGTGGCCTATGTTTATCTTGATGTTTTTCTTTGACTCAAATGAAAATACAAGAAGGACGATAAATAGTTTACTTTATCAATTCCCTTGTGGTTCAGTGAATCCTGGTGAATCCTAAATAGGATGCAAGTGTGATGAGTAAATTTGTTTTTAATGTGTTATGGTTGAAGGAACGTATGCATCAATTAAATTTTGATTCAAGTTACAAACTAATACACTCGATCTACAGATTAGTTACTGCTAAGTGAAAATGTGCTTTACAAAACAACCTTAAAGTGAGCAGTGATAATATAAGTGGAGCTGGCTGGGAGGAAATAATTGTTCCCCCTCACTGGTCTGGAATTATTCTTTTGTATGTGAGGACGGTACAATGAGCAATTCTATGTTCTTCTTTAACATCAACCTTCAACAGTCTGACTCTCTCTGAGGGAGAGTGGTGGAAATGAGACCTCATAGGAACTCAGAATAATCCCATATAACCTGGTCTGACACTTCTGTGGTCTATTTAAAGGTGGTCTGTCACACTATTATACCACGGACAGCAGTCTAAATGAGACTGAAGAAAACCTCAAGCAGAATTCAGGGCTGCTTTTTCAGTTCAAATGTGTAATGCTGTTATTCTCTGGTTCCTGTAAACCTTTGCCTTCATGTGGCAGGGGAGTGATCAAAACGTATATAACAAATGCTTTTATATAAACAATGGAGCACATGACTGCTGTGTGAAGGTGATTGCTCGTAGTGACAGACCAACAGAGAATTTGCACCTGACAAAGGTCAACAACACAGAGCATTTTAACTTCTTTCAGTTCAATTTTAAATTTCACTGTTTACGTTTATTCTCCTGAGTCTTATTAGTGTAATTTTCTGCTGATGCCTTTGAAGCATCAAATGGCTGACAGACAAAATTGGAAACTAGTAATGAAAATGTACAGCTATAGAGTCAGATATAGCTATCAGGAGTTGGTGGAGAGCAAAACAGAGCTAAATGAAGGATGCATATTTGAAGTTTATTCTATAGGAAACAGTCTTTAGATAGCTGGAAACTTGACTCCAAATTAATATTAATTCTCCTATCTGTTGGATGAGTAAATAAGCAACTGTTTGTTGTTGTTTACAAATTTGCCGTATTAAATTGCTAAAGTTGCGATGTCCTCTCACAAATACAGTATTTCACCAATTTACACTTTCAAAACAGTGGAATCTGAGTCATTGCAGTTAGCGATGCACTTGTGCAGCAACCTGAAACCACAATATAATATTACTCTTCATCAAGTAAACTAAAACAATTAGCTTTATTAAGACTTTGTATGCATATAAGTTCCCTGACCCTTAAAATATGCTAGGAAAATGAAAGGATCTGCCACTGCTTCCTATGCGATTCCACGTTTTTTTCAACATCCTGAATGATAGGCATTTAGATTGATTGTGATTGATTAGGTTTGTGTTCTATTAATCAAATAGAAACTGTCCCTGAGTTGACTTCATAAAGCTGAGCCCTTTTCTGTAAAAGTGAAATGACCCCAGCATCCTTTGTATTAAGCCAAACCAACTCAACACAGCCATAGTTTAATAATGGATTATGTTATTACATAAAATCCACAACCCATTAAAAATTATATAACCCAGTTTTAAACTGAAATTGTGTTTTTCATTTCTAATCAGGGGATCAAGGATTTACTATTTAAACCACTGAACATGTAGAAATGCATGAGGTGCTTGATCACTTCGCAGTTGAAAGGGATTAAGATAATATGTACAGTGGTTGTAAACAGCAGCTTCTGACCTTATAGAGACAGAGGTCAATGACTTGTTTGCAGACGTCCCTCAGGTCGGTGCAGACACGCAGCCGGTTGTGGATGAAGGCACACAGCTCTTCGTTGCTGATGGTGTCCCACACCCCATCACATGCAAGGACAAGAAACTCATCTGCTGGTGAGCGCTCCACCACAAACACCTCCGGCTCTGGTGACACCATCTGCTGGCTGGGAGTTCGGTTTTCTGCCCCCTTGTAGCTGAAGTCCCCCAGAGCTCTGGACACTGCCAGGGAGCCGTTGATCCTTTGGATGGTCACAGAGCCGCCTGCACTCTCAATACGCTCTTTCTCCAGAGGGCTGTAGGGTTTGTGGTCCTCAGTGGAGAAGCAAACCTTGCCAGACCTGCACAGCATGGCCCTAGAGTCACCACAGTTGGCAAAGTAGATGTAATATGGTGAAATGAGAGTGGCCACCACGGTGGTTCCTCCCCTCTCCCAGCCTTCTCGACGTGCAACGGTGTGCAGGTGCTTGTCTGTTTGCAGGAAGCCATCAATGATTGCTCCTTTCACCTGTTCAGGATCATCTTCTGGTCTTATTCCACCTGTGTGCAAAAACACATACAATGTTGGAATACTTTCTTTGCTTTAAATCTGGCATCCCATAAAAACACATTGTCGCACAGAAT
>JAQNCA010000006.1:8272730-8305689 GCA_029783725.1 Acanthurus tractus
AGAAATCAGCATCAAATTACACAAAACCTCTGATGAAGAGTCTTTTCATTGTACGTTGTACTTACAGAACATCTGAAAGGTGCTGCATTCTGCTGCTGAATCTTTGCCTTTAATTTAACTCCAGTCGTGACCTGTTGACCTGGTGTGTTGTGTGGACATTCAAACTCGGCCTGATTTTACTCCAAAACCCCTGCTGATAACAAACTGTGACATTAGCTAAAAAATCACACATGAATATTCATGTTTTTGGCTTGTCAGAAGTGCTTAACTGACATAAGGGTGAGTTAAAAAAAAAATCTTTAATTTTGCAGTGAACTATTCCTTTATTCTGACAAATTTAAAATATTGCTGCCAAACCTGAGTCAATCAACTGTTTGCAGTAATTTCAGTGCATCTGACTAGCTTCTTACAATGCATCTGCACTCATACTAACATGTCTTAATGAACTGAAGTTATTTTTTATTATTTCACACTATGATCCAGGTTGAAGCAGCCTGCTGACATGGCAAGCAAGCATGATTTCAAAACTTTAGAATGAAATGGGAAAAAAAAGAGTCAGTACAGGCTTATTCTCTTTATTTTGATTTTTGTTTTAATTTGCTTATAAAACATGTGAACCATTTGCAAAAGGACAATTTGTTTAGTAGAAAGTAGTCTCTATGAAAACAGCAACGTCTATATAGTTTATTCATACCCTTTTTGTTTAGAGTTGCTGCGGATGTTTTTCAATATACAGATTTTTCAAAGCAACACAAAAAATTTGGTTTAACTCAGTTGTGTTGATGTGGCAGCAGAGACACAAATATCTGGACACATAAAACCAAAATGATCTGTACTGCTATTTCTGCAAGTGAGAAAGTATGTCTTTTTGCAATTTGGATGAAGTGACTCCTCACACATGCATCCATGTCTAGCTTGCCATAGTCACAGCTGAATCAGTATTCTATTGTTTTTGCTGTCGAATAGGAACTGGCATCTTTCTGGGTGTGTGTCACTTCATGCAAATGCAAAAAGTGTAACAAAACAAAAGTTTAACCACCATCCCTAGAAATATGAAGTGAGGCATGACTGAACTTAACCTTGTTTCATCACATTTATTTTTTATTTTAAACTGACTTGTTTCTATGGGTATTTATAATTTTTTTTATTGTTATTTCTTATTTGTATGTTGCTCCCCAATAAAAAGGTTCTTTACTAAAAAAGAACTTGAGGTTGTTAGTTACTTTGTACATAAAGTAAATCTATCAGCAATGTGAAAGTCCTCACAGCAGATTTTTTTTGTCTTTGCAGAGTAAAAAAAGCTACAAGTTACCACTAGAAATCATTCATTTTATTATTTGTATCTGCAATTTTCCTACAGTGACATGTTAAACAGCTCCTTTACTCTAAAACATCCCCAAGTTTAAATCAAATACAGTGAAATACTCATTGACTGAGACTCACATATTGTGTATCATGCTATACAATCTGCAATCACCATGCAGGGGCTGCACTAACATGTTTGACCACTAGGTGTTGCTCTTAGAGAGTGCCAGCCGTGTCCCTTCAAGAGAGGATGCAAAAACCCGGAGCACTGACTGATCTAAAGAAATACATGAATCCTGACAAACATTTTAACTATCAGCTCATGTCATTACAACACAGCACTCAAACAATCTGACATAACACTATTTACACAAAATGTTCCTCTAATAAAGGCAGTTTTTCCTCTCTCATGAGAATCACAGTGGATACAACGTGACTGTGACCTTGAGATGAATTTCCCTCAAACTCTCTCTCAGATCTTCAAGGACTCCTTCTCTTGTTTCCATGTGCAGTGACTCAGAGCTTTCGTATTTAGACTGTTTAAAAAGGTTACTGAACACCTTTGTGCACTATGGAGCTGGCTGCTTTAACACAGGGTGAGAACAGAGGAGGATTTTGAATCTAATGTCACCATCACATCATGTCACAGGTTCAAATTTGGCAATAACATGCATGTTAATACATAATACAAACAAGACAACATTTCATGACCATCAACTCTTGAAAAATACCCCAAAATGTTGATATGGCACTTAAAACAGTTAGTCCTCCACATCATTACAATAAAAGTCAGACATTGTAATACAGGGGCATGAAGTATGTAAGACACTTCACATTCAACAAACAGTAAATATGTTGCAGCACAGATTTCTTCCCTCAAATCCTCTGAGTATTTCACACAGTACGACTAACAATCGCATTTTTCTAAAGTCCTGACATTAGTAATGTCTCAGATTACTGTTTCCCTGATTAGTGACAAGTCTACGTTATTACACTGGCACGGCTACATTCACACATATACAAATCTACAGTTTCTGCTGCCAAAAAGCATTGTGTGAAAACATTCCAAAAGCAAATCACAAAACTGGGACAAAAAATACATTAATTAATCCCTTCATGGTCTGCGTTGCAGTTAGTACATTTGGTCTCAGTGGACCCAAGCGGTTCGGATCTGACGTGGTTTGGTCTAGTGATATGCTTGAGAATAGAGTCTCAGATGTATGCTCTGTGGTTCCCTCTCTGATGGGGAAAAGAAAAATAGACTTTGTATTTTGGTGGATAACTACGACCCTTCGCCTTTTTCAGTTTACATCTACTCGTGCACAGGATGGTGCACAAGCTGTTCAGGGGGCAGATAATGTGAGTTTTGCCTTCTTGGTTGTGTGATTTCTAAAGAATCAACCAAAAGTCCTAACTGATACCAAGCCCTAAATTATCATAAATAAGCTACAGAATATTTGTGAACAGAAATAATAATGAAAAAAAGGAACAGTTCACATTTCATATACAACTCTCACGTCTATCCAGTGAATATGAAGCTAGTGCCCAAATCTTTTCCCTTTGAGGGCCAAAACTGAAACTTAACAGCAAAAGCAGACTCATATTGTATTTTTTGTTAAGCTGCAAATGACTCAGAGATCCCAAGTTCCCTTTATTGACTGACTCCCAGCACAAAGTGTCACTTTGCAAGCTGTGCTTAGATTCTGAAAAATAAACAATGATTAGGGATCTTAGATATTTAGTGTACATTTTTACCTCATAGTAAATAAATATGGCATGAAATTCTATTGATAATATAATTTTTCCTGCCATAAACCTTCGTGAGTCAGCTTAGGCCCGCTGGCTTCACTTTGGTTAGCCCTAAGCTAGCACTTCTAAGCGGTTATCTTAGCTTAGCGTAAGGAACAGAAGCAGGATGAAACAGCTGGTTTTGTCTTAAGGTAAAAAAAATCAGTTACCCAAAGCTCATCAATTGAAGACAATTTTTGACTTGATGATTGCAGTGACTCCCAGGAGTCATGTCATCACTGTGAGCTTATCAAGCAACCAGACTGTGAGTTTAGGTGATTAAAGTAGGAAAGTTTTGTTAAATTAAGACAGAGGCCAGCTGTTTCCTCCTGTTCTCAGTTCTCATGCTAAGTTAAACTGTAGCTTCATATTTCATAAGTGAAGGAGAGTATTTCCCAAAATACTCAAGAATTCCTTCAAGACCAATAACATTTAACAGTGGGAAGTAAAAGTAATGAAAGTGTAAAAACTGCTTGCAAAGAGAGACGTTGCCCTCTAATGTTGCCAGCTGTTTCCTCCTCTGGATTGATGGCTCAGTAAATCAGGTGAAGTCTGTGCACTCCATGCTGCTAAGGCAGACTGAATGACTGCCGGGTGCTCGGTGGATTGTGTTCAGGATGTCTGTCACACATAGTGTTCCCGGTGGTTGATGTACACGCGGTCTGTCCCACTCTGATGACACACCCACTCCAGGCGGGGCAACTGCTGGGTGGGGTTCTGTGTTCCTGGGGGTCCTGGCCTTGTTGTGGGTGGGTGCTGCCCATCGGTCAGCTCGTACCTGCGCTCCGCCCTGCGAGTCTACAGGAAAAAAAATGACAAAGTGTGTTTCATGATGCAAAAAACGCAACAGAGTTTTACCTTGTCATGTCATTGCTCATATCAGAGGGTCAGAAAGTTGCGTTAAATGTGAGAAGGAACAGGACATTGAAAAAGTACAGCCTTATACAGTAAAAGCTTGAGTTGAGCTGAGAGCATAAATTAAAATTTAAACTATCCTTATTAAAGTAATCAAACCATGAAACCTCCTGCTTAATACACACAGATATGACGTCAGTATCTAGGTTGTTTTTACTTCCCATATGTTATGCAAATGTTGTCCTGTGTGGTGAAGGTACGGTTCAGAAACACCTTTTTGTCCTGCCGTGATGTGAAAGCGGTTATAAAAAGAGAGCGGGGTTTACCTGACAGAGCCAGGCCACTTGTGATGCGTGGACACCCAGAGGAACAGCCGGTGCCCTGCTGCTGTAGGGAGGAGGAGGCTTGTGTGTCGGAGGAAGGTCAATCCTTCAGAGACAGACAAAAAGAAATCACAATGAAGAGAGACTTTCGTTTCCCAGAAAGGACACCTGAAAGAGAAAACTGTGATTAAAGAGGAGCACCATTGAACAGTGGGATTAGTGATAGTTTTCTGCTGGCTCTGTTTTAATTGCTGAATAAGATTTCAAGGCAAGCTGCTTACAGAAACATCTTTTGAGCAAGAGGCAACTTCGGAGGCTAAAAATTAAAGCCATCGTGGACGTGCCAAAAACTGCAATTGCTTGTTTGGCCACTCGAGGCTGGCTCAAAAAAGTGAGTCGATCCTCATAGAAATTCATGTTAAAATGTCCAACTCTACGGCAGAATTAAACATGTTTACAGCCTGGTGGAAAAAAAAAAAGGTTTCTAGTCTCTATAGCTCTTTCAACATTTATGATAACTGTACAGGGGGAGAATTTTTTTTAGAACTTGCTCATTTAAATTACATTAAGGCTTAAAGTTATGCATAATTAAAGGTCCTTTGAGTGACAGCAGCTGTAGCAGTCTGCTGGGCATCTCACAGTCATTGGCAGCAATGTTCATCCTCCACAGCTCCACCCTCTCATCCAGATGTGGTCACTTGTGCTTCCAAAAAAAAAATCTAAGACAGCGGCCACAGTGTCAAACTCGGGGCTCAAAACAACAAACCAATGGGTGACATCATGGTGGCTCTGTCCACATTTTAATCTACTGTCTGTGTTTTTAAGTAAAGGGCTGCTTTTACTGAGATAACGACCCTGGTGATGTAACGGTGATGTCATTCTGGTTATTTTATAGACTTGGCTTAAAGATTACAAAATCTATGACAGAAAGTCTGAGAAACAAACTGGAGCTATGTTGTTTAAAGTTGTGGCATTTAGCAAGCAAGGAGGTTCACAAAGCAGCTGCTATTTCCTTGCGTTATGGGGAAAGTAGGAATCAGTATTTTTGCAGCTTGATCCATTCTATGGAACAAAAGTCAGGATATTGTTGCCTCTGCTGGATCAATTTTAATCACTACAGCCGTGATTCCACCAACTTAATGGAAGTATTATATTAAATCACTGGAGTATCCCTTTAAGCAGTGGCATCTAGGGTGACTAATGGCATCATACTTAAACCCACAGGGTTTAGGACATTTGACAACATGGGTACAAAGGAAAGGGACTTACATGATAATAAACTGGGAGAGTTGTTTTCTCATTTATTGAAATCTCTCTGCAACACTAAACTTAAACCTAGAAATGGACCTTGACCGTTTATAAAATGGTGTCATGACAGGCATTGATTTTCTAACACTCTGTAACGCTCACTACTGCTCCTCTCTTTCATACTTGGGATGAGAAGCGGGAAGAGATTACAGCGCTCTCAGTGACACGTTGTCCTACACTCACATCCCTGTGTGATGAAGGAGGGGGACGAGGCCTGTGGCCACCTCCCCTTCCTTCATCCCACTGGGACTTCCAGCAACGGTCACGCTTAAGATGCTAAGTTTGTCGTGGCATTGACCACAGACCAACACATGGCAAGATGCACCATCCTGTAGTGTCATTGTAGTGATGCAGGGGCCACACACATGCACTGATGTCGAGCATTTTCCCCTCTGTTGTCTGCCAGTATTCAGACAGCCAGTAGCGTCAGCAGGGGGGCTATTACCACTACGACTGTCACATAGGCGGTCTGTTTTGGACCTCAGTGTGATGCAGGCACAGTCAATACATTTGTATTTGAATACATTTTTTTAAAAGAACAATATGCTCGAAGAAGAATAGTGGATTTCATTGTTCACTAGTTGACTGAATGCTTTTATTTAGGACGATGAATCAAAATGTGGGACTTTAGACTGAAAGTGCCACGGTTCAGGACCAAAATGTTCAGATGGAACATCAATAGTCCATATTTTTACACTCTCTGATCTGACTGTTTGGGACAAAGTCTTAATTACTAGGTCCTGGTTAGTCAATGTGGCGACTGTTGAGCACTACACAATATCACATTTGGTCTTTGCAAACTAAAAGATGTCGATGTTCTAGAGCAGAAAAGAGAGATCCAATCAGAACTGCTCTTTCAGGTAAATGTAGGGACACATTTTAATGCCAGGTGTGAACACACAGCACCCAGGTCAGATTTTATTCATAACAAGGTGTTTGAAGCCTTTTTCATACATCATTGACCTATCTTATCTTATTTTACTATATTTACATACTCAATGCATGTTAACTTTGTTCACCTGGAGTGAGTACGCACAGTGACGCACTAACAGGCATGGCTGAGGGGATCAACCTGCAACTTTTCAGACATGCTCCACAGGTTCGTAATAATGATCGGGTATGGGTGTTAGGTATTTTGCCACTTTAAGGACAAACAGAGTTAGTCAAAACAAACTCACAGGATTTCATCCATGTGCACTGGAACACATAAAAGATCCTGTTCAGTCCTGTAACTTACCATCTGTCGCAGTTATTCAGAACACACACACAACAGAGACAGACAAAACAAAGAGCAAACACACACACGCACACACACACACAAACAAAGCATTTAATGTCAGTCACAGGACTCTGGCAGAGTGTGACCCAGCTCCTGCTGCATATAATTTAACCTTAAAGTTATTTTTCTTTGCTGTAGCATTAACATGAGTGCCGGTGCACTATAGGAACAGACTGAACAAAATAGGACAAGGGCTCACTGCCAAGACAGCAATTATCTGCCACCCCTCAACCTTGTCATGCAGCCTCCCTGCTCCAGGGCGCGCACCACTGCAGCACTCTCCACAGGAGTGAGGAGCCACTCTCTGAACTCGCTGGTGGGCCTCAGTCAACCTCACAAGGTATCATGTCATTAATTAACCAGCTGAGCATGTTCAGCGCCATGAATTATTTGTCAAGACTTACACTTTGTCGGTGAAGGCTGGCGGCGGGGCCTTGCGAGCAGTGAGGATCACGATGATGAAGACAGCGATGAGGAAGAGAGCGAGGACCGCACCCATCACAGCTCCGGCCACAGCGATGGAGTTTGACCTCTCTGCTTGAGACTGATCTGAGAGAAAGTGGAGGAAACTTTCAGTATGTTACAAACATAAAAACATCAACATGACAAAGTGCGACAGACAAAGTCAAATACCTGCTGTTAATGAGGCTGAAGATCAGAGAAAGTTTTAAAGTTAAATTCAAAGCTGTATTTTTCTATATTTCTTAGGATCTTAAGTTCATATTTAAACTGTGACCCCTGAAGGCAATCTGACTAACAGCATCATCAATTTAAGCCTGCAGATTTACATTGCCACCATTTACAGGCAAAGAAAGTAGAGCACATACACTACACTTTATCCTCAAATAGTGACCTCAGCTGCAGAGGGCACTAAGACTTTATCTGAGTCAGACTTATATTAGAGGCAGGTCTTAATTTCAAAACCCCTTGGTCTGATAAGTAGTAGTCTTACTTTATTATGTAGCCTAATTATTGCCTAATCTGGTCTCTTTTGGGAGAGGGGGGCAGAGTTTACTCTGAAAAGTGCAAACTTTTTTAAGCGTAACCATGTGTCGTTGATTCTCAAGGACTTCCCTCCCTCTCACTCTGGCAAAGAAAGGAGGGAGCTCTGAGTTAAATGCAGAATTTCTTAGAAAAAAAAAGGGAAAAAAAAACAGACAACTATATTAAAGGAACCACAAAAGCAGCTCAATATTGTATATGGTAGGGTTCTGATAAAATGTAACAGACAAGTCAATTAACAAGATAAGTTACACATTAACTGTTGGAAATGTCATATTTATTTATTAAATGTTATGAAAAAAATACACACACACAGACACATATACAGTATATACACACCTGTATATTCATAAATACGTAAAGGTAGCTCTGTGTCTTGTACCGATAAACAAAATCGTTAAGGTGCAAATAAGCAAAAAACTTGGCTAAGAAAAAAAAATGCAACATTCTTTGAATATCGGAGGATGAAATATTAAAGCTGCACTCTGTATTACTTTTGCAAGTCTTTATTTTTTCCTGTCTTCCTTGTCTTGGATATTATGCATGACATGCATGCATGTCTACAGGTTACTGCTGTGAGTTATTTCCTTGACTGTTGGTGGTGCGGGATGACATGTATTAATGTGACTCACTAAAGAGCATCCTGTTGTGAGGACTTTGATAAACATAAACTAGTTAAAGAGTTGAATCCTGTATTGGTCTATTAAACATAAGGCCACGGCCAGCAGTCATTTAGCTTAGCTTAGTCTTCAGCTTTGAGAATTTAGCACAACCAAACAAAAGAAGGAAAAAAGGTTTAGAAGTGTCGCTAAGCACTTTGTGTTGCCTTCAGACAGGCAACACAACAGTCTCTAAGCTAAGCTAAACTAAGCTAAGCTAAGCTAACCATGTGTCTGCTGTTGCTTTATATTTCTTTCCGGTCACAAAAGTTTTGCAGACTCACACAGTTTAAGTCTTGATGAGAAAGTAAATGAGCATATTTTCCATCTATTCTGCCAAGAAGTGTTGATGAGTTACAAGCAAGTCCCCTTTTAATAATATTACGAGCCACTGCCAGTCCAGTTCCTGCAGACGTGTTTTTTTAGAATACATGTTGCTTTGCAAAGTGTTTGCTCACTCTATTTATGTCTTTATCTAGTACGATGAATTTTCAGCTTTTAAATTACATGTATAATATGGAGATTGTACTGTAATCTGAGTTCAGTTGGAGGTCCGGCATCTTGAAACTAGATCACTCACTAATCATTCACTCTGTCATGTCGTACGTCTTTCTCTGTCTTTTGTGTTGAGTTCCGGACGCTGTTGTAAAGTCTGCTGAATTAGCTTTGTTTGACCATATGCTTGCATATGCTGCATGTTGTTCACTGAGGGGATTAGGATTAATTGTGATTAAGATGCATTGAACTAACAGAACAGCAGGCTTTGGCCAATCGGTCGTAATGTGTAAAACTGTGATTGTGGGTCACTGAAGGGACTGAAGGACAAAGGGTGACAGGAGCAGAAAAAAAGCAAAGTGTGATGGTCAATTCCACTTGATTTAGCTGTTGAGGTGGGGGAGAAAAATCAATAATGTGCTGAGATGAGAATCCTAAATAACAGTCCAATTATGATGCAGATTGAACAAGCTGGGACTTTGAGTCCGCCCCCTGAAAGCCACTTCTTCCCTCTCCTCCCCCTCCTTCATGCTGTCCTCTACCAGTTAATAACCGTTCCATTACCTTTGATGGCTGCTGAACTATGACAAGAGTCTCTTGAGTTGATCAAAATTCCTTTAAAATACAGCTCATCATGCTGCCTGCTTTAATGTCTTCCTAAAGACATTTTCACAGACATTCATGATGTGATGGGGGATAAAAATAGCTTTAAACCTACAATGCATAGAGCACCTTCAGGTTTATTCATACAGGAATGTGCTTATTAATTATGATTCAAGATTATTTGGCATAAATACATTTATGCAAGTTCTGTTCTGATGTTTTTCTCCCATTTCATTGGTCCAAATATTATCCATTCTGGAGGGGCTTGGATTAGTGGCCTTAGTGGTGGATCAACTGTCCCCAAACTGGAATCTGGCTCCAGTGCAAGGCTTTCTGTTGCTTCTACTTCAGCACTTTATTACACACCCACATCATTGCTGTGAAGTCCAGGAAAGTGCATGTCGATCCTGCATGTGAGGGTCAGAGTAGCAGACAGATTCATAAGGAATTTGATGCAGCACACCTCGGTCACATGAAGAAAAGTCAGTGGAGTGAGTTATGGCAAGACAAACTCCCCATCCCCCCATCCTAAAACATCAACAGCAGGGTCAAGGGTCATGCTATTATTGCCAAGACAACAGGCCCTGCAGAGAGCAGATGCTGGTGTAATAGCAAAGGCTGAGGGGAGGTTAGAGTTGTGAGGAGAATCTGCCACTTTTCTCCCAAACATGTATTTCAATATTTTCAGCTCCGTGTTGGTGACAATTTGATCCTACCTCTTCTGGGGAGTTAATATCAAAGTCTTTATCTTGCACAGTGCTGCATCCCTCTACACTTCCTGAGACGTTTACTCACTCCTTTGTGTGTTGTGAAAAGTATCCTTGGAAACTGTTGTGTCGCAGGCAGAAAGCAAACCCACTGATCTTCTACACAACTGTCTTGCACAAATTCAAGCATTGCTAGCTTACATCATTTCTACCATTGTGCTGCCTCACTTTTGTAGACTCAACCCTGTATTTTCAGACTGAGCATGCCCTGCTTCAAGGTCAGAGAGACAACAACTGCCGTGACCATGATAAGATCTATAGAAGACAGAGAGGTCAGCTGAAATAAAGATTTTTAGAGGAAGTGTGTCTTGAGAAGCTGGAGTCCAAGCTAAACAGTGTCAAGGTCACATCAGCGTGTCATGTCCTCACAGCCAGAGGAGCTCTCTGTAGTGCAACTGGGGCGTAATGGACCATTTTAAATTCCACTGGCTAATTCTCTCTTACTGCTCCGCCTTTCACAGCAGCACAGTTAAACTCTCAGCTCCACGCAGCTCCGCTGCATCTCTCTCTCCCTCTTTACGCTTTCTGTGGCCAGGTAGAGCTTGTAGGAAGACAGCCTCCATCAGCAGCTCCAGATGAGCTTGTTGCCATGGGGACAGTCAATGGGCTGGAGAGTGGGGACTTTGGGCCAGACATAAACACTCAGTGTTTAGTTTTACTGGCTGGTAGACAGTGGGAGAAAGACGCGGGGTGGAGGTTTACAAAAGAGATGAGCTGTAGGAGAGAGCAAGGGCCTTTCTGTCCTGAACACAAAGGAAAGTAGGATCAGTGAAGAGGACACAGTGAGAGCTGAGGAGGTGCTGGGTCTCCCCTAACCACAGAAACACCAGTGGAGAGGAACAGCTCAATATTACAGCATTCTTGGACACTGAAGAGTAATGAAGATAAGTTGAAGTGAGGAAGCATGAATTACATCATGTGTGGCGTCCCACATGTGCGCACTGGATTGGAGGGGGTTGCAGCATTATGTGTTAGGGAGCTGGAGATGATGTCATTTGTAGAAGCACAAAGAGGAGAAGAGACTGAGCAGTCTGAGTAACAGCAAGCTTAAAAATCTCCAAAGAAAATAACTCACAGGTGCTAAGGTGCTTTATTGAACTAAAGTATTTCGAAAAACTGCAAAATAATGCTCCACTGTTGTCACAGAGATTTTTTTTCTTCCAGAAACTTACATTTTCTTTAGTACATACAAAAACAAACATGACCACAAGGTGCTTTTCATTGACAATGTGAGACTCCAGTTATTCTTTCACTTCTTTGAACAACAGTGCTACAGAAAACTAAACACCCTGACAAATACCTGGAAAGTAAAGATAATTTACCTCATTTTACATCAAAATTTATTCAAGCTTTGTCTTTTTACTTGTGTTTTAATGCCTCTAGGTTTGCAAATATACTGCTTCATTGACCATTGTGGTGACATGGGCAAAAAGTGATTATGGCACTACAAAGTCCTAAAACACAGTATGCAGTGAAAATCAAAACAAAAAGGCAACAAATAAATCTCACAGAGCAACAAAACGGCTTCTTACATCCAAAAGTAATCAATAGGAAAACACTCATATTTCTTTTTCTAGATTTCTAAGGCACTAGTTGCATTTCTCAACCCAAAGTGAAGGACATTTTCCAAGGTAAAAGATATGACTGATCTCTATACAAAATGTCACAGTACAAAAGAACTTCATTAATCCAGATTCAAAACTGCAAACTAATGACTCAAGCAAAAATATAATATTGATTGGGGAAGTTTCCGTTTTAGTGCATTGAAGTAAACGCAAGGGGAGGGTTAAGCTGCTGCTTCCTGTTATTCTCTGCATTTATGTGAAAGTGACCAGAAAAGCAGAATAAATTAAAAACCTCAAAACCTCACTCTTGATGTAGTGGCTGAAAGCAGGTTTTGTACATCACAAATTGCTAACTGTACACTTCATTTGGATACCTAAAGGGTAATTCCATCAAAATTATGGGAAAAATACCTAGTCTCACTTACACACAGTGGTATCTTACAAATTTAGAGAGTTTTGGAGTTACAAACCCAGGTGTCATATATCAGTATTTTAGATTTCAACATCCACACCACTCCAATAAAGGTGGACATAAGTCTGTCTGCAGAGCTTATGACATTGAAAAAAATGCATTAAACATCTTGTAAAGCACATTTCTTTACAGACACATTGCTCTGGTTACTTTTAGGTATAACATAGAAAAAGAAAAATCACTGGGACCTCCCTCTTCCAAAAACATACAAAGTCTTTTTGGAAAGATATAGCAGAAATCTTATTGATGAAAATCCCCAAACCTGGATAAATTAAACCAAAACTTTCAGTTTGCCACTAATGCTAAGTGAGGCTTTTAAGGTAATGTAATTTGAGCAAAATAGAAAGATAGATACATTTCTGTCTATTAAGTTTTTTCTGTTGTACTGCACAGCGTTTTAAATGACAGTTGAGACAACATAAATTGCAGTATAGGGGTCATGTTCTGTGCCTGCTAGTTACAGTGGGACAATATCCACTCCTTTTATGAGAATTACTGACCATTCATTGCACAAAATTCATACCCTGACAAATAATAAGTGAGGGTTTATAATGATATAACTAATTTTTTTTTGACAAGTGTTACTGTAATATTAAAGTGGCCTAAAGCATCTTTTTACTTCTATTTCAGGCTATAACACCCTGTCTACAACAGTGATACGTTAGTCAATTACACAAGTTTATAATCAGTTGTTAGCTAATCTGCGATACTTATGTGAGACACTGTCATCATATTTATACATACAAGTTAAACAAATATTTGGCATCTGGCAGCAAATATTGTATAGATGACCATACTACTTAAGTTGGCATGTATACACGAACACTGGTGTACATGAAAGAAACTGGTAGATCTCCTCCATGCTGTCTTGTAAATAGGTACATGTGCCAAAATACAACTGATCTGTGTGTATCTGACCACATACAATAACTGAAATCTATCTTTTAATCTTTACCTAAGGAAATCTTTCCTCGGTTGAATCACAGTACTTTCTGTTTACTGCAACATTTGAGAGTATTGATTAGCTTTCTAATGTGGCATAGACTGTTGACTAAAACTCCAGCCTGAAATCCTTTTGGAAATTATCTTAGAGCTTGACAAAAGATCATTTTGACAAAGATTTAATGAACAGTGCAATGAAATACTGTCTGCCCCATTTAGTGAGCTAAAGATAAAAAGATAAGCAAAGGTTTTGATAACCTCAGGAGACAGCGCATCCATCACATAATGTATGTTTAAATTAATTTATATTTACTGTTGTGGTACTGGTAGTTATAACAAACGCTACATCAAACAAAAGAAATTGGTTAGCATCATTAGAGTGAGCAGTCGCACGCATGGATAAGCAACAATAAGCCTATTAATGCCTCAGATTGTAACTGTGACACAGTCATGTCTTGTTTCTACAGATTACATTGAAATGAGTCCATCGGTGGTTATTTGTGGTGGGGTGTACTGGCTGCACACTTGAATGAATTCTTTGTGTAACAAAATACTTTGTGACTAGGAGGCCAGTGTATGGTGGCAGCCATACTTTAGCCTGCTTTAGACAATGCCCCTGCTGACGGCTCATTTGAACTTCCAAGAGCCCTGGTTTGGAGCCAGAGTGCAAATTGTTAAACACTTCCATTATGATCTGTTTGATGACAGGAAAATGTGTTTGTGGTGAACTGACGAGTACAACTAACATGAAATTCTTAAAAAATCAAATGTTAAAAAAAGGTCAAACAGAAGTAAAATTATTTCAGCTTATTTGAACTTGCAGAACTTTGTGGCACATTTGCATATCAAGGCTTGACTGTTTAATAAACTCAGTCTGTTGTTACAGTGGACTGTGCCTCAGTCATGCAGGCCTCTCTGCCTGTCCTCTTCCCATCGCTCCTCCCAGGGGATCAAATATGAGCTGAGGACATACAGTAGAAATGCTCTTAAGGTTCCCACTCTAGGCCATCATTTTTAAAAGGACATTGCTAGGACATCGGTGGTCAGCTCCTCAAGCTCTAGTCTCCCGAGTTACAAAAAAGGTAGACATACTTGTAGAAAACAAATGATGCAGTTGTCCACTATAAAGTTTTGCAAAAGGCAGTGCAATAGGTTTTTAACATCATGAATCAGTGTTATCAGTCATGAAGGAATTCTGATTACTCTGTAAGATAAATCTTTTATTCTTTTTTTAATTTTCCTGTATGCATCTAATGGGTCCTACTAATTCTGGGAAGAGGACCTGTGACCATCTGATTTTCAAGGATTTACCTCCAGTTATATTTAAAGGTCACATCAGATGCAATATCTACACATACAAACGAACGAGTGTCGCAAAGCCTGAGAAGGCAGATTCTGGAGAACCAAACAAAAATATTTTCTTCACAACTACCATATGTGATCTGTAAGCCTCCAGGGCTTCCTTTCAACTGTAAGACATCAGTAATGCTAAATAATTCTTAGTCCACGTCGTGAGGCAGAGACAGCACGTACATCATGATAGTTAGTTAGTCTCTACACACAAACTAATGATATGACCACTTCAGTAGGCATGTGGATTTTGACTGTCGAAATGGCTGTGCAGTCCACAGTCTGCCCACATCAACAACAGAAAACATCAAATCTCAAGTTTCAACCAGGATGCTTGGACAAAACAAGGGAACTAGAGAATTGAGATTAGTAGAAGTATGCATGTGCGTACTGGAGGGAAATAATTTTTTTCTTCCTAAGTTAGTGGATGAAACTGTCTGGTGTATGTTGAATTTCTGATCCTGCTGGACCAGGTAGGACCAGGTAGCTAGTCAAACATACCACTCCCTGCGTGAGATGACAGACCCGTCGGTGTGGGAGACATAGTCACCTCCGGGCCCGCTATCATAGCAGTCATTGGACGCGTAGGGGAAGCTCTTTCCCTGCGGTTTAGGTGAATGAGGGTATCTGGCACATCTTGCCTGCCGTGGACTAGAATACTGCGTGTGTTCACGTGGGTGACTTTGTTGATGGCTGTGGTGACTGCTCTCCCTCATTGCCCTTGTGTAGCCATTAGCAGGATACTCCTCTCCGTTGTAGTTGCTATGGTGACGACGGTCACGCTCCTGTTTGAGCTGCCGATCACCCCACTCCTCTCGGTCATGGTCCTGGTGCTGGAGGCTGCTGCCAGCTTTGGTAGGGTGGAGCTCATGCTGTGTCGGGGCTTTCTGGAGGTCGTTGGTGCCCAGGTACTGCTTCGTGTAGAAGTTCCCATGGAAGGTCTGCTGCTTTCGTAGGTAACACACGCCAACCACAGACAGCAGCAGTAGCAGAAACAAGGCCCCGCCCACAGCCCCACCTACTATGGAGCCAAGATTGCTCTCAGGTAGGGCTTCAAGTGTAGGGGAGCTGAGAAGGACATGCCCCTTCTCATCCACTAAGGTGGAGGAGGCAGAGCCGGTTAGGACAGGAGCAGTTATGGTGGAAGGCATGGTGGGAGGATCTAATGAAGGGAGGGAGGATGAGAGGGGAGTAGAGGGTCAGAGGGAGAGATGAACAGACAGAGAAGCAGAGAATATCAATGCCAACTAAATCCACATTTTACTAAGAAGGGATAGGTTGACAAAAATATCAACTAAACTACCAGACATGCTAAGATCGTGTTCATGCTTGAGCTGCCCAAGGTCTGTCAATTCTTCAGAACTTGTGTATGCTGTCTTCAGGTTTTGTTTCTCAAACAATCATGGGTAAGTAAAACACAAAAATCTGGGATTTGTTATGATGAACTAACACAACTGACACAACTGACATACTAATGATGGTGAGAAGCAAAAGTTTGTCAAAAGCTGGGTCTGAGCAGTGCTGCCATTGAAATAAAGAATTTACCATTACAAGAAACAATACAACATCCCTGACAAGGTTTTTCAAACTGTTACTACAAAAGAGTGTATAATATTCTCCCAAAGTAAAACACTGGTTACAGAAAACACATGAAATGGCTCAAGTAAGTATCAAATTAAATCTTAAACCAAATCTTGAAATTCTTTTTTGCTGAAAGTGGGCCATGTTGTCTCTAGTTCATTACCTAAATAGCAAAGAAAAAATTTTGTAAATTTTTTAAAGACTGCTGCTTTATGTTGAATTCAAGAGGATTTTTATTGGTATTTAAGCCCTTGGGTCAGTTTTCCGATGTCAGCTAGTATACATATAAAAAAAATAAACCCTCACCAAATTCTAAAGCTAAGCAAGAGTAAATCATATGTTACTTAAGTAATCAAGGACTAATAAACACAGTTTATGGTACGCAAATAATTAAAACTTAAAAGAATTTGAGGAATTGTATAAATTGGGTGCAACTACAAAAAAAAAAGAACCTATCATGGAGGGAACAACAAAAACCAGTCACTAAATGCTTTAACTGAATTTCTTGTATTATCCATAGGCAGCCAACAAAGTCATTTGTAGGTTTGGGTGAGGTATGCCATCTGAACTACGCTGACATATTGGTATCGCTTTGACATATCTGTACAGGACAAAAAGATTGGATTGGCAAATATTAGCTATTCTGTATTTTCCTTTTACTCTGTAAATGTGTGACAAGAAGACAAGAAAGCACTGTGGACTTCAATGAAGTCCTTCACAGCAGTCTTAATTAATATTACATTTGAGAAACTGAAGTTTTCTTGTTGTTGACACTGAGGTGTTGATTCAACAAATCTTAAATTTTGTTACATTTTAAAGGTTGAACGCAACAGCCTCAAGGTCAGTACAGTGCAGTGTGAACTACTTGCTAATGCTGACGTTAAAATTTTAAGTTTTAACTACTTTTAAAAAGGTAGAAAGTAAATGTGGAACCGACTAAGGAAAATTCCAATAGTATTTGTGGTTTCCCAACTTTAAAAACCAAATTATGTTGTATTCTGCATGCTTAAATTGCATGAGAATTCCATGTCCATTTTGCACCCCTTTTGCAAGCATAATGAGTAACTTTTTCACAACACCCCTATGAGAACACCAACCTAGAATGAACTGGATTAGAGGTAATGCCCACAAAACAGAAAAGCCAGAAGCCATAATCAGCAAGAGCCAAAGTAATGGAAAGAATCTGAGCCTAAAAGCTTTAATGGTGCTGCAAAATTTCGCTGCCACTTTAACCTCGATGCCAAGCCAGATGTGAGTAAAAGATTCACATCTGAGGGATGACAAACCTGAACCAAAAGGTTTGCAAGTCTCCAAGAACACGAATCGTTCAACTCCATGCAGAGGCAGTGAACTGACATATGTGAGCACAACCACATCAACACACACAACGAAGGGTACACAACACATGTAAGCTTGCACACACCCATACAGGTCCTCTCAAAGGAAAATGAAATATGGATGATAAATAATAAATAGGAGTTGAAAAGAACTAGTTAATGTTTTATGAATCTGGGACATCATCTCACAGTCAAGCTGCAGGCTTTTGCCTCTTACTGCATGACACATGCAGAAATAAAAGAAACACAGAAAGGAAGAGAGAGAGAGATGTAAAAAGAAAATCAAATCATAATCAGAGCTTCATTCAGGAAGAGAGCCTCCACAGGCCAGACAGATTTTGTGAAACCAGAGGAAAGGGCTCCTTACACAAAACAGAGAGAGACATGACATACTCAGACGCCAAGCCAATAGGACACAGTCACAGGCAGAACACTGTGGTCTAAAGAGGCCTTAAATATTTGCAGCTGTTTGGCCCAGGAACCCCCCTTTAGAACATCTGGAGACCCAATGTTAATCAGGAATAATCAACATGCAATTAAGACTATATGAGAGGGTCAAATATTATCAATGCCAACACACTGTATCACAGGTTTATGCTTGATAGACTGTCAGTATGTACAGAATGAGCTAGAGTGATACAGTGTCACATTTCAGCTTGAAGGACAATGTCACAGGCAGTGATACCCTTTGTGACGTGCATGCACACATAGTGCTTCCTAAGGGTAGGACAGGCAATAGGAGTCAGCTGCGTTCCGGTGTGTACACTCTGCTCACCTTGTATGAGAATGCGCACATCCCGACTGCGGAGGTTGATGTCATTGGCAACCTCACACCTGTAAACTCCAGAGTCATTTCGCTGGAGGGGACGCAGGAAGAGCAAAGTGTTGTTCATTACTTCCGCTCCTTCTGGCATTTCACTGTCCAATCTGTGATGCACAAGGGACGCAAGCATTTAGATAGATACACCTACAACTGGCATCCTGTTATGTAATCATGTATATGTGACATTTCATTTGGAATATATTATAAATAATGACTTAAAAGTTTTGGATAACTAAGGTATTTAAAAATATTTGAAAAGTAAAACAAACATTACTGTTGAGTTGCTAATCTTAAAAAGAGCCTTCAATAGTGTGTAAAAACTGCATTTTAACCTCACTTATCTGATTTTCCAAATCAGTGTTTTGGCCCGTTGGGTCAGTGAAGAAAAAGCAAATGAAAGATATTGAAAGGTCACACACACAGAATAGACCCACCTGATCCACCTGAAGTGATGAGCCGGTGGGTTTGCATTTGCTTTGCATGTCATTTGAACGTTTTCCCGTCCCACATACCAGTCTCCATCATAGCCCACAACTGAGATATCTGGGGCAACTACAGAGGGAGGGGGAAAAATAATTGAGATATAACTGGCCAGAAAGTTCATGAACAACCTTTTGAACAAAGTGTTCAATCAAAAGAATTTTTTTTAGTTTACATATATTACTGCTGTGATATGTATTAATAGCTCTAACAACCACATTGTGCTTCACATCATAGAACATAGGCAAGATGACTGTTTGCATAGTATGTTCAATGATATATGAAGTCTGAGGTTGGTCATGGCTAAAGACGTAAGCCTTTGTGCTCTGAATATGCACTAAGGTGTTGGGTAATCAAAAACATGACCCAAACAATAATTCTATGATGGTTTTTACAATATTTTCAACAAATCAAATGTCATGAAGGGTTTGCATTTTTTTTTTGACAAAAATCTTGACAGCCATTTCTATAATTTAACTCCCACATCAGTTCGCATTTGTTTCACACTGCATTTGTTTCACAAAATTCTTCTGTTACTATAGAGAACAGGGCGTTGTCAATGTTAACTATACCTTTTTCACTATGCCATACAAGGAAAAAACACAAAGTACTTGGTATATGTTATCTGTAACCAAAGTAACTTGGGCCATAGTTAAATACATCTGTCAAACAATAGAGATTTTCAAGTGGATAATTTTACCCCTTTTCCTGGTCTATTTACAGCTAGTGCGCAGAGATCCATTTGTATCTCACAAAGTACAGACATGTACTCATGGTCTCACGGTTTCACTTTTGACATTTTAAGGGCACACAGGGACATGTAGTGAAACAGAAAAGCCTAAAGAATTACAGACTGTAAAATAGTCAAAGAAACACCAAGGATAGGACGTGTGGGCCTTCTTAGACCAAAGTCAATATCTGTATGGAGCCTGCATAGATTGTCCTTGATTTCATCTCTGTCAATTCAGCTGTTTTCAAAAGTGAATTGTTGTTGAAGCCCTCTGAATAAATCAAAAGTCAACACTGACAGGGCCAAGTAGAATTAACTGATTGATTCTGGAGATCAAATACCTTTGAGTATTGAGACTGTCCTCCTGTGCTTACTGCTAAGTACTGAGTAATTTTTTTAAGGAAGGCAAAGAAAAGGATCAAAACAGTAACTGCTATCTTTCTCCATCCCTCAGTTGACAGTGAGGAGCCCCATCTCAGACCTAACGAATTCACTCCAATTTATAATGTAGACTCTACTGCACTCTATGATCTACTTACTTTAGGCCTTTTGGCCTGATCAGTCTAATAAACCTACGAACCATTTTTTCCAGTTGCTTTACTGATATGTTGAAAATAACCTGTGAAATTCTTACATTGCACATTGAGCTGGTAGGGGATCCTGAAGTCACTCTGCAGAGCAGGGTGGCGGACCACACATGTGAGTGTGTGGCCCTGAATGTGACGTGTGGGCGGCCAGATGTAGCGCACTTGTGTGCTGGTTGTGCCGTTGACTTCGTCAAATAGTTGCACTTCTGACTGGCCAAAAAGGTTGGACTCCCAGGACACCTCAGCAGGGGGTCGAGCACGCTCAGCTATACAGGTGGCCACAACAGTATCATTGCCACCATCGATCAGGGCAGTTGAACCTGCAGACACGTAGACCTTTGGCTCCACTTTCAGTAAGAGTTGGCGAAGATAAGATGAGAAAAAAAAAAGTTGGCACATTAAAATGTGAAGACTCATCTAAGGTCAATTTACTGAGCTAATTGCAGTGTTTAAAAGGTTCTGATTGCATTTCAGTTTAACAAAACCACTTTTAATACATTCTCTCCCCTTTTGTCATTCCACTAAAACGCAGTCCAACTTATTTAGTAACAGTATAGGTCTCAGTTGAAAAAGGAATGAGAACGTTTACACAAGTATCTGCACCAGTGATGACAAACTGGGATAAAAATGTAAATGAAAAGGGCAATTAATTTTGTAAAATTCAAGACATAGGATGGAACCTAAGGGCTGGTCTACAAAGAGAGTTTGCCTTATTTAGATATACCTTGAGGTAATTAAGGAAAGTTAGGGTTGACAAACTCGCTTTGGCAAAATTGGTACTGTATGATGAAAGTGAACAGGAAGCTGAGTTTGTGTTAACTTAATTTAAGTTTGTGTGTTTGCATTAAAAGGAAATTTTTCAGATTATTACCCTCCTCTGTTGGCTTTATTTTTTAATCACATCAAAATACCCTCACAGAACATTGTTCGTCTTAAAATGTCTAAATATCTAAATTAAGTAAAATTAGGTACGAAAAATTACCTAAGTACTACTCAATTACATACATTTTCTGTCAATTATCTCACTGATAACTGATGACTCATTAATTATGCATTTTCTCATTGCATAATCTGGTGTAAAATAATGTTAAAAAATAGTAAAAAATGCCCATCACAATTTGCTTATTTTTCCAACCAACAGTACAAAACTAAAAGACATATAAGTTATTGAAAAACAATCCACTTATCAACTCACTTATAGTTTGAGCTGTACTTGACATCCACTACTGGAAACATACTCTTAAAGAGAGTCTGACCTTTTTTACACAGAAGAACACGTGTGTAAATATACACACTTACCCAGTACATTGACAGTAGTTGTAGCTTGTGTGTTTCCCAGGGGAAACGTGGCAACCTTACAGGTATAGATCCCGACATCAGAGAAGCCCACATTTTCCAGTATGATGGTGGCATCATGAGAGGAGGGTGAGCGAAAATATAAGCGATGGATATACTCTGGAGGGATAGAGATGCCAAACAGTGGGTTGTAGACAGCCACTGTGACAGAGCCTGAAGGCAGACGGCGCTCCCAGGAACTCTGAGTAAGAGTGAGGTTTGCGCCAACCTCCACCCTGCACTCTAATGTCACATTCTTCCCCAGCACGGCGTTTACCCTCTGAGGCACCACAACCTGACTGCCCCACACACCTGTCAGAGAGAACAAGGTGTTTACCTCATGCATTCAAGTTCATTAGCAAACAGGTCTGAGTAATTTAACCTTAGTGTTCAGAACAGTTGGAAAGTAAAAGCACAACAGCCTCCAATGTTAAAAATCTTTAAAATGTATTATGCCCACTTACTATGAAACATAATCTTTTTGTATTACTCGTGCTGCAATTGTTACTTTCCTCTAATTCAGAACCCATTCTTTGCAAAAAGCATTGTTGGTAAACATCCAAAGAAACAAACAAAAAAAACTATAAATATCTAGAATGTAACTTACATTATTAGGCATTTTTGGAGAATATAAAAATTGAGAAACAAGACATTAATTACTAGTGTTTTCACTAGTGTTTAGCCAGAACCCACAAATTTTCAAAGTGCATAAAGTAAATAAGTTCTAACTTGTATTCATATTACAAAAAAGCTGAGCTATAATTATATACAGTAGACAATTAAGTTCTCCGGATGAAAAGAATGCATTACTTTATGCTACTAAAGAGCACAGGATTACATTTTATATTTCAACATGTTAGAATGGATTTGCATCGTGAAAGAGTCATCAATCACATACTGAGTAACAAATTAAGAGTACTATGATAGCATTAGTCAGTAAAGAGTATTTCTGGTATTACCTCTGACGTCAGTAATTAAATTTAATACTTGTACAAGTTCATTACCATCTGACATCTGTGGGTATCAGCCTTGAATCAAAGCTTGATACCACCACAGCAGGCTTTTGGGCTTTTCACCAAATAAAACACAGCTGACAGTGTGATGGAGTGCTGCATTGATGAATTTGTTTTTTTCTCTATAGCTTTCCTTCTCCTGACCTGAATTCAGGAATTAAAAGTAGACTGTCTGTATGTCCTTTGTCCAAATATAACCAGGTGCACCGTGTCACCTGCACTTGTCAGAAATGTGGCATGTCTGAAAGCAGGGCGATCAACATCACGTTTAGGAGAGTCAAAGGGATGTGAAAGAGAACAGACTGCGACCGGCAGAAAAAATGATGGGAAGAGATATGCTAACACGAGGATGACATCATCGCTGAGAGAGGAGAAAGAGAGCTGAGAGTGAGGGGAGGAGAGAGAAAAGTCACGTATTAAACATAAGTGAGAGGAAGTGTATCACCATGATTCCAGTAAACAAAAACCAGAAGAATTACGTCACTGATTTTGAAAAGACAATATAACACTGCTAGGTTGCCAAAGCCCTCAACCAGATCACTAATTGCAACAAGCTGCCAGCAGGAAGACCTCATCATAAATCAAAACCTGCTGTGCTGCTTGGCAACTGACTGGAAATATTCTATTGTTGTTTTGCCAAAAGCCGCTTTCTCTGGCCAATCTCCTTTGAAAAGGCCATGTCCTCAAATATTAGTACTGTAGAAGTTTCCTTCCACCTAAAGTATGAAGAACAAGTGTCTATTTCTGTGTTTTTTATCTGCCATTAGACTTAACTTTTGATTTGTGAGAACACTGTACTTATGTGAGACTATTTCTTGCTTTTAGAAATGTTTAAATGTTATGTTAAAAGTTTTGAGATTGATTACACTAAAAGCAGTCAGACTCCAGATGATAACAACAAAAAGAAACATATTAGCTTGACCAGTTGCAAAGTGACTCAATCATCAAATTTGGAATAAACTGCATTGTAATGCCATGTGTAAATATGAACTTTTCAGGTTTAGAAATGTAATGATAGACACAGCAAACATTGAATACTTTACATATGCTGGTCCACATAGAGCTGAAAATAAATATGAGTCAAATGTTCAACTGTGGCTATCAATTCTTGGCAGCACATTTTTTGCAGAGTAGGTATCATGAGTCATTTTATTACTCATAGATAGAAAGGGCAGCAGATATAAGTGCAACTGTGAGGAGATGTTCAGCTGTAAAAGTGCAGTTTCTAAAATTGTGTCATTTATGGCTGTGCAGTGATTTAAAATGGTTTTAATTCAGACCAAATACATGCATGCAAGTACACACACACAAACACAGGGCTGTACTTTATGTCATTATTTTGACTTTCAAAAGATTCTATTATTGTAGAGGCTTTCAAACAATGCTTTGAATACCACCTTCCTAACCCTCTAGCAGACCAAGCAGCCATAGGCTTTTGATTCTTTTAAAGCCTTTATTTTCAAATCAAATAATTAAAGCACTGGTATATCTGATTTGACAGATTAAGTTTAAAGCATTTAATTTTTATTTAATTCTAAAAAAAATCTGTGTAAAGGTCAAAATTTGTTGTGATACTTTCTGCTGAACTTAACAAGAAAAAAATAAATGAAGTTTTGAAATGTTAGAAGTGCTTTTGTTTTGTATTAGTGATATCAGTTGGATACTTTAGGTCAAAACTATAATTTTTTTAACTCAATTATTTTTGCTCTCTACCTCAACACCTCAATTACCCTCAGGAGTGCATTAACTATGGGATATAATGGAACTTCTTTTAAAATGCAAAAATGTGAAAATAATAAGTCTTTTTTTACTGGTGTCAGCTATGAGAAGCTATGTGGAAAACTTGAAATAAAAAGGATATATATATTTTTTTATCAACAAGTGATCCCTGACCAATGTTGAGTTCACTCTACATGAAAAGATTCCTGATTTTTTACTCATTGAAGGATTTTGGTGATTGCCACCACCACACCATGCTTTTGGACTAACATAAAGAACTAATACTCTCATTACAAGTGTGACAAGACAATAGCCAGGGTTTCTTTAGTATTTTGTCTCATGATGGCATTGTTTCCATATGGCATGCACTTAGTCCACTGAGTATTTCCTCCTAAATCCAAAATATTCCTCAGAGTTGATTTTAAGGTACACTCAGAAATAAAGGTGCACACTAATGATTATGATGACGATGATCAAGGCTTTCATTTTGCATTGTTGACATACTGGTACGGATAGATGGATTGATTTTCAAACTGCAATTTAAGCAATAAAAAGATAGAAGGCTGTGTATTGTGAAAAGAGCAGCAATCTGATGATGCTGAATGGAATATAGTGTTACCAGAGCACAATGCGTTTCCATGGGAAAGGATCAAAAATCCATGATCATGGCTCAGTGCATAAACATGGGTGTGCTAATATGAGAGTTCAGTATACAAGTTGGCCAAAACAAGCAGATACCATAAAAAGTTGCAGCGTTTTTAGTGCTGAAATCCATCTTTGTGTTTCACAGTGCCACTGGCCAATTTCACAGTGTCACTGTGAAAACACAAAAAGGGAATGTACTAGAAAGACTGCCACTTTGGATGATGTCCACTTAATTTGGCTACCTCAGACTGCTGAAGCCTAATATTAGCTTCAAATAAATGTTGGAGTGTATTTTTGCACAGAACAAGGACTAAGAATTTTGTCCCCCATTACCTCCATTAAAAGAATGTGAGGAAAGGAGATTTAAATGGCCAGTATTAGGAGTTTACAGAAAAAAAAAAAAAATGTACATGTGTGGGCACCTGCACATTATTTAATATAGACTTTAAAATGTTAAGCTGCCTTTTAATCCACTTCACAAAACAAGCATAATAAGCAACTTTCTCTTCTGCTTTTAAATCCAATACAGCACATTCTGCTAATCTAAAATGCAGGAGGATATACTCTTTCATATCAGACTGAACCAACTGAATGTGAATTAGGTATTATTTGAGTAAGAAATCTGGGTTGAAATCAATTTGGTAAAAAAAACTTCTGACTGCTGGCAAATTGTATTCAAATATTTGCATGTTTCTTCAAAGTATTTGCTCACATGAATTAGTCATTGTCTGCACTACAAAACAACAAAGTTTTCCCTTACGTGTTACTGGGAGTTCATCGTTGCTGTTAAGTTGTTTAAAGGGCTGTACTAGCTTTCATCTAAAGCAACTCTCTGTCAAACAAATCTAAGACAAGGCTAGGCTTTGTGGTCCTGGACTAGTCTGGATCTACTTTAAATGATTAATCATAAGTCCAATTGTATGTGTATTCTTTTCCTCAGGCATACTGTTAGCTTACAATATGTAATGTAAATTTATTCACATAGACAGAAAGCAAACAGATAATTCAAAAATGGATAGTTTGAACTGTAACACTGTTATAGGGTGAGATGAAGAAACACTAACTTTCATGATGCCAATAAACTATTGAGGTGCTTTAATTATCTAGAATTCAACTATTTTTTGTTGACTCACCAACAGATTACCATCAGAGCAGCCCTTCCACAAACTAATGGCACAACATTGAAAAGCTAACAAATCAGGTCAGTTGTGTTTAATCATTCATAGTTTTGAAAAGCAAAATCCTAAACATACAGACTGAATTATCAAAAGGGCCTGTTGGGGAGCCATACTTACAGATGTGAAAGCTTCACATCTTCCACAAAAGGCAATGTGAAGCTTCTCTGAATGTGAAAGGTTATTCCAAAGCTCATGTCTGCTGTTGTTCAGCTGCTGAAGTGAGTTAATGAGTCACCCAAAACAGAGTATCCTCTAAACAAGCCATTAGTCAGGTGATTAAGTCAGGGAAAGCTGAGAACACATTTAAATAAACTGGTACATAATGTTCATGTCACCACAAATGCCCCACGGCAAGGTACTTAATGGGCACAAACAGAAAAAAATAAAACATGAGTAGATACACAGACACAGTAAAAGATTAAAACTTTCTGACTGAAAACAAAATGCAAAGTATTTGTCTGCATATATTATGGGTGATCATCTAGTTCAAGTAGAACACAAATTTTTATCCACTTATGGTATTTGACAAGAAAAAGCTAGATGACAGGAATAAAAGCAGAGTAAGACGAAAGAAACCAGCCTTTTCCCTGCGCTGAATATGTAATGGAAGAGGTATAGCGACCATATTAAATTTTTATTGGTGACACGACGACAACCTTACATAAGCATGCCCTCGTTTTCTCCAACTCAGAATAAAAAAGTGATGAGAATAAGGGCAAAGTCTATCTGATCTTATATGCAGTCTATCTTGACATAGTCACAAGAACATTTTCTCTATTCTTCTTGTACTTTTAGAGGCAGAGAATAGAAATGCTTTAAGTTCTTGCAATCCTCAAAGAGAGCAGCTACCGTAGACATTTTCAGTTTGGTTTGCAGATGCAACAAAATGTCTAATTCTCATGCACATGCACGTACACATGCTCACATGCACACACCAATGGACACACATGCACCCACACTGACACACACACACACACATATACAAGAAAACAGATTATAGATATCCTGGCATCAAGGACACATTGCTCCCAAGGGATACTGCTCGTTCTCACTTTAGTCAATATTACCTTCACATGCACCATTTATGTGGCAGCAAGTGTATTAATATGGGTGTCTTGCCAGAGGGCAGCGTGTCTTGTTATAAGTGGAAATCAGAACTAAATGGTGATGGTGTTAAAGTGGAAGTGGCAGAGCCAGCTGTGCAGAGCAGGTCAGGGAAGGACTGAATGGTTGTTTGACAGTGCGACTTATCAAACCATCTAATCAACTACTATTTTTTAACTGGTTTGATTAAGCTACACAAAGGCATGTCTGCAAATGTGAGATGACTGACATGCAAAAGACCAAGAGAGTAAATAATTTCTACTTCATTAAAAAGGAAAAGATCATCTGTACAATGTCTTGTACCACAAATTTTATACATCAGTCTGAGGAGGGGGACTTCACATTATACAAACAAATTTTTTCAAACACCAAAAGTGTAAAAAAAACAAAAACAAAACACAACAAAAAAGCATTGCAAGTGTTTAAAGGGAGTGCATTTATCATGTCTAGTAGGCCTTAAACATGCATTATTTTACAGATTACACGGAGTGGAGCAAAATATCGATACAGGAATACAATGTATTACTTCCTTGTGCTGCTTAAAAACCCACACACTAAAACAGCTTCTCCTGCTGATTTGATTTACCAGAGTCATTACTTTATGACGTATATCCAAATTTTTCCGCTTTTTGGCAGTTCTGCCTTTTGCCATTTTAAAGCTATTTTATGTTGAAATAATGGCACACATGAGCAGGGATAAATTGTTAGTTACGTTGTTGACATATGTGTGTTTAGGGAGCACTACACTCTACTCTGGGCAGCTCTGAGCACTATTTTGTACATTGTTTCCATTCTGTTGTCAAGTTCTGTGTAACTGACATCACAGCGCAATGAAAAAATACACAACTCCTGTGATCACAGATGGTAATCTTGCAATGTATCCAGTATTGCAGAATCATTATCTTAGGCAACATATCGTTATAGTTTAATATTGTACACTTGTCTGTGATTCCAATCCCTAGGTGTTACCATTGACTGCAATCAGGTATGTACATAGTGGGCCAATGACAACGGGAAATTTATTTTATCGTCTATTATCAATTGCATATAATTGGCTGCAACAAAATTACCCAATAAATAGAGATGATAAAAGGAAGCTAAATTGATTCCACTGGCTTAGCAAGTGCAGGGATAATAGGAGAGGGTAGCAGTAAGCACCTTTGAGGCCTATTCAAAGTGGAAATACGCAAGAGAGGAAGCAGGAGAAGAAGGAGAAGAAGAAATAACAAAACACAACAACAACAAACAATAAAACCAGGAAAACCTGTTAATCAAATCAACTCTTCAAAAAGATTGAATCTCAACAGCAAAACACAAAAACAAGGCAGACAACACAACATTTACTTCTAATGGAAAAAGTAGATCCTTGCCGTCACTTAAGACTGAACACCAAACTGGAATAGTTGCTTATTAGATGGATGAACTGTCCCTTTTTTCATCAAGAAGGAAGTGCGCCATTTCCTGTGTTTCCTGCTTTGTGGTTGTGGTTTTTATTTTGCTGTTTTGATTTCCAATTTGCTGTCAAGTTTTCTCTTTTTTTAAATTAGATAAACGATGTGTCTTTGTGTTTTCCTGTTTGGTGTTGTGTTCTGGCAGTTGTTGCATTTGTAATTTGCTGTTTTGATTTGCACTTCAGAGTCACTGTAGTTATTGGTATGGCTGAAAAAAATAAAAATAAATCACGCATCCCTAAAATTTAAAAACTGTTTTATTTAAACGGGTCACACACAAACCTAATATTATGGAATTTTTATATTAGCTTTTCAGCAGGTGTAAGCTGATTGTTTATTTTTTTAAGGCATTACAAAATCTATACATTGTTTTCATCTGAGTCCTTCTCATTAACTCCTGTAAAACATCCAAGTTTGCTGTTGCTGCTCTTTGTGTGCTGAATGCGTAACTTTTAAAGCTAAAAATATTGGGTGGATCTGAATCTTAGCCCTCATTGCCATAACTATGATTAGTGCCCTAAATTGGAGCTTTAATAAAAAAAACATACATTTATGTAAGAAACATTAAATACTGAGAAAAGCTTGTTTGTTCCTCTTTAAGATCTAGACATTATTAGTTGTGAGGGTGTGTGCATCTATTTTGCATTCAAAAAGGCACAAGGTCAAACTCCTCATTGAAATGTACAGCAGACTTAAACCGAGGCTAGATAAATGGGCACCTGTCTCTGCTCCTTAACCTGAACTCTCTGAAGGAAGTAAGTAGTCTGTTTTGAAATGAACTCCAAGATCCTGG
Organism: Acanthurus tractus; assembly: GCA_029783725.1. Lineage (NCBI taxonomy): Eukaryota > Metazoa > Chordata > Actinopteri > Acanthuriformes > Acanthuridae > Acanthurus > Acanthurus tractus. The sequence goes on from JAQNCA010000006.1 coordinate 8,302,220, forward strand.
TAATAACATGACAGAACATTCAGTATATTAATAATGTGGAAGAGGGTGTCTGGGTCAAGTCAGTTCTTTAACAAAAGATTTACGGATCTGTTTATGTGTAAAACCCTTGTGTTTTGCCTCTTGCACACTGTTCACTGACATGTGCTGTAAAACCACTTTTCACTAAGCAACAGAAAGAGATACTGATGTGACAATGATTTTTAATGTGGCTCTCAAATGGAAAAACTCTGTGGTTTGAAACCCCTTTTGCCATCATTATGTACATTTCAGTTTTACAATCAAAACACAACCACTGCTGACTTGGAAAATTGTTGTTAAGATAAAGTGAGTGACAAGAAAACTAGAAACCCTGCTGCAATGTAACACAATCCAATACCACAGCCAGTGAGAGCTGAGTTGCAAGAGTGGAGTTGACTCAACTCTAGTGATTTTCGGATGTAGTTTGATGTGGTGCTGCATTCAACTATATTAAACTGAAAGATTTTTAGTCATTATAATAGGGATCCTTTCCCTACCTCCTCTGATAAGAGAAATGTGGTAAAAGAAACAGTTTGATAATGTATAGAAACTGTCTGTTCTGATTTATTCTTTGGTCAGTGAGGGTACAGCTGCATGCAAAGTTTCAGTTTGGTGAGATTTTCATTTTCCTGAAGAAGATGCTTTTTCAGGGATCTCCATCCTGGTTTTGTGCATCATACAATCTCATCAAAATACAAACAAACACATTTAAAATAAGCTTCTTGATCTTAATAATTAACATTGAACCTTTTTTGTTGTTTCTTAATTTGTAGAGGAAACAAATAAAAAAGATGCCTTTAGTCAGCTCATCCTTAATATGTTGCAAAAGCAAGCCAAGGATTTTCACTGGTGTCTTTTAAGTGCTGACTTGGGAGTTGAAGGGTATGAGGACAGTTTCGGGACAGAGATTGAGCAAAACTGATTTTACTATTTTTAATTTTAATAAAGCAGTACCTTAGCTCTGGTCACAAAGTTGGCGTGTTTCGGGGAGGGGTTACTTAATTGCCCATCCCTTGATTAAACCATATGGAGCTCAGGCCCCATGACAGGCACATGGTGACTGACCCTCTCCCAGACCTGATGCCGACTTTTAGCATTGTCCTTTATGGTGACACAAATCCAAGCCGCTCATCATTTTGCAAAAGCAGCTGGTCTGACACATAGCATAGCACATTGTTACTTTGAGAGAAAATGCTTCTGGAACTAATATGGCTGCCTGTGAATCTGCAATGACCCAAGTAAAGGTTGGATAACTGTATATAATCACAGAATATGCTTGTCCTATTTACCGGGGGTTTCTATGGACTGTTTCTATGGCAGCCTGGGGTCGCACCATCATCCGCGGTGGTGGCGCTGGCTAGCTATCACTCCTTAGCGTTGAAGTGAACTTGTAACCAAGTTTCCTTTCGTGTTTAAATGACACCTGCTACAATAGCTAAACTTGCAACTTTAAATAATGAACACCTAAAACACACGGTTGTGGCGAGTTTTGCCGACTCGTTGGCTTATTTTTACTGCATGATGCGCGAGGCACTCGGTTCTTTCGCAAAACTTCTGTTTAACGTTTACAAAACATATTTTTAAAAAACTACCATACAAAATTACGGACTCACCTGTAATACTGCACAATAGGTGTAAGAATGCGACCTTGCACTGCTGTCCGAGGTAACTCCGGTGAGAAGGCGGTAACATTTTCAAAAGCAGTGCAGTCTCCTGCTACAGGACCCAAGCGTAGGCTGCATGCCAATTTAGCGGTATGTGCTGAAGAGAGGAACCTCCTCAGCAACAACTCCGAACTGCATGTGGACTGTACCATCTAGCACTCACGAAGCGGGGAGACCGGGAGCTCACCTGATAATGGAAATAAACGGTAATCTGTCGAGATCCGACAGCAACATCCCCCTGGAAGAATAATCCATTAGTATACACATTACGTCATCTCTGTTAATAACCCGACATACATTGATCAATCAAACCACTTTGTTCTTCGCTGCCTTTCCCGGCTGCTCACTGAAAATACTCGTTTCTGCCTCTGAGAAAAAAAAGCACATGTTCGATCTTTTTTTTCTCTGTCAGTCAGCAGAATATTTAGAGATTATTTAGAAAGATTTCAATAAAATTTGGTGTAAAGTTAGAACAATTTATTGAACGAACTGATTCACTTTAGATGAGGATGAGGTCAGCGCGAGAACATATGAAAAAGCAACGCTTTCACTTATAATTTTTGAACTTTAAAATACAGTAATATTTTTTTCATCCCTTACTCCAACTTTAGGTCCTCCTACTCGTGAGCTTTATGGTCAACCCAGAGACTCGCATAAATGTCGAGGCCATGCTGTTTTGAAACCTACATTTTTCGTAATTTTGAAATTCTGAGGAAACAAGTTTTGCTTCCCCAGTGAGTTTTAGTGGAAAACTCTAATCTACATTATGTTATCAACAGATTGCAACGCACATTGCAAAATAACATGGTAGAATAGGATGAGCCCACTTTGGTTCTTAAGGAAAACCTGCTGCTTTGAGGCTCTAGTTGGGAACCAGCTTTTTGGGTTTCGAACTCATATAGTTTTGATCTAAGTTCTCCAGACGTTCAAAATCAGGTGGGAGAACCATCATGAATGTTCCACATTTATGGGAAAAAAAACCTGTGGCATTTTTCCCACATGTAGTGCAACAGCAACACATCCCAATGGCTTGACTAGTAATGCTTACATGTGGCTCAAAAGACCTTGATTTATATTTTTGACATATAATTGCAGGAAAGCATTTGCAAATGTAATTGATAACTACAGTGATGGCAGTCGTATTTTGTTTTGCTAATTCAAGGACCCATCTACATTGATGGTTCACTAGTATGGCCTCCCCACCCGGGACAATTTGAAATGAGCCATTGTTAATGTTATTGCTTCCATCTGTGTCTGTTCTGCTAAAGCAAGTCACAATGTCCCCATAGAGATCATCACAGCATTTATATTTTGGAGCATAATACACTGTCTGTGCTATTTAGGAATTTATAGCGGTAGAAATTTCATATGCTATCAGTTAAATATCTCCTAGGTTAGGTATTTGTCTATGATCATATGGTCCATTTTTCTCTGTGGACTTACACTTGAATTTGTGATACCTTACTAAATTTACAAAGCAGCACTTTGGAATTTTGATACATGTGCTTTGTGATCACTCATAGCTGAGGGGTATCTGTCACATTTAGATATATGTTGGAAGTCGCTGTTCATTGTCAGTCAGCAAGTTAATATTTGCAAAATAAATGTGAATGGGATGAGCTGTGAGTTGCGGGGCAGCACCCCCTTCTGCTGACAGAGAGCTAACCAGGTCAGTGCTTTAATTTGAGTCAGTGCTGTCCTCTGGAGAGCCACAGATACTCTCCCATCATCCTATTCATCTGCTACACTATAATACAAACATTTGTGTGTGTATGTGTTTGTGTGCAT
>JAQNCA010000006.1:8318882-8366707 GCA_029783725.1 Acanthurus tractus
GTTTGAAGGAATGGGAAACTGCTACTATGATGTGCACAAATGACTAAATGTTGTGGAGGTTGAACTAACTGTTGTGATGTTAATGTTAATAGTGATGTGAGAAATGCACCAAAGCGACCGAGAAAAACTGTAAATAACTTGCGATTGTTTCTTAACGTAAACATATTTAAGGGTGTAAGAGAGGGTATTTTCCTTCTTGGATGTTTTTATTTTTTATTTTAAAATTGATCTGACTTTTTTTTTGTATTTATGAATTTAGTTATTTTATTTTTTAAGTTTAAACCAGCTCTTAAAATTGTCAAAAATTGACATTTATCTGGTTTTATTATTAATTCATGTTCATCAGGGTATATCTAAGGCCACTAAAAAATGTCAAAAAATAAAATTTGAACTGGATTGTCCGAAATGAAGCAAATAGTGGAAAGTAAAAAAAAAAGCTACCTGAATATTGAATTATTTGGTTCATATCAAAGATAAATACGTTCAAGAATATTATTGTTGCTTAAAAACATACATAATAAGACGTAGTGAAATTTGTTGTCTGCATAAAACCTCTCCCTGAAGAGCAGTAGTCAGCCACCTATGGTGCCAGAGGACCAACTCTAGCTCTAAATTAGCGCCAAGGGCCCTGAAATCAGAATGAAAAAACACATTTTGATTCTACAGCAGTTTTGGGACATAATAAACATGTGTTTTTTAACTTACATCAAGGTCCTGTACATGTGATTACAACATCTAAGTATTATATAGAGTAGATTTCAGTTAAATCTACTCTAAATGACTTTCTGCTTGTGACTTCTGTAATGTGATGTCCATGTGCCCTGTTTTCTATTATCCAAGCTGCTCACGGACCTCAAACATTTTTAATCTTAAAATGTACAAACAGGGAACATTTAGTGAAAAACTATAACTCTAAATGTCCAATATTAATCACAACAGTGGGTGACCTCAACCAGAGAGTCACCCAGTGTTTTCATAACTTATAAAGAAAACCTGCACTGCCTCAGGAATCCATATAGCATTTCTTTGAATCAAATATGGAGAACTGCCTAAATGTATTGACAGAAGGATGTGTTCGATGTGAATGAGGATAAATAAGAAAGTTTTAGGCTTACAATATCCTTGAACTCAAGGTGGCAGCAATGCACTCTTTACCAAGGTTTCTATGACAAATTTTACTTACAGGGCCACACATGAAGTGTAGCTTAGCCGTCACGGATATTACTACTCAGCCTGAGGAAGCTGCTGAACATTGTCTTTTGTTGCTCTTGAGGACTTTGTCAAGTCTGATAAAAAAAATAATGGATATTACACTAAAGTCATGGGGTTGTCTCAGCTTACATTTAAAGGCTATATAACAGAGAGGCCTGTAGGTCTTGAGTTTGGACGATATGAGTATTCGGTAGGAAGGGAGGGTAGGGAGGAAGGGAGACTCTTTCAAATTATATCATCAAATATAGTTTTTAGAGCTACACCCATATGGGAAGCCAAAGGTCAGGATATCTTGGCCTCTTCTGCATTTGAATAATTTTTACAAGTTGATGGAACTGCACTCTAAACCATTGGGGAGCCCATTGATGACAGCTTGTCAATATATGCATAAAAACAAATATAGGCACACAACAAAGTGTGTCTGCTGTTGGAGTTCTCTTTAGAAATAGCCAGTAATAATGCCATTTATATTTTATGATAAAAAGCCTGTTGGCATTAGAATGTAGTTATCATTGTTGTGAAATGCAACTTTATAAACACTTAAGCCTAAACTTGATTTAAGCTTAAGCTTGACGCCTGTGTTGAAACAGCTCCAGTTCTGTAATCTGAGACAATGTTATTTTTTTGACTTTAGAGAGCCTTCTGAATGCAGTTACATAAAGAGTGTTACGACAGCTGATCATCTACGGTTTCAGACTTGTTAATTTGATTGTTATAGGTAGAGGACAGTTCAGGGAGAGGATAAGATGAATAAACACAGTTGGTCACATACAACTGGGACAACGATGTCTGGATCTTGAGGAGGTGATTATCAACTTATTCAATCAGAGCAGGAAAAAAGTAGAAGCGGGTCGATGCTCTTTGAGGATGCAACCTCTCACCTAATTGTATACAGACAAACAAAAGCTATTAGATGCGACACTCATTGTTTCAGTCAATCAATCAACTTAGTTTCTCTCTTCCTGCAGTAAATGTGTCTTTTTTTTCTCAAACCAAAACCTGGCTTTAGCCCTTTGGCAGGTTTTAGCTGAACAATAGCTTTCAATGTTGCTACCAAGATACAAATCAGAAATAAACCTACCAAAACAAACAAAAAAAAACACTGATTGAGTATTAAAACAACTACAGCTAAAATCTGCCATTTTGTTACAGAACCTTCTCCAATCATTTGAGTTAATGGATTTTTCAGCTGTTGCCCAACGAGCACACAAACGATGTGTTCACATATGGCCTTTACTTCACAGACCACATTCAGAGGGCAGGGCGTGCGTGCTCTCTGGTTTGTGTCATGTCATGGACTGGTGCTTAAAGACACTTTGCCCTTGTCTTCAGTCACTGCAGTCTGACCAAAGGAGAGGGTTTGGTGAAATTTCCTTCCTTTCTTTTAAGAATTTTCTCATATACTTTTCTTTTATTTCCAAATCCACATTTTAAAATTTGATACTTTCAATGTTAAGTCTTCCATGTGAATCATTTTTAGTTATAACATGTCTATGATGATGCAGATACTGGATGTATATCTGACACTATTTTCCACTCTTTGTATATATGTGAACAGTTGAGTGTGCATTGGAAGTCACAGGCACAATGGAAGCTTCAATTAAAGCTGAAATTAAAACTTAGCTTTGTGACCAACAACCTGCAAACAGCTGTGTTTTCTTGGTGTGTAGGTACATCTGTTATCCTAATGAAATATCTATTGTGTGCTGTGAAATGCTTCTTGCCATAATGGAATTCTAAAAAGTCTCTCATGCAAATGATTAGAAAAGAAAACCCTAAAAGTTTAAATATTAATACAAGTTGATCAGATTTGGTTCCTGTTGAAGTTCCCATACGAATAATTCTATGAATGTGGACGCTGTGGATCCTTCTTTTATGTTCCAGTAACCTTTAGGTGACGCATCAGCTGACCATATTTATAGTGTAATGGTCTATATTTATAGTGTAATGGAGATTAGCTGCTTCACAGCACAGATGGACAGTTCTTGGTATTTAAAGTGCAGGGGAACGCAGAGGCTGTTGAGGGGAGGGGGTCACTGCAGGCTGGTTGAAGCCGGAGTTGTTTACTGGTCTGCCTGTTTGCGCAAAGGTTATTCACGCACCGTTCTCAGGACCCCCTTTTTTAGCTTTGGGTCAAGAAAGCATGTGACCCTTCTTCTTTTGCCAGGTTTAGGGTTTAACCAGCTAATAGAAGTAACCTTATGAATGAAAGAATCCTACCTTTTTAGGCAGCTGAAATACTTTTAATACTTTAAATAATTAGTTATTGCCATTGATCTGTTTGTCCAAACACCTTTACACTATGGACACAGTAGTGCATTTAAATTCCAATAAATTCTCATGTAACATATTCTGTTTTGCAGCTACATTACAATTTATTGCCCCTTTGATGGATGGAAAGAAAATAAATGATGGACAATGTGAGCCAAAAATTCTGTAATGCCTTATTTATTTAAACAACTTCAGGACTTTTTAACAGCATGTAATATGTAAGATAAAATCATGTCAAAATCATGACATCAATTCATGTGTAGGTAGCAGTTCTAACACTATGCTAACAGTACTGAGACAGTTTATAAAGAGCAGATGAAGCAGCATTATTAATAGGGACGCATTTGTGTGTATGTTGCCATGCAATGGATAAGTGGAACAGTTTTAGATATGGAACAACATCATGACATATGTAACAGCGGGTGAAACGTTATACATGTGGAGGACACAGTTTTTGCATAGTCAACCTCATGACTTGACGTAAGCTTGCTGGGGCCTGACCTGGCACTGCTATGGAAAGTCACATTTGCAGAGGCATGCATGCACAGGACACCAACACTCCTATAACAAAGTGTTTCCCCTCCTTATCTTTTTCCTTTCAGTATCAGGTCCTCTCTTTGGGTGCTGCCAGTTTGCTTGCATAAATGCTAAAGGCTTGAGTGATTGCATACAGATGCTTTGCGCATCCACCCACCACTGTTCATGGTATGGATTGGCTGAGGAGCATGGTGGTTCTTTTGCCTGGAACATTTTGTAACTTCACTACTTGCAGGGAGGAGGGACGAGGGAATTCTTCAAACATCTGAACGAGTGCCGCATTTTCTTGTCGGGCATCGACACTGAGAAAAGGATGTTGGGCAAATGTTATCCCCCACAGAATGCTTGTCACCAGACGCCCCATGAAAACATTAAGGGAATCCAGACAGGCCTCTTTTCCTGATTGGCTGCAAATATCAACCAATAGAAACACAAGGTATGCTCTTTGATGTAAGTGTAGTAATATGAGATGCAATCCCTTGTGTGACAAAGGTGAAATTTTATGTAAACTTCAAATATGAAATGCATATATTAATGACATTGTCAGCTCATAAGTTAACTATAAAAAAAACATTAAAATTCTCTCAACGTGTTCTCAGAGAGTATGAGTCCATGCCAAGCTAGCAGTGACGCTGTCAGGAGCAGATCAACAAGTGCTCAAATATCCAGCTGTGTCTCACACTGTGGTAAACACGGGATACACATGACAGGTGTGTGTAACACTTGAGAGTCTGCCCCGCAGTCATGTGCAAAAGGTGCCCATATAAATTCAGGTCCCTTTCAACAGTGAACAGAGACTAAACAGCATGAGACAAGGACACCTAAAGGAACTAAACACCCAAAGGATTGTACACTCTGTTCACTGTCCTGGATTATAACTTCCCTGGAAACGTATAGAGGTACCTTTAATATTAAATCAACAGAGTATTCACGGTTTTTATGGGTTAAGACTCAACCTAATTTACTTTATATTTAATAAAGTACATGTATCAAAAAAATTAAATACTCAATATTTTAATTATTTTATTCATGAATGGTTTTTACACCGCTAAGTTGCAGCAGATGTGTAATGTAATACACAGTAATTGATGAAATGCGTGAACACAAAAAAAATTCACAAATAAATGTAAATGCTCAATTTTTCAGAGAGTGGTGGTATGCTGGCAGTCTCACTTCAAGCAGAGTTTATGGCCAAATGCATTTCCACAACAGAACCGCCTTCACAGACTCGTGTACTGCTTGAGAAAACTTGAAGCTTCTCTTTACTCTCACTTACAGGTATGCTCTATTATTTGCATTAACATTTTAATTATTAGTACAGTGTTACTGGTACTAATGTACTTATGTATGTTTCATAAAGGGGTGGCGATCACTGAAAATGTATACTCAAGTAAAAGTACAAATACTCTCATGAAAAATGACTCAAGTAAAGGTGAGGAGTGTCTGGTAAATAATGTAATCACTGTACAAGTTGCTAAACACTTTAATATCAACAATTTTTACTTGAAAGCTCAACAGACCACTACAGTTGCAAGATAAATTCATGTCATTAACCTTTGCCCTTCTTATGCTTTTGTATTGTTAAAGGACTACAAATAGAGAGGTTAAATGACAGTATTTAAATTAGTGATCCGGCGGTTTGAGGCAGAAACACTCCTGTATGTGTTGCCTTTTTAAATTTTCATATGAAAAGTGTGGCCAAATGAGGACAGAGATTTTTGAGCCACTTGTTCCGGGTTTCGTTCAGTCATTATGGTTTAAAGACAGGTGGTGCTGCTTTGTCTTTGAAGCAGCTGCAACTTTGCATGTGAAGTACAGGTGCCCTTATGTGCTCCCCCAGGCATTTAGAGCAGACTAGTTATAACAAAAGCAAATATAATAAGTTGATTACTTGCTCAAAAATATACTGACATAAAAAAAAGTAGTGTTTTTAAAAAGGGAAACACAAAAATGACTAATTCCTAAAAAAATACATTGAGAACTTGTGTTCTACCTGAAATGGACATCAACTCACCACTGATGTTATAATCAGAGCAAATAAAAATTATTAAATGTCATTATTCAAGATGAAACATGAACAGTTATATTCTCTGTATGTGTCTGGCTCATCTGTTTCACTATGTTTAGTGATGATTTATTTGTGTGTATGATGTAGTATGTGAGGTTCAGGGCGAGTAACATTAAGAGCAGTTCTTTCCATTCATGTCATCAGCCCAGGTCCAGATATGGTTGGCATTAAACCCAAAGACATGGCACCCTCTGCGTCAGTTAAGTTCTTCGGAGCAGGCACCGCCGCCTGCATAGCTGACCTCGTCACCTTTCCACTGGACACAGCCAAAGTCAGACTGCAGGTGTGAAGCACAGTGTTACAGTGTTTGAGAGGGTTTGACACGTTTTGACTTTAGATTATGTAACACAACAACTATTTTCAACCTGCTCAATGCTTCAATGTTGCCTTATTGCCCAGATTCAGGGAGAGTGCCAGAAAGCTGAGGGTGGCAGCAACATGAAGTATCGGGGGGTGTTTGGCACCATCACCACCATGGTGCGCACAGAGGGGCCCAGGAGTCTGTACAGCGGGCTGGTGGCAGGACTCCAGAGGCAGATGAGCTTTGCCTCTGTCCGAATTGGCCTCTATGACTCCATGAAGCAATTCTACACTCGAGGCACAGAGAGTGAGTAATGGTGTGTCATGTGAAACTGGCTGCATCTCTCCCACTGCTTGTTTGTGACTAACCCACATGTGCCGTACAGGTGCTGGGATTGTCACTCGGCTCATGGCTGGCTGTACCACAGGAGCAATGGCTGTGGCTTTTGCACAACCAACAGATGTGGTGAAGGTGCGTTTTCAAGCCCAGGTACGTCTGGCTGATGGTGGGAGGAGATATAACAGCACCTTGGACGCTTACAAGACCATTGCCCGAGATGAGGGAGTACGCGGCCTTTGGAAAGGTATCATTGCTACTTCAAACTTTAAAAAAATGCATTATAATGTATTGCTTTCTATGAAAAATCCCTCCACTGGTATGAACTTAACCTTTTCTATTCTTTTAGGTTGCATGCCCAACATCACTCGCAATGCCATTGTAAACTGTGCAGAGCTGGTGACCTATGACATGATCAAAGAGCTCATCCTGAAGTATGACCTGATGACAGGTGAGGTGGTAAAGCAAACCAACTAAAGAAGTGCAGCTTTCAGTTCCTTTTCACTCACAGCTAAATGCAAACATTACATAATGTAAGAGGATGTGACTTTGTTTCTGTTCCCTAACAGACAACCTGCCGTGCCATTTCACTGCTGCCTTTGGCGCAGGCTTCTGCACAACAGTCGTGGCTTCTCCTGTGGACGTAGTCAAAACACGGTTTATGAATTCAGGTTCTGGCCAGTACAGCAGTGCTATCAACTGTGCTCTCAGCATGCTGAAACATGAAGGACCCACAGCCTTCTATAAAGGGTAAACAAGCTTATGTAACAGTCAATCACATGGCGACAAATGAACCTGTTTGGGACACCTCTTTAACTCTTTTTCCATTGTCTCCTGTAGGTTCATGCCTTCTTTCCTGCGTCTGGGGTCCTGGAACATTGTAATGTTTGTGACATATGAACAAATAAAAAGAGGTATGACGAAAGCACAACGGTGTTGGGAGGCGCCGTTTTGACCTCCTTGCTTGTCAATCTGTTATTTCAGCAAGGACTGTGTCAAAACAAAGTGTGAACCAGCGGTCGGAAAGAGAGACCTGTATGTGGCAGGAAGCTGAAAGACTTCCTGAATGAACTCAGTCTGAATTGTTGCAAAACAAGAAATTATTTAAGGACTCAAGCAGAAAGAGACATTTTGTTCATTGTGACGGTGAGTTCCTCCTTTGAAAAATGCTTCTTCAGGTTTAAAAGATAAATGTGAAAGTGTAATTCCAGAAGGTTATGTTTCCTCTTATTTATCGATATAGTAAAACCTTAATCAGCTGGCTGCTAGGTAGTTTTAAAGATTGATTTTCATGTTTACAAGAATGAACTGTGAGATGATACGCACATATTTAATGTCAAAATATATCTGTATTTGTTATTTAGGGACAGCACATTAGACAGATTGAGTCTGGCACAGAAACAGTGACCATTTCTATGTTTCTTATGTTACTTTCTGTATTGTAGATTGTTTACAGTGTTTACCATTGTGTTTGCATGAAGTCAGGGGTTTGTAGTTTAATCTATGCACTGCTTGTTGTCAATAGTCTGATTTATTGCAGGTCGATAAATCATAAAAATGTTGTAATTCCAAAATTAATAAATGAAATGCCAATTTTTCCTGGTCTATCATTTAATTTCACTGCACCCTAGAATACAGTTTAAATAGTGGAATTGAACATTAAAAAGTTCATAAAACGAAAGGTGGAGCAATGAATAAGATTGTTTCATAAAATTGTTGAAACAAAATGAGGAGCATCTTAGGATTTAAGAGGAATAGTAATCTGTAATTTAGTTTAACTGTGAAAAAAAAATCTTAATTTTTTTTAGGCAAATGCTGCAATTTAACAGGATTCACACACACACAAACATACACACACATAATACATGTATACAGAAATAACAAAACAAGAAGAAATTGTTCACTTGTGGTTTTTGACCAGTTGAAGTCATTAACAGTATCTTTCAATCAACCGCCTCATTTAAAATAGCAGGAATAACAGATACACAACATGACTCTGAACACAAACACAAAGCTGTGTTGAGGTCTAAAGGGGTCTAAACATAAGGATCTAATTTGGTGAATAATGTGCTCTTGTATTCTCAGCATGACTCAGCATTTCTCCCTTAAATCTGTACGCTGTAGAGACCTTAAAACTGATCAATCGATGATAAACAAATTAACGCAAGTTAGAAAACCTATTTTTGCAACAATACCTTTAATTTGTTTTTCATAAAACATAGTTAAAGCAACCAGATGTATGGTTGTTGTGGTTTTTAATGTCTGCTGTGGTGTTTTTGGTGTTCTGCAGGCATTATAGAGAGGAAGTGTGATTATAAGACAACAAGACAGAGACACCAAGAATATAAAATACACAATAACAAAATGAGGCAACTTAAACCACAGCTGTTTGTCACACAGAAAGGTTTGTGGTCTGTCCATTCGACCAGCAGCAAACACATAAATCGATATGGTGGTGGGGCCCCAGCAGCACCACATACCATGATGTAACAGCTCCATGGCAGTATTTAAAGAGGCGCCTCTCCTACCCACACTGCTGCATCCTGTTCATTCACTGATTCATTTGGACATTTTTTCGCTTAGAGAGGCTTTTTAACAGGCATTTAAATTTAAACCTATCAAACAACAGTACAACAGTACAACAAGAATCTTCAATATCACTTTTTTGTTGGTATTTATTTTTGTTAATACTGTTTCACTGTTATTTTTTTTTATTTTTAGGCCTTACTTCTGGCTTTTCCAGGACTTGGAGTATGATTTTAAGGTTAATCTCTTCTAAAAAATCTTCTATGGAAAAACAAGGAAAACAGTTTATAGCTGAGTCAAAATTCAGCCAGCGAGACACCTTCAGAGAATCTTTCTGTTCCAAACTCCAAAAACGGTAAGAATCACTGAATAAAATCAAGAATTTAAAATGCATGAAAAAATGACAGAAATTGTTTGTTTGTAATTGACATTTTGGGCATTTTAACACATATGAGACCAGCCCTTCCTGTCTGCACATAATGTGCTGAACATCCGTCTTTCATTTCATGGGGTGTGTTTTGGTGTCTCTCTTTCTCAGACTTTGAAGGAGCTTCTTGTCTTGTCCACATTATTAAGCCATTTCTTCAGTCCAAATATTGATAAAAAGTAATTTTGGAAAATGGTTGGGTTTGGACCTGCTGATGTGCCTCCATCAGCAGCAGTGAAGTTTGTGGGAGCAGGAACTGCAGCCTGCATTGCTGACCTGCTCACTTTTCCTCTCGACACAGCCAAAGTGCGGCTGCAGGTAACAAGCATTAACCTTCCCATCAGCACTTCATATTGTGATACTGAGAAGTTTGAAAACTTAGTATTTGATAAACATTTAACAAATCAAGTGTGTCCATTAAGTATTTTAGGCATCTTCTTTTATCCTAACATGACCTTTTATCCTGCACAGATTCAAGGAGAAGCGAAAGCTTCAGCAGCTGCAGGAAGAGAGTCTGTAGTGAAGTATCGAGGAGTGTTTGGCACCATCACCACCATGGTGCGCACAGAGGGGCCCAAGAGTCTTTACAGTGGACTGGTGGCAGGACTCCAGAGGCAGATGAGCTTCGCCTCTGTCCGTATTGGTCTCTATGACTCTGTAAAACAGTTCTACACTAAAGGCTCTGATCGTAAGTACCAATGAATGTAGTCTAATTACATATCTGAGAGTCCTGATCAAATCCAGCCTGACATCTCCTTCCCCTCTGGCTAAGATGTTGGTATTGGCAGTCGGCTGCTTGCAGGATGTACCACAGGTGCCATGGCGGTCGCTTTCGCTCAGCCTACAGATGTTGTGAAAGTTCGCTTCCAGGCACAGGCTAGGTCTCCTGGGCATGCCAGACGCTACTGTGGCACCATTGATGCTTACAAGACCATAGCCAAGAAAGAAGGCATTCGTGGTCTGTGGAAAGGTGGGCTTAAAATGATTATTTGAATAGTTAAGAATACTGATTTATTTCTTATGATAAATCTTCTAAAATCTGCTTTCATATTACTTTGTAACGCAGGTACAGCTCCAAACATTGCACGAAATGCAATTGTTAACTGCACTGAGCTGGTGACATATGATATAATCAAGGACACACTCCTCAGGTCCACTCCACTGACAGGTAAAACATAGTTGTTGCAGTACTCATTGATACAGAGGCACAATCTCTCTGCAAAAGTTAAGTTCAGCATTTACTCCACAGATAATCTGCCCTGCCACTTTGCGTCCGCCTTCGGTGCAGGGTTATGCACAACAGTGATTGCCTCTCCAGTTGATGTGGTCAAGACAAGATATATGAACGCTGCTCTCGGCCAGTATAGTAGTGTTCTCAATTGTGCTGCTGCCATGATGACCAAAGAAGGACTGTTTGCTTTTTATAAGGGGTAAGCATTGACAGCATGGTCAATGTATTTAAAGGACTAATGAGGAAATTAAGCAATTTATACAGCAGGGGGAAGGACACCAGTGGCTCTAAACTGAATGTATAAAACAGCTACTAAGATGGACAGAATGCATACATCATATGCTTTTCTGTTCTCTGCTCTTTAGGTTCATGCCATCTTTCTTGCGTCTGGGCTCCTGGAACGTGGTGATGTTCATAACATATGAGCAGCTGAAACGGGCCATGATGGCAGCGAATAACACAAGCACAACTACGCTGTAACAACTACTGTCTGTCAGAAGGTTGATGTTGCTGCATGGTGTTTACAAATGTGTTTCATATCTCTGGCGCCCTGGTGTACATTTTAGCTCAGAGTAGAGGTAAAGCTATACTGTTGATAACCCTCTCTCTTATGACAGAAATATAATCACATTAATTTTTAGTCATAGGAAAGCAACATGTTCATTATTTAAAAGCCAGAGCTTGTTTGATCAGCTGCTTCCTCTCAGCGGAGAGCTTCTCTGGAAACTTGGTGTCAAAAGTGATGATGAGGTTTCCGTGCTGTGAAGGGTCCTGGGACAGTGGCATTCCCTCTCCAGTCACCACTTTTGTGTATGTAGGGCTGATGTGTTGTGACAAATGAATCAGAGACAGGAAAACAGTAATTAATATAGATGATTCCCAAAAGATATTATTCTAGAAATGTTAAAGTGCTTACATAAACTGCATGAGTATCTAATGTTCATCTCCTTCTGCTTTGATCTTAATGTTTATTATCCATTCAGCTGTTAGAATATCTGAGTTCAATGTGAAATTAATAGGATTACAAATGAATGTTTGGCCCAGTTATATGAAAGCACTTACTGCACAATGTCATTGATGGGAATACTGAGTAGTCTCCCATCTAGTGTCTCCACATCCACAGAGAAACCAGTCAAGGCCTGTGTGGAGGATTAAGTGTTTACTCTGAATCTCTAAGTATGACTAATAATAAAATCCAATTTCTGTCTCTTAATAACATGACTCACCATCTCCAGAGAGATCTGCACCTTGTAGATCAGGTCGTTGGCTTGTCTAACAAACAGAGGATGTTTCTTCTGTCGCACGATGAACACAATATCTGCAGGGATGCTGTTGGGTCCCTAAATATAAAATTCAGCAAGATGGTAACCTTGTATTTGGGCTCTTTTCTTAAAACAGTACTCAGAGTTAAGCCTGTTAAAGAATAACTTTGTGTGTATACTTTATTTAACACTAGCAAAATCAATCAAGTAAAACAAAGGAGGTAATGGAAACCAAGTTCTTCATCATTATGTTATATGTTTTTGTCCTTATAAGCATGCACGAGCACCTCAATAGAGATCTACTGAGGCCACCTACTGGTGAGTGGAAAGTATTACCCCTAATAATGGAATTACACAGTGCACTTTGAGAATTTCCTAAAATAATGCTTTACTAATGATTTCAAATGAAACCATTACTCCCTTTTATATTTATCCGATTCAAAATGATCTAGTTTTGCACTCTGCTTTAAACAGCTTGAGCATACTTGTCAGTACCATCTCAAAAGTTTTTTTTAATTATTTTTTTATTTTATCATGCCACTGGCATTTACCCACCTCTGACAGAGATGCCTACAGATCTTTCTATT
This sequence comes from Acanthurus tractus, assembly GCA_029783725.1. NCBI lineage: Eukaryota > Metazoa > Chordata > Actinopteri > Acanthuriformes > Acanthuridae > Acanthurus > Acanthurus tractus. Next base: position 8,331,641 of record JAQNCA010000006.1, read on the forward strand.
CTTACAAATTCCAAAGGTTGTAATAACATGACATACATTTGCACAAAGTTGCACTATTACAGTGTCTGCAAAATGTATAGGCTAAACTTCAGAGAAACAAAACCCAAGGAGCCGCAAAAAAGAACAAATTATTCAGCTTTAGCAATACATTTTGTGATTCTCATCCAAAACTATACATACTGGTTTAAAAGTCACTTGCCAGATTTTCCTCTAAAGAAAAACACTAGAAGTGGAGCCTGTAAATAGTTGAGTCCAATTACCTAAGAAATTAGCTCTTCAAGCAAAGACAGTTATGCTAATAAGCACCAGGGACAGAGCCAAAGGCCAAAACTGTGGTGAGCACTAGTCAGAAAATGGAGTTGTGTATAGCTCTCTTACCTGATCTCCCTCTTTAGGGAAAACTATTCTTGTGCCCTCTTTCCATCCAGGCTTCACATCTATACTCAAAATCTTGTCTTTGATACTGGATGTGCATCCATCCTCATTCATAACCTGTTTAACACATATGGCAAACATGAATAATGTATTTCATTCAGTGTGTTTTTTAGATGTTGTTTTAACTGAGAAGTTTAATTTAAGTCCTTTTAAACGTGTGTCTGTGAAGAGCTCTCAATTTAACTTCATGGATGTTCGAGTTTAAGCACTCTAAAGCTGCTAGATGAGAGAAGAGCGCCGTCACGTGCAGTTGCTCTTACCCTGCGAGAGATCTTAATCTTTTTTGTGCATCCATGGAAGAGATCATCTAAGGACAAGTGAAAGTCTCTCTCTATATGAGAATCTTGTGTCTTCACTGCTGCTGGTTTCAGACCCCCTAAATGCAGTGGTGCATCATGTGTATAGTCTAGCAAAAAATAAAATATAGTTGATGTCGATAGTATGAAATTTGACTGAGAACATTCACAGCGTGGGCTTTTTTTTTTTTTTTTTTACCTGCAAATGGGTTGTCACCTCCAAAAAACTGCCTGAATGTTTTGTCTGGGTTGCCATGGTAAGCATATTTAGATGACCAAGCCCCATTGGTGCCAAACTCAGGTGGGATGCCGCCTTTTAAACCCTCCTCGCCAAACTTGTCATAGGTTGCCTTTTTCTGAGCTGTCACAAAGAGCACAGATATTGTTATAGACAGGTAAAACATTGTTATTTCATTAAGGGGTAGAATATTTCATTGATTTAGTTAGTTGGTAGGATTAAATGGGCTTTTCTTAAAAAGCTACTTTTGATTAAAAGTTTCCATTTGCTTTTATCTGTTACCATTATTATTCATATTCTGACTATATCCCTTATTAATTAAATAACCTTTCCTTTTTCCACTATATATTCCACTAACCCTAACCCTCCAATCTTTCCTTTACTCGATTTTTAACTCAACTTGTTTTTATCTTCGCTCTCGCTGAATGTTACTTTAAAGCTGCGATTTCCAAACTTTTTCTGAGAACATGGAACAAATGTTACAAATAACGTTTGTAACCTTTAAATTGTAAACATGTACATTGGGAACCGTGTCTTTGAGAGCGCATGCACTCGTCGGACAATCGACTTTTAATTGATATTTTAACCCAATACTTAGCTAGCTAACGTGATGGGACGCAGAAACTACCGGCCTCCGGGTTTTACTTACGGTCGCTCAGGACATCGTAGGCTTCACCAAGCTGACTGAATTTCTCGACACTTCCTGTTTCTTTGCTCGGATGAAATTTCAACGCAAGAAGTCGATAACTGTGTAAAATAAAATAGGAAAAGTATAAGAACAAGGACAACATGCCCAACGTAAGACGGGGGAGTTTTAAAGGCTTTTCAACGGTTGGTATTTTAACAAAAAACTTACGCCTGTTTGATCTGTGCATATGTTGCATTTCTGTTTATCTCCAGAGTCTGGTAGTATTCGCTGTCCATTATGGCTTTAAATGTCTGAAATTCACGCAAAGCTCAGTGTCTTTGCCTTTAACGTGGTTCGAATAACAAGACTTTAACACTATTAAAACTAGAAGCAGCAGTTGTTTAACCTAGTTTCCAGGGTAACAGCTGTTTCGAGGAGTCTCGCGAGACTTACAATAATGGCTTTGGTTAGCTGATCGTGATCGTGGACAATAATCCACATACGAGAAAAAAATGACAAAATATTTAACTTTCTTACATTACATATAATGTACAGTTCTAAATCTTAGTGATGAGTGTTGCAAAGCGGAACAGTCGTTATTGTTAGTAGGCAGCAATGTAAAACTTACCTGAGACTCTTAATTTTAAGCAGAAGTTAAGCAGAATTTTAACAATCATCTAAAATAATAATGGCAACAGGCCTTTTTTTTGACAAACTGTACAGCAACCATGAAAGAAAGAGCCAGAAATGAATTAAATATGGTTATTTGTCTGACCTGTGTCTGACCTGACCTCATGCACTTTACATGCACTGACAAGTCAAGTGCATGTAAAGTGCATGTCAGTGCATGTTATTACTGTCAGTCATTTAGTTCACTGAGCAACTTTCTGCTTTTGAAGCACAGTCACTATCGTCTCCGCTTCTGCTGAGTGAGGCTGAAGACCAGGGACAGATCATCATCTCTACAATAGTCAGAGTACTTTACAATTTTTAATTTCTACAAAAAGTTAACATGCAGATCACTGGAATTGAATGTTAAAGCTGTAAATAAGACACAGATAAACTCCGCCAGCAGTGACAAGTGTATTTTTATTCTTTCCTTTAAAACCATTCCAGACAGAAACGTTAAGGACTACTATGCTATACAATTCGGACTCTTCTCCGCAAGTTAACACAAAAATTGCACTGAATTATCAGTATGATCAAATTGCCATTTAGAGATGGCAGAGGAACAGCAGACGCTCTATACTGATTCTGTTAAAGGTGGTCCAGATGGATGCATATTTCATTAGCGATTCAGGAATCATACCAAAAGTGAAGATATTAACAGCAATAAAAAAAAAGGAAACATGAATCCAATAGAAATAAATATTACAAGTCATTGTGGATTAAATACACAAGTAGAATAATCACTAACAAAAGATCAATGCCAAAAACAAAATCAGGCAAGATATCATTTAAGTGTTCGTAAAACTTTATCCCAAACTTAAACTAGATAAACCAAGGAAGCCCTCTATAATTTAACTCCAAAGGGTAAATAACTCCATATCTACTGCTTATGTTGGGTCTTATGAAGATGACTCTTAATATATGAGAAAATACTCCTCAAACACTATCATCAATGAAAGTTTTAATCTATGACAGTTGTAGTCTTTAGAAAATAAAGTTAAAGGTCTACCCAAATAAAAAGGTAATAGAAAATGGAAGCCAAGGTAAAAAAAAAAAAAAAAAAACAATCTTGAAGGACAGACTGTGGGACAAGAGGAAGGACGGTAAATGAGAATCGAGCAGTGATAGTGTTGTTTTTGTTATGTCATATATTTTTGATGGTCTGAGACCATGCAGTGGTTTGTGACTGTAAACATCTTTTCAGATCACGCTGGTATATTTTGAGGAGATCTGTGACTCTGCTGGTGCAGGTACCACAAACCGTGTTTAAAATAAGCTCACAGCTGCCCCTTCAAACTTCAGCTGCATCATGGGTCTGTACAGTGTAGGTGTCGACAGAGATGTCCTAGCTGGTTTACTTTAGAACAAATCAACAATCATTTCCATGTATTATTATTATAGACAGTTAAAAAAAATGTTTATAATTTATGAATTAATCATAGTATTCCCATTGTGCTTTAAGCTTTAAGCAATGTTTGATGTTTTAAGAAACACAGACTTTGATTTAATGTCTAAAACACACATTTTTCTTTCTTTCAGTTTGGTACAAAAAGTCACTTTTCAACACAAACTTGCTTTAATTCATTCATTACTCTGCAATCATGATCTTTGTCATTCTGAAGCTTCAGATAAGAGTTCTGTTAAGAAGGCTGAGCTCCAACTGTGAATACTGCCTTAACATATGCTTTATACAGTGCAGATGTTCAGCTTAGGTGATTTCTGACTTTTCAGAGCATCCTGATGAGAGCGCAGGTTTGCACAATGATGACGACAACGGATATAGTGTTCTCTTTCAGGCTGGGGAACAGAGGCAGGCGCAGTGAGGGTTAAAGATACAGAAAAAAACTGACTGGATTTGAGAGAAAGCCAGTGAGAGAGATATTAAGCGGTAACAAAAACGGGCATTAGCAGGAACATCCTCCTTCACTGGCAGGAAGCTCTGGTGGTTTCTCCAGCTTAATGTCAATCACTGAAGGGTTTAAAATTAAGGAACATCACAGAACAGCAAAATGCAACTCTAAAATAAACACAAGAGTTTTTTGAGCTGCACAAAACTGCATTCCAGAATGAAAGTGTTTCTCAGTTTATCCAGAATTAAATTCTGGAATGCTAAATTGCTGGAATGCTGGAATTCTGAACTGAAAAAAGGATAAATCTCAAACTATTTACATCCCACAGAATTTTCCTGCGCATATACATTTACAAGGTTGTAAAGTGGATTAATTCTCTTTGAGGTGCTCATCTGGGCTTGAGATCACTTAAGTAGTATAACACTAGTGTAATTTCAATACGTGATTTTTGTCACCAAATAAAAATAAGAACGGTACAAAACAAAACAAAAGACTTAAGAGGTTCATTACTCAGTTCTGTACTTCATCCGTTCAGAGCACCACCAGCATGTGAAACCGTACCAAAAATCTATCTTTGCAGTACAAAATTCATATACAATCTGAACATACAGATCAACAGTAAGAAGTGGTTAATGTTGGAGGAGTTGTTTCAGAAGTTTCTGTGGGCGTTCCACACTGTTTTAGTCATGACTCAGGCGCACTGAAAATCCATTGTTACTGCTGTAAATCAAAGCTGACAGCAGCCTAGAGGTGATGAGTATTTTAATCCTTAAAAAAAGACTTTTGGTGAAGTATCTCTTTAAGATTGTATCCAGTAAAAAAGTCAGTGAGTTGCACAGCATGTCCTCTCACTGGTAAAGTAAATCTAAAGGAACATTTGAGTTTAACAACAATAGCTTGCAGTCACTAGATTTTTCCTCTGGCAGGGGCTATCAGTAACAGAGCAAGGAGAACTCCTGACCTCTGTCACATCAGACACCAACACTGACAAGTACACAAAGGATACTGTCCTCCCTACTCTTGTCTTGTGTGGTATCCATGCCAGGGAGAGCTGCTGCCACACGACGGAAAAGCTGGAGGGAAAAGAGAGCCAGATGTATTCTGTCAGACAAGGAAATGTACTCGGAAGGATGACAATAACACAAGATGGAATTAAGATAATGTGCTGTGTATGTTCCCATAACATGATTTTGCAAGGTTGAACTTGAAGCTCGCGCAGAGGAAGACGCCCACCAGAACTTTTGCCAAATTTGATTTAAATTAAGCAGCATTTGTCTGAGATGATGAAAAAAAAACATACTTCTGCACTCTAGAAGTGGCTTCAGATGAGCAAGTAATTTTGCCTTACTGAGACCTTCCACTGAGAGAGCTGAGGGCAATTTAAGTGAATTGATGGATTCAAATGAATTATAAAAAAGGACAGTTTTAATGTATGCTGATACTCAACATGCCTTTCCCTGACTGGATAGTATCACAGAGAAGTAGCTTTGATAAACATGCAAATTACACAGCAATAAAAATAAGCTATTTTGATAATCAGTGGAAAGGGGGAGGATTGGTTTGCAACCTCTGACCCACCTTTAGGGCTGGATAATCAAAGTTGGCCAATACCAATCACAACTTATGGCAGGTGGGAGAGAGCTTGAGACCAAATTCACATACCTCACTTGCCACTAGAGGAAGCTGATCTTTAAATCTTTACGCTCGCATGCGTGTGTGAAATAGAAGCCAATCAAAAGAGAGCATGAGCACTATTAACACACTCACACACACAAAGGTGCACACGCTCTACCTGTTTGACATTGTAGCCTGTCTTTGCACTTGTCTCAATAAACAGAACATTCATCTCTTTCGCTCTCTGTTCTCCCTCCTCTGTGGTTATTTGTCTGTGATGAGCCAAGAATCACGGCGTACAAAACACAAACATCCATGGGGACAAGCACAAAACACCACAGACATCGACAAAAAGACAAGGGGGAAGAAAATACAAACTGTGATTAAGCTGAAGGGGACTGACAAGCCGTGCCCCTTCCTGCTTCTTCTGCCACCTCTGCTCCGGACCAAATGTCATCCAGTAGACCTTCAAACTGCATTAGCTGAGCTCCAAAACAGAGACAGCAGGATTTAAATTTGAACCAAAAATGACCCAGTTTGAACTCTTAAGATCCAGCTGCTGGAACAAATTTGGAGACCTTTGGAGGTGGAGCCCAGGTGGCAGCATCTACAGCAGGACTAAAGAGCACGACTCACACACACTCTTACCTGCTTCACGTTGTAGCCAGCTTTCGCACTAGTCTCAATAAACATTACATTTAGTTCTTTGGCTTTCCGCTCACCCTCCTCAATAGATACTTGCCTGCAATAAAAGGGGAGTTAAGAGATGCACAACAAAAGATATTATACAAAAGGTGGATGAAAGTCTTTTCACACAATGGACACCGTCAGTTAAAAAATCATTAACCATCAGAGCTGGCAACTATCAGTTCATTTATGAACTTAATCTGTTAACAATCAACTGATCAATATGTTCAAACAATGAGGGCTGAAACAAAGAAAAAAGAAAAAGAAAAAAGACAATCACAGCTTTGACATTAACAAAGGACAGAGGAAACTAATGCTGCCTCTGAAAAGACTGACAGGCAAGCAGCAACAATCAATAACTTAAAGAAAGGAGCCTACGTGCACAGAGGCAGGAAGAGGGAAAAACAGATTACCTTTTATCTGCAAGGTCTGTCTTGTTTCCCACCAACATGATGATGACATCACTTCCTCTCTCCGTTCTCACATCATCAATCCATTTTGTGGTTTGCTGGAAGGAGTTGACATCTGAAAAGAAAGACAACAGAGAAGCAGGTAGCAGGGAATCAGTGTTCAGGAGATGAGATGGCTTTAAAATCAGGAAAGTTTGTGTGACAGTGAGACAATAACGAAGCAGAACTACATCTTGGACAAAGCTTGACCCAATCTGACTTGTACATTTGCAATGACAGGATTTTAAAAGTAAAACAAAAGGTATGTATGCATTAAATTATGCAACTTAAAAAACACAGCATGTTTATGCACCAGGACAAGGCAGATGTGGCATGCTTGTAAAACATCTGAGTGCATGGCCAATCAACCTACTTGTGATGTCGTACACTACAACAGCAGCAGCAGAGTCTCTGATATAACTTGGGATGAGGCTACGAAACCGCTCCTGCCCAGCTGTGTCCCACAACTGCAACCTGATCTGTGAGGCAGGAAGGGGAAGGGGATGGGAGGATAAATAAAAAGAGGAGAAACAAAAAAACAAACAGAAGGGATGACAATAAAACAAGGAAAAAAACAAGTTGAGAAATGAGGTTATGATGACAAAAAGCAAACTAAAAGAAAACTAAATAGTGTCAGACGAATGAGAGAAGACAGAGAGAAGGCAAAGAGCACGTAGTGCATGCAGGTAGTGAATGACCACCAGAAAGAGCAAGCTGTCTGGGCCTGGGGAGGGGGGGGAAGAGAAACAAATAATCACCTTTCACTTGCCATCAACCCTCCTTTCTTGATCAAGTAAGGTGTTTAATTTTAAAACAGAAATGAAGAGAACAGATGGAAGAGGCAGGAAGGAAGGGAAGAAAACTTGTGTTGAGGGGACAAGCAAAGAAAGTGAGGACCGTCTGCAAGGTACTTAAACGCCTCAAGCTCACGCTTGGACGACTAAACAAATGCTGCATGGGCTTGTTAGAAAAACACGACTGAATTCCTCAAGACATCACAAAATTCAGCACTCAGTATTTCAGTGCTGCTGATATTATCTCCACCAGAACATTAGAGTAACTTAGAAGTTTCTCCAATCTGAATACAGACAAGAACAAACAGAAATCAAGGCATGTTTGAAGACGAGCAGCAAAAGAACAAAAAGAGAAAAAAGCCAACTTACTGTTCTGTCTTCGAGGTACATGGTTTTTGAAAGGAAATCTATTCCTATTGTGGCCTGAAAACAGGTAGCAAGTATTTAATATATAAAATATGCATAATTATAATTTATTAGAATAGAAGAACAATATGAACATTATCAATGCTGAAATTAAATGGAGGTGTTAGTCTCACTTGGTAAGTGTTGTCGAAGCTGTCATACATGAACCTGGTGATCAGCGAAGTCTTTCCCACTAAAATCAAACAGAAACAATAAAATACCGATCAGATGTTTCCTTGTATTTTGTAGCTTAATTTTCTTTTAATACAACAACCACAATTCTCAAGTAAGTTTTCAGTTAATGATTCTTTTAATAAGTGATGCATCTATTGTTTCGCCTACTTTTTTTTCTTACCAGCTGATGAATGGCTAACTATAAGATGTAAAAAAATGTAGTCAATTCTAAATCACGAGTCTGCAACACAGTGCACATTACGCCATCATATAAACTACCGTATAGGTCTTTCTCATGTTTTACATAGCTAACAACATGAAAAGCTACCAAATAACATAAAAGGATAGACTACCTAGTGTAAGCAGTAAAGAGTTGAGAATAACATAAAGACTGTGTTAAGTAAACCACAGATGAAGAACTCTAAAATGTTCATGTAACTCCCTCTCCCCTCTGAAAGTTACTATGCAATAAAAGGTGTGGTGAAGTTGAAAGGTTAAGGAATGTTGAGAAACAAGTTGAATTGGGAACCGGGGGTTCCACATTTATTTCTTTTTGAAATACAGTGCTTCGCTATGTTCAATCAGGAGCTGCTAAGCTTTGATGAGGATTTTAGGTGCTTTGTACCTCTACTGAAAAATTGTCATTTGTGACAATATTCTACATTCTCTAAGCGTGGAAGCAGTAAAAAGATTGATAAAATGTTTTATAGCTTTGCTGATATTTACTGGTAAAACATTGCTTTGAGCACAGAGACAAAGTAACAGAGTCGCTTGTATGGCTGTTACAAGCAACAGACTGGACTCCTGAGCCTTGAACTGTTTTGCTGAGCTCAAGTTACATGATCAGTTACACTGTGCCTCAAGTGATGGTGACATGGCCAAAGCTAACGCTGCTGTTTACATTTTTACAGAAATCCAAAGTTGATCATAGAGTGTCTGACAAACAAAGTCTACCTTGATAAGAGTGGGAAGTCACGTCACATGACAGTAAACCTGTAGAAAATAATTACTGGCAAAGAAGAGACTGTAGCCTTATCTACACTACCATATCAATATCATTGCTAGTAAAAAATCTCTTCAGTAAGTGTTTGTTACATTAACTAAGTCAGCTGGCCACTGGCTGTTTTTAGCACCACAGGAGTGCCATGTCATATACTACTACTTAATCATCCTTTGACTTCAATTCAATTCAACTTCATAGATTTGGCATACCTAGGCAACACTCCTTGCTTATTATTTTTCCAGACTATGTAGTTTTTAAAACTGGTTTTAAAACTGGTTTTAAAAGATTATCACTATCATATTAATAGTGTATATCAACAAATACCTAAAGATGAAATCAGTATTAGAAGGGAAAATGTTTATATCTGTTCTTCTAAATTTTACATAATAAAGCCCAGAATTCAGCTATTTTTTGTCCGTGGAACTCCTTTTGAACTACTTTATTGAACTTTAAAATGAACAATCCCCCCTTTACCTTTTGAAAAACAAATAACTGATTGCTTAACACGGATCTATACAACATGTGTTAAATTTGATTGAAAAGACGTAAGATACAGGGTAAAATGACTGTACATAGCTCCTCGGCAAGACAAACTGATCTGATTGTGCAAACAACTAATATTTGTTCGTGCTTTGATTGAAATTTGTTGCATTCTTCTAAGCACACCAACAGTACCTTCAGCTTAGCTATTCAGCTTAGACTGTAGCTATAATAGTTGCTTCAAGTTTACTTATAATAGCAAGACAAAATACGTTTGATGTTATTATCCGTAATGTTATATGTAGAGCACTTTTAAGACTTTAAGACAGTAATGTTACGCACCCTGTTTACCACTTAATTGACACTTGTAACCTTGTTGCAATCATCACCTCCACTAATGGTATGTTATCACGACTGGCCACGTAACTCCATTGACTAACGAACAAGTCGATTTCCACAGACATTACTTCATCTACCAGGAAGACATGGCATTGCAATTTTTATGAAGCCAGCGTGGACAAGCAGTAAGTTATTACGGTGTCGCAATGCTGCAAGTTTAACGATACACAGCTAATGTTAGCTAGCTAACCGGTAAACGTTTATCATCCAAGCTATCCATCAAACTCTGGCGTTAGCAACGTCTCCTGTACAGCATATTTTAGATTATGGCTCATCTCCCACCAACATTAAACGTAAATGAAAAACTTACCACTCTGTTCCCCGAGAAAGACCAATTTAAATTTTCTTAGAGGGTTTCCGAAGTCTCCGGCCGTCGACATGACTGTATATAATAAACCCTGACGTTACTTTTCGTGAGCTCCCCAGCTAGCCAGCTAATGCTAGCTAACCAGCGGTTGTCGGATATTAAATGTCCAGTATCCGTAACGTTTGACTGGTTTGCCAACCTTCTTTACAGGCCAGCTAGTGAGGTTTTGTGTGCTACAATCCCTCCTTTGAGCCTCAAGACACTCCCTAATACCTCACTAACTACTGTGGCAAAGTTAGCATTACTGTCGGCTCTCTGACATGTCTGGACCTAGAAGACACCTCACTCTTCTTCTTTACACTCAAACTTGATACTGTTTGGCTCGTTATGCATATTGTTATACTGCCCTCTACTGATGGAGAAAAAAAACAATGATAATGAGGTTTGGCCCTGTCCCAGAGGAATGCAATATAAACTTTAACACGAATTAGCATTAACCATTTTTCACATTTTTTTAACCAACTGAACGCTCTGTTGGCAAAAAGAAGAATACCAAAAAAACAAACTGTGATTGAAGTATGTTATATTCTTGTGTAGCCACAAGAGGGCGTACTCACCACAGCAGCGGATCACCTAAGCAACATTTTTAATAATCTCAATCATCAGCTGTCCTAAGGAGCTTGATTGTGGCATACGCTGATAGAACAATAAAATTCTTCATTAGTTTTTCATTTTTATTCTAAATTTAGTGTTTAAAATGAAACACGTATCAAACATTTACTGTCTTCACTTTTTCCTGTAGAAGCTTCAGTAGCAGAAGTTATGTGAGTTACTTGTCTTCCTAAATCTTTTCAGGGCTCTATGTTTTCACCTCCTATATGCTTGATTTAAATGTACATATAAAATTAGTAATTTCTTTACATAATCCCTACTCTTCTTCCACTAGTGACTGTAATAATTAGATATACTGGTGTAATAGTAATGGTGTAATAGTAATGCTTCAGTTTTGATGCACCAGGGTAGACTATTTTGAGACATCACTGCAATATGCACATATAATCTCTTATATGGGTTATATTAGTGCCAGGTTTTGCTGGCAACCCTTTAACATCAAGCCAACTGGCAAATCTTTGTGAATAAAATTAAATCACAGTTATGGGTAGCAGTATGTAGGTGTGAAAAAGGGAAGTCTAACTTGTTATATCAGACACTTTTTAAATTAGTATCACGCTGTAATGTTTACAGGACCAACTGTAGCTCTCATTTGGTTGCTTATGACCTCCAGCTTCTTGCACAGATGCTGTCCAGAAGGTTGAAGCCCTGTGGCAACATACAAGCTGATTTGACTGGCTTGCTTCCCCCAAAGACAGTCAAACATATGAAAAAATAAACTTAATTTCCAAAGAGACATATAAAGATTGCATGTGGTTGTAGTACCAATGATTTTTCTAATTTTTTGCATCTGTATCTGTAAATCTTTCTTATTGAGGTATTGACAGAGATGGGGTCTGCTCTTTCTACATGCATGCATATGAGTGATAAATCATAATCATAGTCATACTCTCATTTATTAATGATTACCTCTGATTTCCATATTTTATCGAGTGCCCTTGTTGTGAGGATAATTGCAGTCTTACGTAAGTCTTATCACATGGGCTTAAATATTCATTATCTCTGCAAGGTATGTGCAACACATGGATAAATACAGGGTATGTTGACAGGGGCATCTTCATGTAATCAAACATGAGTGCAAACCTAGAAGACGTTTTGTACATTTTAATATGTAGAATGTGATGTAAACATGCCATAATTTACTTTTGCAGTTTTTTTTAGTAAAAATGTTACAGAAACACAGTTTTTTTGTCCTACCATTAGAACCTCAACCAATGCACTTACATGAACCACACTTGTGTTATCATTGGATGGAAATATAAATGAAATTAAAGCTGCAAGCAGCTTTGGTGGGGCCCTCCACTCTGGTCTGTTGGGGTATTTCAGTGACATTCTTGTGGGCCGCAGTGGCCATTTTAGTGTGCCTAGGTGGAGGTAGAGCGCACATTTTCGCACTTTGGGGTTCGGCTTTTACATTTTATAAAATATTTAGCCAGACCTGGTGTCTGAATTTTGTTTTTGATCATGTTCAAGGGGTCAAATTAAGGTTTAAAGAGACATAATAAGAAAGAAACAGTACAATTACAATAGGGCCCTTCCCCTGCCAGGGCTCGGCCCTAAATATGTTAAGAGTGTGTGAGTTTATGCATGCTTGGCTAAACTGGTTGTTCTAGGTCATTGAAGACACACCTGCGTCTCTCTCTCACTCATGTGCCATCCAGCTCTGAAGTCTCTTCTCAGAGCGCCGACCGGCTGATGCCAGCGCTTCAGCTGCTCTGTTTGAGACCCAGGCTTCATCGCCAGGCTACAGCCATCATCATACTCCACTGCCTGCCTTCCCTCCCTGCTCTCCTCAACAGCACTCCTACACCATATGTCCTTGGTAAGGGAGAGACCCCAAGTCCCCCCACTGAAGATGCTGATTAAACAAAATCTCTATCTCCCCCACTCGGTCCTTCTCTCTCTTTCTCTCTCTCCCTCTCTCATGTACACACATGCAGAGGGGTATTGCAATCTATCTTGTTGTACATGCATGCACATAACAAGAAAGACTGCTTACTGATGCACTGTGGAGGGGCTGTGATTGTGAATTTGTTAGGCTCACTCCTTCCTGTTTTCACAAACACTACGGCACATGAACTACAAGTGAGATGGAATTTTTTTAACGCACTCCGAATGCATGCACCTTATCCTGCAACAAATAATCCGTGAACTAGAAAAGCATGTCATCCAAAACCAGAAAAGCTTTTCTAAAGGACAGTACAAATTAATTTTAACTTCTCAGCTCAAGCTATGACTTCATTCTGGTGTGCTGGTCTCGCATCATGCCACTGCATCATTTACTTCTGCAAAACTTGACTCAGTCCTCTAGGTGGGAAAACCTTGCTATGACTCACATCTTGAAGAAAAAAGAAACACTTGCGATTCTGTTCTCTGGTCATTTATTCTTCTCACGTAGACGGACGTTAGCACATGTATTTCTGTACTGTATGCTGTGAGTGTGTGAGCATGTTATATATTGCATATTACACCACATACATCTGCCTGGATCTTTGCGTGTAATGGAGGAAGACCATCCCATTTACACACCACCTTAATATAAATCTAATGAATGCAGCTTTCAATGTCACAGCAAAGTACAATACAGTGCTCATCCCTCCTGAGAGGGGGAGAGAGCTGGAGGTGGGGGGCTGTAGTGGAGGAGGGGGGAATAGACTGAAGGAGGAACAGAAAGAGGAGATGAGGAGAGGAAATACTGAAAGGGCATGAGGGTTGGGTCAGGGTAAAATAGGTGTGTTCTCAGCCCTTACTACTGTAAGATGGAGAAAGGGAGGAGATAAAGAGGGGGGCGGGGTGGAGCAGAGCCACAGTTCTCCTGTAATCCACCTCCTGGAAGCATGGGCTGGATGATGTATGACAGAGAGTAAGAAAAGAGAGGAAGAAAGCATTTTAGGAGTCGGGGAAACACCGCTGAGCTTCCAGACTGGGACAAAGAACTGCGGTGAAAACAGGGTAAAAAGCACTGTTGGATCACAAATCTCTCTTTTTCCATGCAACATCAGGCAGGAACAGACACAGCAGTACGGTGAGAGGCATTCTTGCAAGCATAAGTGAAGCAGCGATTAGGGTAGCAATCCAAGCACATTTACCAGAGGACTGAGGGAGGACTGAGGGAGGGAAGGAGGGAGGGAGGGAAGAGGGGAGAGGGAGGAGAGAGAGAGAGAGCAGATCTATGAGAGGAGGAGGAGGAGGGGGGGTGTTGCATGCTCACAGAGTGTGACAGAGATAGAGCGGTTTCATGAGCGAGAAAGAGACACAGAGACAGAGAGGGAGAGCGCGAAGCAGAGATGAGGACAGTGAGATAGAGGTAGTTGGCAAGACTGAGATCTACACACAAACGTGAGCAAAGAAGGGGAAGTGGGAAGAGAGTGGAGGGTTTAAGGAGAGCAGGAGGAGGGGGGAAAGAGGGATGCAAGACGATGGAGCCCAGAAATAGGCTTCACAGGAAAGCTTTTCATCTCTGCTTTCTGCAGCAGACATGACTCTGGGCATTGGACTGTGCTGAAATTAGCCAGGGGGACAACACAGGACAGCAGGTCTGCAGCGCACTGCCTTGGTTCAGCCTCACTGGATGCAGCAAAAGCAGCTGATTTATTACTGAGGGGCTGGGTGGCAGCGTGTTTGCGTGTGCAGCTCTGTATGTGTGTGTATGCAGGTTTTTATGGGTCCTTGTAGCGCTCTGAGCTGTGGGAGCGACCATTCCTCCAGTCATAAAATGACATTCAGCAGGCAGGAGCTTTGTGTGCTGGTGTGCATCTGCAGTCCTCAGTAGGAAGTGGGAGAGTGGGATTCAGAGCTGTCATCGAGTGCAAGAGTGTGTGTTTCCAGTGCCGTTCGCTAAGGTGAGCCAAGGAGGATCAGCTCTATGCGGTGTGTGTGTTTAGGTTAGAGTAGCAAGGGTGCAGCAAAGGCAAAGATCCGACACAATGCAAGGACGAGCGCAGAGCAGCACTGATGGCAGGCAGTGCAGGTAAAGTACAAGGAGTGCCCTGGGGGTAGGGTGGAGGACGAAGGCAGGGACAGAGGGAGGAAGAGGAAGAAGGAGAAAGAGCACAGAGGAGGCAAGTGGAAAAGAGAGGGTGATCATGGCTGTCATGCAGTGAGCTATAGCATATGCTGTAGCGCAGAACAGAGTGGTGCGGCAGGGGGAGGACAAGCATCAGCGCACAGGGGAGGGGGAGAAGGGAAGAGACTGAGAGAGAGAGGAGGGGGAGGCAATCAGCTCAGCACCTCTCCTCCTCTTGGAAGAGAAGCACAGCGGGACAGGCCCAGGAGAAGACACTCACTCTCACAAACACTGAGTGAAAGACGCTCTGAGGAAAGGCCAGGTCAGCGTGTAGAGGTCAAAAAAGGGAGTAAGTGTGGGAGGGGAGTTTGGCGTACCCCTGCTGGCTGACAGGTCTCCAACAGCGCAGGCCGGTCCTGGGAAGAAGAAGAAGAAGGAGCCTGCAAGAGACAGGGGACGGTCCCCTCAGTCCTGTTCCTCCTGACAGCCCTGCCACCTTTCCATCACCATGGGGGAATGGACCATTTTGGAGAGGCTGCTGGAGGCAGCTGTCCAGCAGCACTCTACCATGATCGGGAGGTAAGACACTGATTGTTTTTTGGGTGTAAATGTGATAATATCTGCTTTTGTATCTGTGGTTTTGTTTGTTCTGTTAAGCTGTGTGACTGTATGTACAGTATTCATGTTATTCTGTATCAGTTGATGGCATTCTTACAGAAATCCCCTCCTCGGGCTGTCCCAGTGCTCTCCTCTGTTCTACAGTCCCCACATTCATCATTGCCTCCCCCGTCCTTTCCTCCTCCCTGCTCTCCTCACCCTCATCATGAGCGAAGGGATAAACTAATTGCACATAATCAATAGCAGGCTTTACTGGGCATTATGGTTAATTCAGGGAGGTTCCTGTGTTGATACTACCTAACAGCCTAGCTATTGATAGATAACCCCTGATGTTGCTGGCCACAGACCAATAGGACAGAGGGAGGAGAGGGGAGTGGGAGTAAGAGGTGCTGAAGATGAAAGGATGGTGAGCAAGCAGGTGTGGAAGGTGGAATCAAAGGGGGATTAAATGGCTCTGAAAAAAACCCAAGTTCATGTAGTTTGTTCGTATCAGCAGACACTTATTTGCATCACAGCGAAAGTCTGATGTGATCATTTCTCATATTCTGTGTGAGAATGTTTTGTGGTGGAGGGTTGAACAGATGAGCTTTTAGTTTGATTAGCAGTGGAGACATGCCATGGAGACATGCTGTAAAATCTGCGTGGAATATGTGCTCCACATCATCTCTGTGTGATTAATTAAATGCAAAAATGGAATTTTCCGCCCATTAAACACAATCCAAATGCCACGCTGGGATGCTCATTTGGAAGAGTGGAGAGTCAAAGTGGTTTAGCCTGTGAAACCTGAATGTACAGATTTGTGATTGGAAAATTGTCCTTTGGGCTAAAAACAAAGCCGCAAATATTTGCACTGCACTGCTGTGCTTATTAACCCAGATTTCAGGTAGTGTGCAACAAGGGCATGGCCTAAGCTTCTCTCTGCATCAGTGTTTTTTTTTGTGAGTGTGTGGTCGTGTGTGTGTGTCTTGCTCTGAATTTAAGGTAAATGATTGAAAAAACTGACTTGTGCCTTTATTGACTACACTGTGCACTGAGCTTTTAGGCTATATGTGTCCTTTGAAATCAGCGACATTGGAACCGCATTAGAGTGACAGAGATGATGTGAGGCGCATTAGGTCTAAACAAGAACTTCTGTTGATCATGGATCTAAGATCATGCGCAATGGGGATTTTCCTTCCAACCAAACACTACACCAAGTCATTTCAGTGAGTTCTTCCTCTGAGGATGAAAGTGCCCTTAATCAATGAAATCACCTGGTCTAGTCCTCAAATGGAATGAAAACCTGCATAAAGCAGAGCATGTTGACTTGATTTAAAGATGCATTAAGCAATATTTTGTATCACTCAATTTGGACTTATCTTTATGACTCCCTCTTGTTTACAGTATTGGTAGTATCACAGAGAATCAGTATTTCACTCGGAAGCTCTACACAGCTTTCAGCCATTTTCAGCTCACTGTTTTGGTGTCTGGAGTTACAAAACCAAACGATGCTGGTTCGTGTATGATTGTGGGCAGCTGCTCCTAACACAGAAGCTAAAAAAAAGCTAATGTATGTTAACTGCCCCAGCGTGAAATGGCAAAGAGCTGAAGTAACTGGTGAAAAAATATGAATATTAAGCAAGCTCAAAAGGGACAAATATTTTACTCATGAGCTGGAGGACCAAACAAGGGCTAAACGCCAGTGAATATTGGGATTACATTCAACAGGTGGCCAGAAAAAGGAGACGAAAGGGATGTCCGTGTTGCTCTGTTTCTGCTGGATTTGTAAGTAGGCAACTGTTTGCTAACATGTTAGCCATAGCAACTTCATAAGCTAATTGTTAACTGTGGTGAACTTGTTCCGGAGTCTTTCCGCCCCCTAGTGGTCAAAAATTACTTAATGCAGCTTTAAAATCCAGTTCTGGCAGCTGAATTAATCACACCCTGTGAGCACAGGGATCAAAGAATGCTGAAAATTAATCTTTGGATGATTCAATAACTGTAAGCCACCTACGGTTTCTCAGAGGCACAGAAGCAACTCTCAATTTGTCTGCTACCTCTTTCAAAAGTCATAAAGAACACTGATGATGTAACGGCTTCCTTTTATATGCTTTATTTGAGCTATTTTTTGATCATGCACTTCACTGGTTGAACATTAAAAAGGGTTTCCTGAGTACTTAAAATACATTTAGACCTAGTAGATTGATCAATGATTTCACTGGTTTGGTTTATAATAGTCCTATATGCAAAAGCTTTTGTTCTTCGTATGATAGAGTCTACCATATTGTCTATACTGACATAGCCTAACATTTTACGAAGTAAAATGAATAAATAATACTGTAAATAGAAAGTGTGATACTGATAGGACATCAGCTATGTGCTGCTGTGCCTAAAACAGTGCAATACTCTGTAAATGATCCCTATGTGTTTTGGCTTCCCTCAGACTGTTTGTCCTCCAAGGCTCTGTAGTTGACCCTAGGGCACTAGCTGTAATATTAGCTGCTTTACAGTGACGTTTCCTTCCTCTACTCTGCTTGTCTATGCAA
This sequence comes from Acanthurus tractus, assembly GCA_029783725.1. NCBI lineage: Eukaryota > Metazoa > Chordata > Actinopteri > Acanthuriformes > Acanthuridae > Acanthurus > Acanthurus tractus. Next base: position 8,349,890 of record JAQNCA010000006.1, read on the forward strand.
TGCAGGTCAGGGAAACACTGTCTTTGGAATAACTTTGTATAGTATTTTCTGAGAATTTTAGGTTGTAGATCCCTATATTTATTTTTACCCTTGCCAAGTTGATTTTAATGTTGCCCCTCAAAGCTAGCTTGTTTTCAGGATACCTCAAAAATGTATTTTAATATTTGTATTAAGTTTGGTTGACAGAGAGACCGTGTGTTAGGGTGTAGCAACATACTATTAAGTGGTGGTCTGGATCTTGGCATTTTTTAATTTATACAGGCATTTTTAGACATTAGACATTTCTAGAAATTTAAGCATAAGCACAAAAATAGTGATAAAGACTTGATTCCTAATCCTAAGCATGTGTCTGCATGGTCAGGAAATTAATGACACTTAACTTTAAACAATTAGAATGATGTTTTTGGATGTACCAGCAAGTTGGAGAATTGTTCACCAATGGCACAGTTTTGTGCTGTCAAGATGCCTCCAAGATTGTTAATATGAAACTCCACACAAAACATGTATGGAGTCAAAATTATTGCACTGACCTCTATGGGTTGAAAGGTTCAAGTCTGTTGCACCACTGACCACACCCAACTGTGTCGTTGGGTGTGGTCCGGTGTGACCTGTTGCACTTGTGAACACAACCAACTGTGACATAGCGTTGCACTGTTGTGCATTGTGAAGTCATGCACTTCACAGGGTGTAGCCGGAGCATGCAGCAACTGCTAGATGGCATCACATGTAGGATGTTCAGCCTGTGTGTAGTTTCTTTGACAGAGTTTGCATGTTTGCGCTTGCAGTTCAAAGGATGCGGTTCCAAAGTACAGAACAGCGATGTCTCCCCATGGCTCAAAAGTCTCCCCTGCATTAAAACTTTGGAACATGGTTGCATGTCAGTCATCTGTTTGAGTGCCAACCCTCTCTTTCTTGCAATGTGAGGATGTAGCTCCACCATGAGACTCTGTCAGATAGCATTGTGGGATGTCTAGACTGTCTAACCCAGCTACAATTAAGCTGTTTCTTAATTGTAGGTTTTAAGCTAACCTATGCCCTGGCATAGGATAGATAATTAGCCCAGGCAAACATAACAGTCAAAAATAGAAATGGACCAACTCTACACAGTGGCATAGGTTAGCTTAATTATAGTCTTTGAAAGAGAGAGACTATTGAGAGTTGCTTCTGTGCCTTTGACTAACCACAGGTGGCTTGCATTTAATGACTCATTCAGGCATTAATGTTGTGTATTGTGTTTTTCATATGCCTGATGTCTAACTGGGCAATGTACAGTGTGTGCATGGATAACCAATGACTGTAATCATAGTTACACAGTGAAAGAAATCATTGTCAAGGCTGCCTTAATCTTATTCTCTTGTCCACATCAAATTTTGTGTATATTCACAGTTATAATGACCCTGGGGCTTTCCAGCATTAGATGAGTGATGGGTCAGTATGGCCTTACTCGGTGTGTAATTAAAGAAACGAATTACGTTACTATTTTTGATACATTAGATGTATTTATATAATAAAGATAGAACATCACAAAGGTTTTCAGGCATTTTACTCATTCTCAATTTGTATTGGGGTGTACTTGAATGAATAAAATATTCTACAAGCATTTCTTTGCAGAGACCATGTTTTAACCAACTTTCAAAGCGGTATGTTGCTACACAGCAAGTACAGATAATCATACTTACAACAAATGCTTTCACATGACTGACTTTTGTCACTGAAATTACTAAAATGTTTCTGTGTTAATATGCTGATGATACACTGGTGTGTTTATGTAAACACCAGCAGCCTTGATAATGTTTGCAGTTATATTATATGTCTCAACATGTTGTGCACATAATGATTTTTATACAAATATATATATATTTATATATGTGAAAAAGGTTTGAGGCTAATATTAAAATTACAAACAGATTTACTGTTAGGTGGTGGGGCATTTTGCATTGGGATTATGTATAGCGAGTCAAGTCTTGTTTCCACATTTAAAAGTGTCACATCAGTTTTTTGTTTATTATTCTTGCTCATCAGACTGGAATTTGAACACCTTGACATTATACATTATCATGCAAATAAGACATGTTTAGTCAAGTGGGACAAACAACCGCTTGTATACTTTGCTGATCCGCCAAAAGCACAGATTTGTTCACAAAACACTGCAAACAACTGAATGGGTAAAAAGTGTATTTATTTAACAACCAGGGCCATCTCTTCATGTGTTTTTGCTGGGACAGATTAGTAAGTTACATACTATTTCATTTAACTTCTCCAGTTGTCCTCCAAATTGTATATAAAAATGCAAATTTTCTATCTGTCCTTTATGTGACATTTACAAATAATTCATAATGTGCTTATGTCTACTTTATTTTAAATGTCCTGCTAAGATGTAAAGCAGGGCACAGGTGTGTGTGTCTTAATACAAGGAAAAGCTCATTCTACCATGAGAGGATGAAGCCTGCGGGTTTAAGTGCGACACTTTGCAGGTAGGAAGGAAGAAAGAAAGGAAGTGTGTCGATGCATCTACCTCTGCAACTGCATTGCTGTAGTGAGGTCAGTGCCAAAGACAAGCAGAGAAAAAGGAGAGGCAGAGGTAATTGAGGGCTACAGTGATCTAAGGAAGATAAAATAATAAAGGTTGCCGGATAGAGGGAGGAAGAAAAGATGATGGAAAGGATGTAAGCTCTGGAGGCACAACAAAAAGGGTCGGGGGGGGGCGAAGAAGAAAGAAAAGTTTTCCCTCTGCAGAGGTTCAGTGCTGAGAATCTGTGTCAGAGCTCCTTCCTCAGAGCTGCTGGAGTTGCTGACTGACCCCGCTGCTGAGAAAACTGTCTGCACACATACATACACACACACACACACACACACACACGTACACACGTACACACACACACACACACAAACTCAGCATGTCTCCTCTGCATTGATGGGGGTTTCTAAAAATACTCAAGACCTTTGTGTTTTTTTTTTAAATTTCATGTTGATCTTAATGTAATGCTCTTACTGTAGGGCTTAAAAAATGAGGACGTTGCCATTCAGAGAGAAATTACATGCAATTTTTAACCATCTATGTAAACAGTGCATTAGAATAGACCCCACTTTTGATTGACGCAGAGGCTCTCTGTTGTTGAGACGAATAAACCCTCTGAGAGTTTTGCATTACATTTCACATTCTGCATTATAATGTGATAAATCTGGGTTTTAAAAATAAATTTGTAATATTTATATAGTAAACTTGTATATTAGTTTAACTTTTATTTGCTCTTTTAGAATCTATTATTTAGCATCTATCAGTCCCCATTTGAGCATTATAAAAACTTCATAAAAGCTTAATGACTGTTATGTGGCTCTTACTGCAACTTGCAACTGATGTCAAGTCGTCATTAAAAATTAATGCAGACTTTACCAGCCTTTTAATGTAATGGACAAAGAGGTGCATATGTAAAATACCCTGTTGCTCTGTAACTCTGTATGGTAAAAAAAGCAGCACTCAAGTAGACAGTCTTGAAAGAAATGATGAAACCAAATACACCTTTGTCCTTGTTTGTTGTCTCTAAAAGCAAAAACACAGACAATGGTCTGCCTCTTTGCCCTTAAATTGTTCACTACTGTCGTTTCAGTGCGCACTCTGCCATTTTTCTCCTCTTTGCCTAAATAGGTCAGGATTTCCACAAGAAGGAGGTACCCTACTTTGAGAAGGGCACCCTACTTCTCCAAAAATAATTTGAGACGTAGGAATGCTCTGCTTTAATTAAGGGCATCATCCTGTCTGATAGTAAACCAGGATTTATTTCATGTATCACTGATAAGAAGCTTTCTGGATTAAATCTATACTGACTGGGAAGATTGTGTTGCAAAAAATCACACTGAAACCAATATTTCGTGCTCCTGCGTTTAAAAGGATTAGTCATCCATCATCCTGTAGTGAGGAGCAAGACTGTCTTTCAAATGAAAGTATTTTTCTGCACATCTAGAGTTGTCATTAGTTTATTTGTGCAGCAGTCGCTGATGTTGAATGATATTGATTGTACTGTTTGACAGGGGATTTTGCCAGTAAAGCTGAGCTCAGCTCTCGTTCAGCACAGGCTATTATTCATCTCAGCAACACATCAATGGTGTGTGCAGGAGCGTCACTGGGCGTGTAATGTTTCCCTATGCATAATGTAAACATTCTCGATTTCAGCCATTTTTCAGCCTGTTAGTATGTGTTAATTACGAAGGTAAAGGCAGGAATTCAGGGCTTGTTACTGCCTGCGAGCCTTGGTGTGGCCTGCATCTGTGATAACAAATATTTATTTAATTAAAAGGAAATAAATTTGATTAAAAATATATAGCAAAGAAACATATCAAATTTAGTTCAGTATTTCCTTGTATTACATGTCCTTAATTTTTTATTTTAAATGAAAATGTATTTTGCAAAACTGGGTTAATAATTTAATATTAACAGCGGTTTTTTTTGTTTTCATCCTCTTAGCGTTAGTACATGACAGTAAGATATTACATGAGGAACCTGCAGTATTTACAGTTATTTTCATTTTAGTATGAGAAGTGTAAATTGTTTGTTAAAATTTACACTTACAAATTTATTTAAGAAACATAAAACAAAATGGATAGTGAATGACATTATAGGTTGAATTCAAAGCATCAAATATAATTTATGGTTCAGCATAGACATCTTTAGCCAGAAAGAAAGTTGTAGTAACATTTATCAGCTGCAGTCAAGCTGTATCACACTGAAAGAAATATTTTGGCATGAAGTCATTAAAAACCGCAACGGAGGCAGGTGTTGCTCCACAAAGTTGATGCCTCAAGAAATTTTTCACTGTTGAATAAAGATAAACTTTATCATGGGTAAATCAGAACAAGTGCACGTTCTTGCATGCAACCCTGGATGACATAACAGCACACAGTTTACCTTACATCCACTGTAGGTCAGGTCGTTGAAATAAAACTTTTTTTAAGCTGCACAAATCAACATTTTTTATATAAACAAAGTGATGGTAGAGTTATCGCTGAATCTGCAGTCCCCCTCACCTCTGCAGAATGCTTTGGTACCTTTTAGCTCCTTTTTTTTCACTGTCTGCAACTTTTTTGTTATGATTCACTCTAATTGTACACATCAAGCAGGCTTCCTGTCCTGCCCAAAACAGCTAAATGTAAAACTTAGCAGCCAGCTTGTTTAGCACACAGAGAAACAGATGTCTACCTCAATTAAAGGAGATCAAAAAGTGCTGGAGTTAGTGCTGGATATTAGCTTTACTGTACTCAGTGGGTAGACAAAATTGTCTTATTATCAGAAGGCCAGTAGTCCAATCCCTGAATCTGTCTGCATGCTGAAGTGTCCCCAGGCAAGATACTGAACCCTTGATGGCTGTTACATTGGTGTTTGAATGTGTGGTATGAGTTCTTGAAAAGCAGGTTCATACAGTTTAGAGAAGGCTTTAGTCATAAGTGTGTGTGAATGTGTGTGAATGGGTGAATGCCGATGTGTTGTCAAAGTACTTTGAGTTGTAAAAGGACTAGAAAAGCACTATATTTATATATACAGTCCGTTAATCATTTAGGTCTTTTACATTGTATGAAACAGGAGTCAATGCTAATGTTAATGTAGCTCTGTGTGTGCTTAATGTGTAAGTACCATATCATTATACAGTGACAAATGTTAAGTTAACTATTTGTTCATGTAGCAAAAAAAAATTTTTTTTTAATTAAAACACAGGTTCAAAGGTCCGGCAAATCAACCATTCTACTTTGTATAGTATTATTGAAAGCATCACAATGACAATGACAATGTCAGATCAGCATTTTGAAGCAGATTCTATTTACTAACCAATGGTCTTTAAAATTTAAAGTAAGCTAATTTTTGCAGCTGTAAAATAAAAACTTTACTCATTGTTTCACTCTGTTCCATACGAGCGGGCCAAGAGGGGCAATGCCCAGTCAGCCAACCAGTGACCATTTTGGCTAAGGAGGGGAAGCCTTGTCAGCACCATGTGTTTCTGGCTAAACGCTAGTTATTTGATTGTAAGAAATGTAAAAAAAAACTGCACAAGCAAACTAAGAAACTTTTATTTTAATAATAAAAATATATTTATTATTCATAACTTGTAAAGCAAATATAATGTATCCCATAAATTTGTCAGTCCAATAAATCTACAAAAACTCAAACATACAAAAGTGACAAAAAAGCAAACATACAAAAGTGACAATGAGCTACGTACTTTCAGTTATCCACACCTGAATGAAGTGGGTCCTGGTTTGCAGCACACGAGTAGCTAAAGAACATATCAAAATCCCACAGATTCACTTTCCTCACATAGAAATTCATTCTTGTGCCATTAAAGAGTCATTTATTATAAGTTCGACAAATCTGTGCTCAGTCCGGTTAGCTGCCACTGTGAAATGACAGCAATTCTTAATTAAGAAACCAAAAAAGTTAAGGTGTCAATGAAGATCAACTCTAAAATACTTAAAAAAATGATGTTCCTTAATTTTTTTCTGTCCTTCGCTGTTGTATCTCATTCTAACAAACATACTGTAAAAATATGGTACGATTTAGAATACAGCGACAGTCTGTCTAAAACTCGGCAGCTGTATAAACAGAAAACATCAGGTTTTACTGTCAGTTCTTGGGATCCAAAGAAAAAGGGGTTTTCTCTTGGCTCAGCAGAATCATGGGGAGATATGCATTGCAGGGCTGACAGAGACGTGGCTGCACTTGCAATGCAGCTCAAGAGGTGATTCACTGTTCTTGAAAATATTGTTTTTCTGCAGCTACATTTAAGACAAAGGTTCCTGCAGAAATATTTTGTATTTTACAATTATATGAGATCCCTTCCTCTGCTTTTAATTTTACATTTGTTTCAGTCATGTAGGTGCCCAAAACACTGGGATCTGCAATGTCATTAATGGAATATTCCAAAATCTTCTGAATATTGGTGCAATCAGCAGAATGTGATGGTCAGGATCCAAGGGGAAACGCTGATGCCAGTTATTTTAAGTTTCTAAAATTTCAAGTTATTCTGAGAGAAATGCTTTAGCATGCTGCTGTTTGCCTTTATTAGCTTGAATTGAGATGAAAGGGTCATTTTTGGATGAAAGAGTAATTTTTAATTAGCTTAAGGACAAATGGGATGGAAGAAGCACTGGTATCTGGTACACACTGCATCTTTACCACGCAGGGTTGGGCTGTGCAAAGACTGAAGTGGAAAGGGAAATATCATCAAACATAATATCTCCAGATTGGAGTGATTGTTGGGTTTCCCATTCTGTTTTGCTTTGGACAAAAACAACACTTGAGAAACCTTTTGCGTCTGAAGATTTTAGTATAACTCATTCCTAAAAATTTGATATCAGGTATTATCATAATTCAAATCTTGTGAGAGTGTTTTTCAGATGAAGTATAATTAAGCAGTAACCTGTAGAGTTATCCCAATTAACGTTCCATGTTTCCTTGTTTATTCCTGTAAAACAGCTGGAAGCCATTCTCCTCAGAGTTGTCTAAAAAGAAGCAAGATAATTACATTTCTGCACATGCTGATTCTTTGCTGAGGCACAAAGGAAATTTACAGACATGAAAGGCCTTGATGATTCTCGAAAAATATCACGAAAACAATTTTTAAATCCATTTATGCTTCATAGTTTCTCCAAAATATCTGCATCTACTGTACTCTAATGTAGTATGTAAGAGGAGACTAAAACCACTGCAGAGAACTTTCGCTTATTTGACCATTTCCTCACACCAACATGCACATTTGCCTTTATACATTGGTAGGACCTAAACCCATTAAAACAGTCTGATAGAGCAGCAGAAGATGAGGGGTGGGAGGAAAAAATGTCTGCACTCCGATAATTAAGCTGCCTAATTTCTACGCCGGGTAAGGTCTTTATTCATTATGAGCCGCCATTGGCAATCAGTGGAGCTTATTATTGAGAGCGTAAGGGCAGGAAGAGTATTTTTACTCTGGGTCCTTCTTCAGATAATGCTGCACTTAATCTGGACTGTCTGTATATGTGCAGACGTAAAGGACACTTTTACATGTTGGTGCACTTGACTAATAAGCAGCTAAGGGTCATTTGTATTCGTAGTATGTGTGTTTGTATGAGAGTAAAGTTTGTGTGTGTTTACCAATCCATCTGCTGTTGTGCTCGAGGCGATTGTTCTCCCTGGAGGCTGGCAGCAGCAGCTGTTGTGTAGAATAACGTATGTGTGTGTGTGTGTGTCTGTGTGTGTGTGTTTGTGTGTGTGTTTACGTGTGTGAAAGCCTCTGGGAAAGACAGAGCCTGCATGTCCAGCCGACACACCAGCTATAGAGCAGCTCTATCATACATACAGTCTTACAGGTCGTTTACCTGCTACAGTTTGGGAAGTTTTACTGCAGTGAAAAGGGTCCACCCTCCATCCCTCTAGTCTGCACTGCAAACCAGAAATCTGCTAAAAAAGAAGGTGAAGTAATAGAATTTGACAAAAAACCTTAAATAGGTTAGTAAAGTCTTAGAATAAGTCCGCTTTGATCATATTTAAAGGTTTGAAAGAAGTGGAAAACACTGCTTTCTACATCGGATTGCATGAGATCAGACTTCAACACAGTACAAATTGAAATACAATTAATATGAAAAACCTTGATTAATTGTTTTGCATTTAGCATTTTAGTTCACTGAAAAAATGAAATGAAAAAGAGAGACAAAAAAAGCTCTTCATTTGAGGGAAAAATGACTTATTACTGTTCAAGTCTTGGTGAAAGGGAACTTATTGTTGCTTTGTGCACTCAGATGTAGCTTGTTTTGTGAGGAAATAACAAACTTTTATGATTTCCTGATTAACTTAGGGATATGTTTGTGATCAATTTTAGAATATACCCTAAATTCAAGATAGAAGATAGACATTATAATTAATTTAATATCTAAAGAATTGAATCTTTGTGTGTATAAAGCCATTTGCAGTGCTATCCTGCAAAAACACAAAATCTTTAAAAGTATTTTTCTAATTTCAAACCCAGTGTCTCATTATAGTTATTAGAAAGACTTGATACCCCAACAAGTCACAATTTATTGAGATATAATGATTCCCTTTCAGACATCACATCTCATTTCAAGAAACCTTTAAAACAGAATTTTTAATTTTGAATTTCGATTTTAGTCATTACAAGCTGATAATTCTAGGATGATTTTCTTTTTATCTTTTTTGCGAACTGATATTTTTTGCAGTGTTGTCTATGCACTTTAATGTGATGCAACAAAATGAAAATGAGAGAAAAACTTGCACATGTAAACCCAATCCAGGGACACAGATTTATTTTCTTTCAAATCAAATTAAATCTCTGGCAGTGTTTTAGATACAGACAGTTTTCATTGGAGGAAGGTCCTCTAGGAGATGGGAGGTTAAATGAGGTGATGACTGAGGACTTCTGGGGGCTTTTGGTTAAAGGAGGCAAGTGCAGTGTAGTGCCTTCATCTTTTTTTATTTTCATTTTGAATCGTCCTGGCAAGTGGCCTTATTTTTATACCAAGTCCTCAGGTTTGAGTTGCTAAAATCTTTTTTCATCTATTACAGTGGTTATTGAATATCCTGCAGGTTGTCCAGCCCCAATCTCCTCTTGTGCACAGTATCAGCTCGTTACTCTGCGGGACTTAAAACACTGATGTTTGCACCGCATTCATTCACTGCATTCTGCCAATGCAGCAATCTGCCCTGTGCTGATTATCCTGTTATCCAGCCTAGAGCACACACATACACACACACACACACGCACACATACACACACTCAGACCTGCAAACACACACCGCATAGCACTCAATACTTTGTAAGGCCTTGGGATTTTTTAATGACAAAAACTGCTGGCCAAACAAGAGAAGACTGAATGACTAAATATCTGCAATACGGTACTTAAGGACAGGTTTTATGAGGAGAGTCGTAAATGTCTAAAATATATTACTGTTGAGGTGAACAAAGCTGCACTGGGAAAACTATAGGAGGACATAAAAGGTTTGTACTTTGTCGTCCATATCTCAAAATTGTTAGCACCACTCAGCCATTAATGCTGCAGTGGTCCAAAACAAGTCAGACATTAGGAAAATTAACACATAGACAAGCTCCATTTTTGTCAGGCTTGGTGATTAACACATGAAATGGCCCAATGCAAAGCTACCACAATGCAGTGCAATGCAAAGCTGATCTGTGTTTGATCGTATCAGCAGCCTGCACATGCTGTTAATCCCTTCTGTCAGAATCGTTTAAACAAATTAGATTAAAGAGATTGCGTTTATACATTTATAATTAGCTTAATACACTTGTTCTATATGCAGAGATTCCACAGTGAATCCCGAAGACACATTAAAGAGGAGACACAGGTTCATACCACTTACCCTCACTTCAAGTACCACACAGGTTGTGTCTGCGGTCTGTTTCTGAGCATGTTTTTACTTATAGTAACACAACTTGATTTAAATATCATGCAGAGACAAGCAAACAAAAGTATGGAGACTGTCAGTGAAAAGGTCACAGAAGAGAGCTGGGATGAAATCACATTGCGTTACATTTTTTTTTCTTATGTTTGTCTGTTATTTGTGTTTTATAATATTTTTTTCAACTATTTCCAAAAAAAATTATAGATTTTATTATGAGATGCCTCGGGCATTTTGTCTTGTATTTGATTTTCTTGCAGCTTTAACTTCAAATTCTGTTAAATTCACAAAATAATGAAAAAGACTTAAAGCTGAGTTTGTGCTAAAAAATGACACCATGCATATGTGGGGGGGAAAGGACAGTTTAGGAGTTGCTGAACAAACAAAAGCGAAAGCATCAAAAGCCAACAAAAATGAAGCAAAATGAACCTGTACTCCTGAGGGTTCAGGCTGCCAAAGACAAGCCTGTTTCCTTCACAGACTGGCTACACTAAGGTGTTGTGTGCACTTTTATTCTGCAGAGATTCCATAAACCATCAATTAATAATAAAACACGAGCCTTTTGTTAGGTCTGAATAATAAAAAGAGAGAAGTTTGACTACATGGAGGAACATTACAGTGAACAATTATACCATAAAAGACCTGTCTAACCTTTGAGCTTGTGTCACTATCGAGAGATGCTGTTACCAGGCAGCACAGTGACATTTCCTATTGCATTTAGGTGAAGCATTATCATAGGCATGAAATGTACCTTGAATATAAAAAGAAATCAAATTTAGTGAGTGCTGTTTCTGTCATTTTAAATGAATATTTATGATATTTTTTAACAAATATTTGCATATAAATCAGCAGTGTCTACCACAGATTTCTATTTCAGTGAGCAGTATGCGTCAATTGGCTCCTTGTGGTGCAGAGAACATCAACATCAGCCCTTCTGTCAAATCCACTGCTGTCAGTAAACATCTCGCTCACAGCAAAGGATGAGAATGTGACTGAATGTCTTTATGACTCACAAACATGACCTGCATTTAATTTCTGGACGACCAAAGGTGTGGAAAAGCTTTCTTCTGTTGTATTTCCGAACATACTGAAAGTCAGTGGAGCGTGTACGCTCACAGCTGCTCCGAGCACTGACGGCCTGACGCGTTTGCCATTTTTGCACAAGTCATACGGATGAATGATTCTCCCTCTTTGTCTCTGTGTCCTCGTGTCTGTCTTTCTCACTCAAATAACACACAGCCAGGCTCTCGCAGGTGGAGCAGGAACAGTCCTGCAGCAGCGTGCTGCTCTACTTTGAGTCTGCCTCACGACAACACATGTGTACCTCTTACCTTCACCTGCCTTCCACTCTGCTTTCATGAAGCGTCTCCTTGATCGCCTTGTTTAAAGGCGTTTGTTTTTTCATCCCCCAAGGAAACAGAAATTTAACTTTCGTTGGCCTCGCCCCTCTTCTCTCCCTGCAATGGTCTGCAGGTCCTCACCTTTCACTATTTTGCAGGTTGCCTTGGTTACTCGCCATGTGAGGCGGGTTTGAGCATTTTTGAGTCCTCATTAAAAGATACACTGTGGAGTCTCATTTGGCTTGTGGGAAAAAAAGAACGAACAGAGACCACCTTTTCCAGTGCATTTAAAATGCACAGGAGTCAGATTACTTCACATCACCTGAATGAGGCTGTTGCCCTGCTGCTATTTACCCCAGTTGTCCTAACCCTCCTGGGACCAGCTCCCATCTATCTCGGTCCCCTCAGTAGCCTTGGGTGGCCCTCTTGTGCTTGGAAACAAGTGTGTTTTTAGTAATTGGCTCCCCCACACAGGGAGCATGCACATCCATTGCATGGTGGCATAAATACCTGGTGGCCCCATGATGTGCAGGCTTTCCTCGCTCATTAGAAAGAGCTGACAGTGCAGCCCTAAAGCCCCAGTCCTCCTCCGCAGTGCCCATGCTGGATCGACACTAGAAGACAACATTACAGCTCACCAGACTCTCAGAGGCCTTAAGAAGCAGCCACACTGCTCACTAACTCCTCCAGCTCCTGAACACCACCCTCTCTAACTGCAGCAGTGCTCTAATGATGCTCAGTGGGAAGTTCACACAGTTTCTGAATGATGCCACCTGCATGGTTCATTTTATTTAATTCAGCACTAAGTTGTTAATGATCAGCACTCACTAAAAAGACATAGTCCTTGAAGCTCTGCAAGAGCAGCACTACATAAACAATATAGTTCTAAATGCTGAGGTTGTTTGTACAGCAGTTTAATTAAACAACAATAAAGAGATTTATGATGGAATATGATGAGAGCCTGGAATTACTATATATAAAAAATATAATTGATTAATGTCAGAACTCTGTTATTTAAATCAATGCATACTAATCACTCTTTGGGAGTGTATCTATGCCTCCAGGGTCCTAAATTCCCAAGATTCCCAGGGTCCTGCGTTCCCTGTTAACATACAGTAACTATTCTAATGTCTTTGCAATGAAAACTCCAATCCTGGGAGCGTAGGAACAATCCCACTTTTCAAACATGTTTTATGTGCAGTCACACACGCTTGTGTCCGTGTATGTCCTGTTCATTTCAGCTCTGCAGTGAAGATGAGTGTGAAATCACCTGTTTCAGTCTCTTATGATTAGTGAGCTCATGTGTACATGCTATCTAGAGCGCAACTCCACCGTTCTACAGAGTTGTTTGTCACAGCAGCTGAGTGGTAACACGTGCAAACACACGCACACACTTACACACACATTCATGCATGAACATATCCATGGAATCACATACATGCATATACAGGCACTTAGCACCAAAAGAGGATTTTGTCTGAAAAATGTTTTCTTTTTGATGCTCTAAAAGGGTTTTAGAATACAAGGTGTACATAAACAATGTGACATCAAATCACCAGTTAGAATATGTTGAACCAAGACTTGCAATCAGTTTTTAATAGTCAGAGTGATAGCCAGACATCTCCTGGATCTGAATGGGCGTTTGCTCCTTGTTAACTAACGTTCTCTGTGTCCTTTTCACTCCCTCCCCTTCCTGCCCTTTTCCGTCTCTTTCTGTCTCTCTGCAGGATCCTGCTGACAGTGGTGGTGATTTTCCGTATCCTCATTGTAGGCATAGTGGGTGAGAAGGTGTACGAGGATGAGCAGATCATGTTCATCTGTAACACCATGCAGCCTGGCTGCAACCAGGCCTGTTATGATAAGGCCTTCCCCATCTCGCACATCCGCTACTGGGTCTTTCAGATCATCTTGGTGTGCACGCCAAGTCTGTGCTTTATCACATATTCTGTCCATCAGTCTGCAAAAGCACGAGACCGGAGCTTCTCTCTTATGCATCCTTACATGGATCACCATGGTCACGGTCACCACGGTCGCCATCATGACCATCACGCTCGCAAGCTCCACTCTCGCAACATCAATGGCATCCTGGTTCACCCTGACAGCAGTAAGGAGGATCATGACTGCCTGGAGGTCAAAGAGATCCCAAATGGACCCCGGGGACTTCCTCAAACACACAAGAGTGCCAAAGTGCGACGGCAGGAAGGCATTTCCCGCTTCTATGTCATCCAGGTGGTGTTCCGCAACGCGCTGGAGATCGGCTTCTTGGCTGGCCAGTACTTTCTGTACGGCTTCAATGTGCCAGGGATGTTCGAGTGCGATCGCTACCCATGCGTGAAGGAGGTGGAGTGTTACGTGTCTCGTCCCACAGAAAAGACCGTGTTTCTGGTCTTTATGTTTGCAGTAAGCGGCATTTGTGTGCTGCTCAACCTGGCCGAGCTCAACCACCTTGGCTGGAGGAAGATAAAGACGGCCATTCGAGGGGTGCAGGCCCGAAGGAAGTCCATCTGTGAAGTACGCAAGAAGGATGTCTCACACCTGTCCCAGGCCCCAAACCTGGGCAGGACCCAGTCTAGTGAGTCAGCCTACGTCTGACAGAGGCTTCTCTGCCTGGGGGCTCGAGGACCTCTTAAACTTTGGAAAAGAGCCTTTCCCTGGCCTAGGACCCCCGATTATTAGGGCACAAAACTCACCACTGCATTATTATTCAGGAGCACAGACAGACTCTGAGGTCATGATGAAGCTTCAAGTCACAAAGAATCACCTTCTTAAAAAGGCGCTGTTTGTGTTGCTGTATCACCTAAAGCTTACATGATGGAGAGTTCTGCTCTGCCTAGGTGACACTAGGTGCCTTCAAAGAACCCAACAGATAAAACTGAGCAATTACTAATGATACTAAAATATTGTAAAGATAGTCTGAGTTTGACTTATCTGAAGTTCTTCAATATTTGCCTTTGCTGTAGGTCAGAAATAATCTCCTTATTTTCCAATTATGCGTGCATATGCAAGAGCTTAAGCGTGTGCATGCATACGCATGTGTGTGGGAAAAAAAAGCCAATCTCTGACTTGAGTCAGAAAATTGAATGCTAAGCTAATCTGAGCTACTGATGGAGAAGTAATGTTATTTCTCACTGTCCATACTCTTTGAGTAAGTCACTCGGTGGACAAACAAGCACCTTTTTAAACATGTTCAAAGTCAAACCACTAAAACCAACAGCACTAAAACTATTAGCATAAGCAAGAAACACAGTGCTTGTTGTCAGTGTACCAGGTTTTTTCTTAAATATTGTCACTTTCTTCATATTCTTATCACATTTATGTGCCAATCAGACAACAGACTGACGTTTTCTGGGAGCTTTTGCTCAAAAGTGAGACACACGGTGCTTTGAAGATACGTTACATTCACTTTCCACCAGTGTGTCACGTACCACGATGCTCCCGATGCCTGCGAGGCATGCTGTTTACTCTCAGAAGCTGCTGAAAACAGTCAAGAAAAGTGTGCCAGCATTTCCACTTTGTAAAGTGTGATCGCTGTCTGAGGGACTGAGCGGAGAAATATAAAGGTTTTTTCAAATGAACAGGAAAAAGTATTGTAGTCACTAATATTTTAACGTGTAACCTCAAGCTTTTTTTCACAAGCAGATTTGGTGCCATATTTCAAAGTTACTGTACATAGGTGAGCTGTATTAACTACACTTAGCCTTTTCCCTATGCCGAATAGATGGGCTTCGCTTGGATGGGGGGACATGGGTTTGGGTGGTGATGAAGATTAATCATAGATTGCCAGCTTTAACAATATGTATTATTAATATTCTCTTTGTTAAGCCTTTAACATATGTTCTGAAAAGTGTTTCCCCCCCCTATGGACTTTGAAAAGGCATGTTACTGAAGCATTAATAGAATGGATAGATTATGACATGTATAACTTTAAAAAGAGACTGTTTATTTATTTGCATCCTGCTCCTGTGAAATGTAATACTTAGCATGCATGAAGATGAAAAATATAAAGAGATATGAACATAGAATCCCTCAGTGGGAAAACTGAAAATGAATCCCTGAAAGGCTCCAGAACTGCAGCAATAATATTATATAGTATGTGAAAAAATATGTGAATAAATTATTATGCAAACAGTGAGCTTGGCTGTGCTGTGCTGTGTGTCACAAACAAGTGATAATTACTATGTACTGCTGCCATTTAACTTTTATCGGGATGTTGCGAGATAAGTGTTAAATAGCTGTTGTCACAGTTACACAATGTAAAGAAATCCTACCACCACGGCCGCTCCACTACTATAGTGTGAAAATACTGTATGTACTGTTCAGTACTGTGCCATACTGTAAACAAGCAAACAAAATGAGAGATCAAAAGTAAGCTCTAATAATGCCGAGATGATGACAAAGAAGCAAAAAGTGAGGGAGCAAACTGAAGTGTATCCAAAACAACAGAGAAACACAAAACTGATCAACAAATCAGGCTGGCAGGAGGAACACAGGATGGAGCAAACACAGGAGCCGAGAACAGGAGCAGACAAACAGGGGACTCGGGAACAGACGGACAAAGAATGAGAGAGAAACACAGACTAAATACACTCGGGAGGAAAGGCTAATAAGAGACAGGTGGAACTAATCAACAATCAAAAAGCCAGGAAGGAAAACAAAGACAGGAAGTTACATAAACAATGACACACAAGGAGAGAAACTAGAAAACTGCTAGAATTGCTTATTATTTTAGTAAAATATTATCAAAAGTACCCCAAAAAAACCCACTTTGAATGCAAAATAATATCTCCTGCTAGAGTTAGATTGTAATCTATTATATAATTTTGGTTGTTTATACTCATGCACTTAATTGTAAAACACATTTCACTGCTTTAGCTGCTCAGTGTGGTGCTACTTGCACACTTTTTATATATGGTTGGGAGTTAAAGCTTAAAAGAAAGCATCATGTTTGACAAGTTCATCATGTGTTCTGTCTATAAAATTTTTATATGCAAGGTCACAAGCTGCCAGTCAACAAAGTGGAGTAAACACACAATATTTCACACAAAATTTAGTGGAATAGTAATATAAAATTTTAGAAAAGGGAAA
>JAQNCA010000006.1:8382372-8392458 GCA_029783725.1 Acanthurus tractus
TTTAAATTTTATTTTTTTCTTTAACCCACAAAATTTAACAAACAATTTATTAAGTTAAACCTGCAAAATTTTTTTTATACTTAAATTATTTTAAAAAAAAAAAAAAAAAAAAAAAAAAAAAACACTACAGAAACACATACTTGCAAAAACACGGGGAAGTGGTTTATTTAAGTCCTATTATATAAGTGCTGGTCACTATCATTAGCGTGAACAGGAGAGAGATTTGAATGTGAGCATTGCTCTATCAATTAAATATCCATATTTAAAAGGAAACAATATGCTGCCAAGCAGTAAAGTTTGCTCAGCTACCTGCCCATGTAACACTGACTTTCCCACCAACAGAATCAGCATGGCAAACCAAGGTCCTGCTTATGGTCTGACCCGTGAGGTACAGAATAAGATTAATAAGAAATACGACCCGGAACTGGAAGAAAGGCTGGTTCAGTGGATCATCGCCCAGTGTGGACCTGGAGTTGGTCAGCCTGAGCCAGGCAAGGCTGGACTCCAAACCTGGCTCAAGGATGGATGTGTGAGTGTTTTGATTTACACAAGTATTATAACAACATTGTAATTTAGATTTTTTTAGAGCGTGTGGAGATATAATTTCCTCCTTTTTATGTGTCTAGGTGCTGTGTGAGCTCATCAACAGTCTGTACACAACTAACAAACCAATCAAGGCCATCAAGCGCTCCGGCTTGCCATTTAAGCAGATGGAACTAATATCTCTGTTCCTTAAAGCAGCAGAAGGCTATGGAATCATGACCACGGACATGTTTCAGACTGTCGACCTCTTTGAAAGTAAGACAACCAGTTTTACAGCAATGCTAAGTATTTTTCAGATTCTCTTTGTTTGCTGTGGCCTCTGATCACATGAGATTGTTGCATGTCTTCAGGCAAGGATCTCGCTGCTGTCCAGAGGACCCTGATGGCTCTGGGTTCTTTGGCTGTGACAAAGGGCGATGGGTGTTACAAAGGAGACCCCAGCTGGTTCCATAAGTATGTTTGAGTTTTCCCCCCTACTTGTATGAAATAGACCCTTTGTGGAGAGTTGGTAAAACAAAAGAGGTTTCATTTCAGTGCTGAGAAATGTGTGTTTGTGTGTGTGTGTCTGCAGGAAGGCCAAGGAGAACAGAAGAGAATTCTCAGAGGAACAGCTGAACGAAGGCAAAAATGTCATTGGCCTGCAAATGGGCTCAAATAAAGGAGCAACTCAATCCGGACTCAACTACGGGCAACCGAGGCAGATCATCGGCAAAGAATAAATCTGAGCCCAAAAAAAAAACCCTCCTCCAAGGCTGTCTTTCTTCTGCCCCCTAAAAGGACAGTGAGGACAGAGAAACTTTGAGGAGAAATGTAACCTGACTGTTTTCAAGGCTAAACTGGACCAAAATAGGGACCATCAAGAATATGTGCACATATACAACACACACTTAATGTTGAATACACATACAGAGATAACCTTCAACAGTACAAGTAAATTATATATTTTATTAAAAATTCATTCCAGTTTTTCTGCATGTCTGAACTCACTTCCTAAAAATCAAGTGTGCTTTGCATTACTGCAAACCAGATTTCAGGTTTTAACTTTCCAGAAATTCAAAGATTTCAGTTCTCTTTTGTTCACTGTAAAAATAAACTTGCAGAGACTTGAAAAAAATTCCCCGTCACATTCATTTTTTTGTTTGCTTTATTGTTTTTTTTTTCAACAGCCACATAATTGCCACATGCAGTCAAGAACTCTTTTCAAAACTCTGCCAGTGGTGCATTCAAGGACAGTTAGTTGAGAGTTATTATGGATGAAACAACCAAATCAATATATTGAAAAATGTCATTGGTTGCTTTCTGTTTATCTGCCAGTGTTGCTCCTCTGTCAACAAAGCTATCAATTCACAAATGTCTGGGTGCCCTTGAATGCACCACCAGGCAGAGAGTGGCAGCCTGGATGGTAAAAATGTGTAGAGTGCTGAAGTTTCCAGTAATGTCAAGCACAAATTTGAAACTTATAGGTTAGAACAAGTAAATCCATCAGAACAGAAACGTAGGAGTTTTTACGTGAATTGTGTTAAAAAAAACTTTCAAGAAAAACATAAAATACAGACGTGTGTGTTTTACTTGCTCCATAACACAATCTACAGTTAGCTGCTCTCAGTTTACTAATTTCTAATTAATATGTTGGACCCTCTTTTTAGAATTTAATACATCATTTTAATGATGTTGGGTTTTGAAATAAAGTCTGATTTATTTGTAAGGAAGCCTCTTGTGTGATAAATAGACTACCTGAGACAGTAGTAGTGGTTGTCCACATTTATGGGAAGGCTTTTGATTGAGTTTGCCAAAATCACAACCGTGATGTGGGACTCGTCATAGCCTGTTGGCACCTGGTAAACAATAAAAGAGATTAACTTATGTACATAGCAACTCATAACAAACATGTCAGAGTTTCTGCATGTAACTATTGAATAACACCAAGCCTTGTGTGCTTAAGACCGGAGCTGTGCTTCACTCAGAGATAAGCAGATGTAATAAAGTCAGGGGGGAAAAAAGTGGGAGGAGTGTAATGATGGGTGGGGATAAAGCCTGGATTTTTCCTAGCCTGGCTTTGACTGGTTGGATGGAATGAGAGAAACCAGGGGGATTCAGTTGAGGACTATCACTATCTCCTGCCAAGGTTTTGTTTATACTGTGTTTTTGCTCGGGCACTGACTAAGCTGTTCAGCATGAACTGACTCAGAAAAAGACTGGAGATGATGTAGAAAAGCACAAAAGAGAAGACAGAAAAGCAAAAAAAAAATAGAAGGTTTGATTTGTGAATGAGATTTTTAAGAAACCATAGGAAGTCATATCTTGAACAGAAATGCTCAGGAGTAGAGAACATGAGAGATTAAGGTGGTTGGGGTCAAAAAAAGGATAAGTCGAGACAGAAGATAAGAGTTATGAAATCAGAGAGGATTTCCAAAAAAGGAGTAATCATTGTAGAGGGAGGGAAAACAAACAGACTTCCTTTTCCTCTTCCTTTTTATTCTTGCTCTTTAAACAGGAAATTGTGTGTAAGTTTTGACACAGAGGAGTAAATTGACTCATTGTGAATTTATGAGGAACAAGTATAAATTTAAACAAGTGGAAACAACAACGTAAATATGTAATCTGTACACATGGTGGCTTGTTCTGATGTTATTTTTTTCATGTTGAGCTTCTTAACCTTTTATTTTCACATTAAAAGTATTGAAAACATCTCTTACAGTCTTGATTTCTGTGCAGTCACACTTGTTTTAAATAGTTAATAAAGACTCTTACAGCACGTATTTGCCTCTAAAGGAATGACAACATTCATTCTTTATAATCACCTCAATAATAAAGACTTACTCTACTGTTAATGAGGCTGCAGTACATTAGTCTCAGCGGGACAGCAGCTGTTATCTCTGCTGTAGTTTAGATAATTGCCAAAAGTGTTTATTATTTCAACACTTATATTTATTTCAACACAGGCAGGCACAAGTGAGCTCACTTAAGTCTCACAATACACAACACATCTGCACAAGTTTATGTCAAGGGTCCATTAACATACCATGCTGAGACATTTTACACTGATTCTTCCTTTCTGTTTGTTACTAGTATATACAACAAACATCACTGTCAAACTGTTTACATCAAGAAAAAGGAATTCAAAGAAGGCAGAGAGGCATTGTCTGTCTGTAGAACAGAGTAGATATAAATAAAATCATCTATTTTTGTTCATATTCGACCTCGAAATGATTTAAATATATGGTTTTTTTTTTATTTCTGCCAAGTTATAAACAAGCGCCATGCTATCATTCAGTAATGGTGATGTCCAGAAAACAAGCTTCAGTAATATATTACACTGTTGTTTCATCACCTTTCAGGAGATTAAACTTGATGTGTTGGGAGCTGTGATTTCTGTATAATTAATTGTGCCAGCAGCACTGCTGCACCAAAGACTTTTATTTCATCATCTATTGACTAATTGAGCTAACAGCCCTTAGCATACATAACTCACTCCCTCACAATCTTATCTTTTATTTTGTATTACACTGCATTGAAGTACAACTTACTAATGTTTGATTTATTAAGTGGTCGATGACTCATTATTAGTTGAGGATCATAAAACAGATATCTAAAATCAAGCAATTTGATTGGTTGTTAGCTGATAACCATGTATAACAATGAGGGCAAGTTCCATCACACAGTTCTGTTCAGCAGAATTAAGATCACCTTCAGTTTCTATGTAGGAGAACATTCATGGGTGAAGAAATTTCTCTGGGAAAAGTCTCCCCAGTTGCATCTCGGCAGTTTAAAGTCTCAGCTATCGTCCAGTTTAGCAACACAGTCATAGCCAAGCCACAGGGCCACTGTGACTTTACTGAAGCCATTGTACCATTACATTTACTTTTGACAAATAAACTTGATTGACTGATAGATATCACAGGTTAGGATGTTTGGTTGACTGCAGTGGTTACTGTTAGGCTCATTAAGCTCGGCTAACAGGGCAACAGCAGGCAAAGTCAAGGCTATTTCTTCATAAGAACAATGGATTATGAAAGCTTTATAAACATGTAAATGAGACAGTTTATATCTATAAGTATCATCTTTCCATAGTTGGTAACAGTTTTATAAAAGCAGCAGCTTACTCCAGGCAATAAACTAAAACAAACATATATCACTCTGTGCTCTTTTTTTTCCTTACAGTCTCTGATAATCTCAAACATTTTAACATTTCTACAGCTAATTTGTCCCAGAGCAGTGGCGCCTAGCCTTTTTGACACAAGAGCTATTTTTTTTTCATTCCATCAGGTTTTAATGAAAGTGTGGAAACACCAACACATCGGTGGCCTCACCGCAGTGGAATGCACTTTGCTGCCATACAGGGGCATAACAGGGGCGACAAGGTTAAAGAAGTGGCCTTATGACTGGAGAGGTGCCAGTTTAAATCCTCAAACTGTCGGTGAACATGTGAAAGGGGAAGCTGATGTAACATCGCTCCATTTAACAGCTCTTGAACTGTTGAGCAAGAAAGGGGTGGGGGTGCTACAGTGGCTCTAGAGGAGGACTGACACCCAAAGGTCATCTGACAGTCATTAATAAAAACAGGAGCCAAGCAACTGTATGTTTTCAGTTGTTTTTTCACAAGGAAAAATAAAGCACATACTTGAGCACAAATACATTTTTTACCAGTCGATGTTACATGATGGGCCCCAACATGTAACTTTGGAGCCACCATTCAAAGTAATGTTGCATCTTTTGGGATCCAAAATTGAGTCAATCAGGCTGAGCTACAGCAACCTGGTCCAGACCTCAAGAATCAAGTAAATTAAAAGGTCTTTTGCTATGATTATCCGGAAAGAATTAATGCTACAGTCAGTACATTTGGTAAGGTCGGACACTGATTAAGGCATCTGAGTGATGTAGTGGAAAAAGCATCCGCCTGCTACTGTGGAGACTTGGCTTTAATCTCTGACAGCGGTGCTTCTGGCTTGGCCCGCAACGCAACTGATGAGATAATCCTCCTAATAGGAATGACAGCATCACTGGCCTCAAACAACGTATGTTTGCATTTAAGTGACAAAGCCCTCAAGTTTTGTAATTAGTTGCCATAGTAATTATGACAGGAGCAGAGGAGGAAGACAGGTGACATTTTTTTATAGAGGAACAGCAGATGGATGGGTTGCCAAGTGGTTTGTTTTCTGTTTTAAACCAACAGTCAGCCTTACCAAATGATGATATTTCTTTATAAAGATCTCAGACCTTTAAAAAGCACTTATTTCGACCTAAACCACAATTTTCCTTAAATCTAACCAAT
Source organism: Acanthurus tractus (assembly GCA_029783725.1). Taxonomy (NCBI): domain Eukaryota; kingdom Metazoa; phylum Chordata; class Actinopteri; order Acanthuriformes; family Acanthuridae; genus Acanthurus; species Acanthurus tractus. The sequence goes on from JAQNCA010000006.1 coordinate 8,388,188, forward strand.
TATTTGTTGTCCCTAAACCTGATCAGACCTCAAAGAAAGCGCTTTCGCAACATAAAACTGACTTATTTTTCAAGCGATTTATTATTGAAAGCCACAAAAAAATAATGCTGTCCTGCTGATTATGACATCCTATCCAGAGGGCACTGATAAACTACATAGTTTGTTGTTTGATCTGGAGGATTCATGGTAAATTGAGGTATTTGTGGGCAGGAACTTAGTGAGGGACTATGTTGCAGCATCAGCGCCTCCTCCTGGCCATTCAGTCTGCACTGTCTCACTCTCATTCAGACACAAACAATGATGTGCAGCAGCCTGCTAACTCTCTCAGTTGGCCAACAATCTCAAAAACAGCAACATCAGTAGCTGTTTTTTTTTTAATTTTGTTGTCTTTGTGATCAGAAAAGAACTTTTAAATTTCAAAATCTCGTTAGCCAACAGAAAAGAGACATTGTTTAAAGAGAAGGTGGCTTAAGTACTTCTGAATTATTTTCCCATTTTCCCAAGGGCAGATCAATTGTACTATTGACATTGTTTAAAGCTTTGAATGTCACTCACTCTCAACATAAATCTTAATTTCCTTAATAATCTCTTGTTATGGATGTTTTTCCATTGATGAGAATGGAATCCAATTTCAAATTGCTTTGCGGGTGTGAAAGGTTTGTGTAAAATGTCAGGAAGTGGTGTCAGGCCTGCAGCTACGACTGACAACCACCTTTTCAAAAGTCAGAGTGCTTGTGTTAATCCAAAAATGAAGGGTGAGGACAAGTGAGAGGAGTTTTGGGATGTGACAAAAACAGATAATGGGTTTCAAAATCCTACTGAGAAAACAGCCTGGTTATGACACAGTGATAATTTGTGCCGTAAAGGTGAAAAAGCAGCTTGTCTCGCCGAAATTTTTGGCATTTATTGACAGCAACATCAATTTGAGGCTGCTTTAGTTTGTGTGCATCACGGTGATGTCAATCCAAGGTCACTAAGTGACAAAACAAAAGGCTGCAGTCAAGAAACGATCAACCTAGGTAAAAAGCTGGAGAAGTTAATAGGACAGGCTGACCTGAGACCTGCTGAATTAGCTTTAGGACCAAGACGATTATTGAGAGGTGCAGCGCAAAAATCAATAAGTATAAATGAATTTCGATGACCTGGTCGTGGAGCAGAAAGACCCTCTGGAATACTTCTTTAAGCGAGGAAGAGATGGAGAGCATGTCTCTGTGCAGGTAAGACACTCCTTTATGCAGCAAATCATAAACCAGATTGGTTGTAATTTTAGCCCCATAAGCTAAACGGCCTTCGAAGGTGATTTCAAGGAGGTGTAATTTGTGGATCCTCCATGCACGAGTGTGTTCAAGATGGTGATGAGCAACTGTGTATGAATAGAAGGGACTCAGCTGGAGACAGCAGGTTTGGAGACTGCACTGATGTCTCATTAGATGTAACAGACATTGCCTGCAGGCTGTGGTTAACATGAAAACTGAATAAGTGTGTGTGTGACTGACTCATAGGCATGAATATGGTTTGATCAGGAACCGCAGAGGAAGGTGGTGTGGTATGACTGCATGTGTCGTAAGCTCTTTAAATGGCGGCATGCGATGATTAAAGGGTAAGGTAGGCAGGTCACAGGAGTATCAGGTGTAAATGGTGAGTAATCTGAGTCAGGAAGCAGGTGTTTCCCTTGGATACTGTTGGTTTAAGGCCAAATATTAAGATCTGAAACCCACAATTTAAGCGTTTTGAGAGGAAGACATGTAAATATTCACCTTAATCCTTGAAGCTCATTTAGGGGTTCTGTAAACTGCCAAAACCTGCATTTTCACTTCAACACTTTGTGTGCAGAAAAATTTTCACCTAATCAATCAATCACAACAGTCTTGCAGATTACTGTCTGAGGACAGCTGCTGCAGTAAAGCTGCACAAAAGAGGAGCCACTTCCTTATTGAAAGTGATGTGACATTCTGGAGTCACAGTATTTAAAAATCTTGTCAGATAACATTCTTGCTGTTGATTCATGCTTCTTTCAGACACAAATACATTTTATTTAGATTAAACTATTGTGATTTTAAAGGTGAAATGAATCATAAAACACCTTGCTTGATTCAGTGTCTTACTGTGAATATCTGAATGTGCCTAACTTTTTCATTCTTTAATGTCATCTTCATCTTTCAAGCCATTAAATACTGAATGTCTTAAAATGAGTAACAAAGTACCTCACTGCAGCAGACTGTGCTCATGAGGGCCCTCACCTGGCTGTTGCAGGTTACTGCCCCAGGCAGAAGCACATCACAAACAACTAACACAAATCCTACTGTCTGCCAACGATGAATGCAGATTTTTGATGTAAATTGTTTTCCTGCTGCTAAGCATCAAAACAAATAGAGCAGACTATTTAAAGGGCTTCTTCTTCTGCTTTTATCGAGATAACTTCTGTATTTCATTTCCGCGTAAATGATATAATCCGATTGAGAACCTTAAACATGTGATGAACTTTTTTTTACCTTTACGCAATATCACAAGGCCTGCAGCACATGGGGCTAGCACAACTATGCATGTGCATCCGAGAGTCATATATCATAAGACAAGTCACTGCATGGTAGACAAACAAACCAAACCCTGAGTGAAATCTGACTATTCTAGAATGGAAAGTCCCTTATTTTCAATGAAGCAAATTTCTTTTCTTTTATTTAAATATATATCATCACAGAGGACTTTAGTCAAAAAACAGCATCAGCGGTGGAACAGCACTGCGTATGCAGAGTATGAGGACAGTTTCTTCCACTCTGAAGCAACTGTTCAGGAACTGCTGTCGCTGCTGAAATGAGAATGCACTTTGGTGTGCAGTCAGTGTTCCCACTGAGTGCCTGTGCTGTGTTGTTAGATATCAGATATTTGACACTACAAATTCTTTACTGTCTGTAACAAATGACATGTTGAGTCAGATACTCAGATGCATGTTGATCCCTGAGGTTTGTCCATAAATTAATCCCTTAACGGGCAGCAATGAAGATCTGACCAGGCATTAAGGTTTCCCTTTTTCAGTCTGGTTGCGTATCATCTATCCATATAATTTACACATATCACATGTAACATATCATTGTGATCGAGTTCTGATTAAATGTGTACACCTGGCAGCCATCTACAGGATTAAGATGGCTGCCAGGCCACAGACCAGTGTAGGAGACTTAAAGAAGGATGACAGATTAACTTGGTAATTTTAGCAGCTGTCAGCCAGTTTTGTGGAGACTAAAACCAGGTGTTTTTAACTACATAATGAAGAATTTTCAAATTGTGCTTTTGGCAACTCAATTGTTGTTCTTTAGGGAGACATTTGAAATTTTTCCAGACGGTTTTGTGGCGACCAAACCGGATGTTTTAAACAAGATGATGGGAGAATTTCCAACTTTGCTTCCGGCAACCAAGATTTTCCAGCCAGTTCTGCGGCAACCAAAATCAGGTATGTTGTAGGATACATCAAGAGATTTTTTTCCAGCTGCTTTTTCTAGGGTCAACGATCAGGTATTTATAAAACAAGTGATTTTTGGGCCTTCACCTAACCAGACCTCAACCGCAGCAATGCAAAGTTTCAGCATATCTGTGGTTTGCAGAAAAGAACAATGCCAACATTAATCCCTGATTTATTGGGTTGTCTCTGTTTGCACAGGCCCTTCAGATGCTAAGATGTAGAGACTCCCAACACTGCCCAGCCTGTTAACACTGAACCAAAGCCAAATGTGAAACAGGTCAATAGAGCAGGAACAACACGCAGGGCCAGATATAGATTTTATCAGGGTGTAACTAACTTGCTGGCGACGCCTCTGTCTCCGTTGAGGCTTGTTGAGATTACAAAGTTATCACTTCCCATTCTCTGACTGTGTGTTGATAGACAAAGGAGTCAAATATTTTTCTATAGTCCAGATGGTCAGATTTAGGACTTTTAAAAACATTAAGGGGATATTTAGATTTGGATAACTGGCAGTCTAAACATATTTGGGATTAACTGAACATGTAGGCACAGGAAAGTGCCTTTCCTCATTTTCTTTTAACCAATAGAGGATAAGACAAATTATGCGCCTTATAGTGATTTTTTTTCTTCATTTTTAGTGTATTACACTGCTTAAAATGAAAAAAAAAAAACCTAGCCTAAACAGCCCAAAACTATCGGCTTTAATTCCTTCATATTTCCAAAGTCAGAAACATGAGTTTATAATAATAATAATAATAATAATACATTTTATTTGTATAGCGCTTTTCAGGGAACTCAAAGACACTTTACAGTA
>JAQNCA010000006.1:8401444-8411695 GCA_029783725.1 Acanthurus tractus
GTATTGTGTGAGGCAATGAGAGAGAGGGACAAGATGTAAGTTCAATTTTTACAGAGGTAATTAATTTTTTTTTTTTTACACAAGGATGTATTACAAGTAGCTTAGTCTTGTCAAACAAATAATTCAAAAAATAAAATTTCCTTTCTCTTGAGAGGCATTAAGAGAGAAATAGGTAGGCTTACTTTCTAGCAGGAAACAGTTTCAAACAACTCCGAATCTATAGTATAAAAAAATAAACTAATCAATAAATAATATATCAGTATCAGACAAGTTTATTCTTTTATATTTTTAGGACGCCATTCAGTCTACAGACGCCAAGTTCTTAAACTTGCAAACCTGTCTTTCAAATGGACATACATCATATGTTTAATTCATGGCACAAATAAAGGGGGATCAAATGTCCCGTGGCTATCCACCGGAAGGGGCGGGACTTCGGCTGTCTATACATACCTCTTGACACTATAATGGAAATGCATACGCTGCACTCTACTTTCACCATTACTATCACAAGTTTAACACATGTTCTAACATTGCTCGTGATACTTAAGCACAACACATATACACTCACTGTATCTGCTGACCTCTCCTCTTGAATGAGGACTGACTGATTGTTATACGACGCTTTGGCCACAAGGTGGAATCAGTCAACGATGAACTTAATAATTAAACATTTACCTTGACTCTGAGTTATCGGCCTCTACTTATCAACCACAAACCCAGTGCGCATGTCTGACACAGTCGAACCAAAACTGAGGAAGTTTTATGTGGCAGGTAGCTCGGTTAACAAGTCAAGCAAGAAGCCCGAAGAAACGCCGCCCCTCAGGTGTGTTCTCAGGTCAACCCACGACTGAGCACCGTAAATTTACGACAGATACTGTTTTATCAAAGACAGAGAGTCTTTGGAGACATTTGTTCTGTTGACCCCGGTCAATAAATGTACCTAAAGTGAAGCAGCCGGAGCTGAGGCACTAGTTAAATGTTTTATCCTATGTATCGGATATGGCTTCTGCTTCTCCTGGGAGGATACGTGGTGCCAGGTGAGCTTCAACAACTTCCTGGAGAGAGAGGGCGAGTTTTTTTTATGACTTCGATAAAACATTTGCGCAGTGATTTTTGAACTGAAATTATGAGCCACTGCAGGACAAAAATAAACAGAAGAGTGAGGACTTTGTTTAGTTTGACGTGAACCAGACAAAGTTTATCATGAAGCCTATGTGTGTAATGTAATCTACTCGTAAAAGTAGTTCACGGCGTAAACTGCGTCCCTCAGTATAATCTAATAATAGCTGAATGCCCACATTTACTGAAGTGTATTACAGATGTTAACTGTACAGTGGAATAGGTGTCAAAGCCGTGGATGGATTACTATGTTATATACATTATATTAAAGTTTTCTCTGTCCTCTCTCGATCCCTCTCTCTTTCTCTGTGTCATGTTGATGTTGACCTATTTTTGTTGATTTATGTCTGTACCTGTCTTTCTTTCTAACTTGGATTGATCTGTGCTTTGTGTATGCTCACACTGTCGGCCATTATTATTCTTTGTCTTACTGACATACAATCAGCTTGTAGCAAAGTAATTTCAAAGACACGGCTATAAATACAGCATTAACCATCAAGCACACTTAAAAAATCTAGATAAAGTCTCTCTTTTACAGTGTAGTATCAAGAAACTGATCGTGATCACCGTCATTACAAACATTTTCAGTCGCTTGCTCATCCTTTTAAATGCTTTTGGTATTTGGAGGCATAAATGGCAGATCTTCCACATCATACACCATTAAAGTATTTAATTTTTTTTCTTTTTTAATTCAAAAATTAGCCTAACATTTGAAAAGGAGGTGATAATACCATTTATTTTATTGTTTAGTGGATTATTATTGACTGAAATCTCATGTTAATTCAATCTAACATCAGCTCTTTTTACATTGTGGAAGTAAAGATTGTTTAGTAAGTCAGTCAAAGGAAGTCAAGGACGCATTCAGTAGCTCCTGCAGTAAATTACAGATATATGTCTTACACAATGATGGAACATTAACACATCTTGTGTCAGCTCTCAAGAGGTTTGATGATGACCTTTGTTAAGATTTAAGAAACTGCAAGGCATCAGCTTGAACCAAACCCAAACACTGCAAAAAAAAAAAAAAAAAAGCCACAGAAAAAGGGAACAGTCTAACAAAATCTTGAAGGGATTAAGTTTCGTCAAGAAATGTATGACCTGTTTAGCACAGACAATGTGCTTAATTAATATTCCTGTCAAATGAATATAGTTTATATTGTTTGCAAACTGAGCTGAATGTACACCTCTGACAGTCTGAATGTTGTGAGCTTCACCATGCTGGGATCTTCAGCAGGACTGCTGTTTGCTGTTTTGTCTGACCAGATGAGTCTGATGCAACCTCTTTGTGCAGTGTTGATAGAAAGATGTTGATTCCTCATGTTGCAGCAAATTTCAACAGATCAGTTAAGTTATTAGTGTATTCGTGCAATGCACACCAGCAAGTCATTTGCCTGATGTAACCATGTAGCATAACTACTGTCATTGATCTGATGAGGGATTCGAAGAAGCTTTCAAACTGACTAAATTCAAGTAATGCAGTCTGCTTTGCTTTGAAGGCACTAAATCATTGTGGTTGTCAAAAGAAATTCTTTGTAACCTAAAGGAATAATAACTAATTTAAGGAAGCAATTTCTCATGTCACAAAGCCTGCAACTTGCACACACAAATCCAGATGTGTCAGCTAATTACGTTAACTGGACCGTCAGAGTTGCTGTAGCAAGGGTTGAAATTCAATGTTCACCTGAAGTGTCACTAAAACAGGTTTTGTTACATTTTCAAAATCTCCAAAATTGGTCCAACTGCACAATGAATGAGTGAGTGCATGTTTGCTTTTAAAGAAGACATAATACCTTCTTTCTGTTGTGTTGGCATCAGGTTTTGTTTTGCTCAAATATCCTGCCAGTTGTGAATATAAAGGAGCTGTTTGAACAAGCAAGTTCGGAAAAATCTGGCGAGAAGGGCTGGACTAATAGGAAACACTGTCTTCTCTTTTACGGGAATGACAGAAGAATCTTTAGTAGTGATTTTAGCCCTTTAAGTTTTCAAGTCGAAGGCAGTCGTAAAGCTCCCACCATGAGAGTTTCACTGTGGATGTCTGACTGTAGAGAAACACAACGCTGCATGTCTGATAAGTATTCTCATGACACCACAGTGGAATGATAACATGCAGCACACCTTGTAACACAAATATTATTCATAAAGTCCTCAGGGCCTTTTTAAGGAAGGCGATATTACAGAAGAACTGAGAGTAAACTATGTATTCTCCTCCAAGTAGCTCTGACCTGTTTTTTATTTGCAGTGTGTCAACAGCATTCACCTGCAAAGCCTTGAAAAGACTGGCAAGCTTTCCATATTTGAGGAGAAAAAAGGGGGATTGAGAGAAAAGTCCGTAAAAGAAAAATATTTCATCAGAAAAATAGACCAGTTTTCATTATTGATACGCAACTTTTCGATTACAACAAATAATACAAATAATAAGACAAGCACATTTGTCTCATTCCTGTGTCAGTTTCTACCTGATAGATAAGTTCTTGGCCAACAAGAAAGGAGGAGATGAGTTAGCTTCTATGAGGCTTATGCATGTGCAGTTCAGCACTTTTAGTGATTGTGCAGGAAGTTTTCGGTCAATAACTTCTGTGGTTTTCCTGTTTTGGTCGCAGTCTTTTGTTACATCTGTCTCATGAGCTCATCCAAGGAGGTTTATAAGGACTTGTAGGCAACAGTAATGAAGGAAGCCCACCGCATGATTAGATACTCTGATGATAAAACATGCTTAAATCATTAAAACACAAGCTTCAGGAACATTCAAACAGACTTTGGGAAAAAAAATTAATGGATTTCATGAGGCACTGGCATTAGATAACACATTTATTTACAGAGATGTTTCATGACAATATGTCTGCAGGTTCTCCTCTCAGAGACTCTGGCCATGTCCAGCTAAACACTGTTATCCTGTTAGATTAGATCGTCCTCTGCAGTCAAAAACGGAATTTTATCCCTCCCTGTCAGGGATTACTGAAAATTCTTGGCTTCTCCTTCTCTGTGCTTTATTAGCAGGAATGCTTTAATCTGCAGGAAAAGTCTGCAGATCTGTTCATCACTGTGGCTGACAGTGTGATCAGGTTTAGCTCCACTGTTTTACTTCAAATAGACCTTTTGGAGGACATATTGTAGTAAACTTAACCACGGTATTCAGTAGCAACTTTCTCTCTTGTTTGCTCATGTTAAAAAAATGGAAAATGATGTCTTGGATGTTGAAATTATTATGACCAGGTGTCGTCAAAGATAAAAGCTACAGACAATGGAAATTAATAGTGAAAGCTATAAACTGCTCTGAAACTGAGAGGTGACCCAAGAACCGTAGTCACTTGGGAAGTTTGAGATAGTTGGAAATATGACTATGATTGTGACTGAGTCCCATATTGGAGCCCCTGGGAAGACAAATCCATATTGGCTCCTCATTGTATAATTTGAGATCTTATGCTGACCCGTGCTACTAGGATCAGCTCAACCCTTTTCTTAACTCTGCCGAGGGTCAGCTGTTACACATATTAAATCGATCTGTTGTGCATATAATAAACACCTACACAGTATGAGATTATAGCCTGTGACATAGACATGAAATTCTTAGTATTGTTCTGTCTCTCTTCCTTTGTTATGGGGTTACTGTAAGGCGTGGCCAAACAAGGACTTTAATTACAAATGTAATAAATGTCTGTCATTTTCCATTTAGGAGACATATGATCAGTGTGACTATCTGGTCTTGCTGACTTCACAACATTCCCATCATCTTCCTCATGGGAAGAAACTACTCTCAATGTTTAACAAGACGCTCAAGTTGGACATCATGTATAGATTTTTCTTCTTTAAAGCCGATGTTGTGGTGGCTTTGATGGTGTTGACTACTGTTTCTCACTTGGTTGTCTTTATTTTAGGTGTGCGACATGTTAGTGGAATAGATATTTACACTCCCAGTGAGATGGAGGCAGTCAACGGGACAGATGTGAGGCTGAAGTGCACCTTCAAGTCCACTCACCCAGTTTCACTTGAGTCCGTTGCAGTGTCCTGGAACTTCCGTCCCATAAATTCAGGATCGGATGAGTCGGTGTGTAGAAACTGTATTTTTATTAAAGTTTTTAAAATGTGAAATCCTGTCTTGATTTTTATAGGGCCTTAAACATTTTGGTTGTTAAGATTTTCAGGTAAAATATATCGTGACTGGTTCATATTCTCATGTCCAGATTAACAAAGGCCACTCATAAGGCCACATGTTTGACTTACTGAGAGCTCCAGATCTGTGTGTATGATCAATCCTCTGCTGACAAAATAAAATTAGAGCCAGCAACTTTCACAGAAAATAAAAATAATGCATTGCACTACACGTGTCAAGCAGTAAATAAATTATATAATGTCTTCTTTATAATGTGAGCTGTGTATTTAGACATTTAGTATTTAGATCTCATAGATTGATATGGCTTCTTGTGATTATTTTACATATGCTGCATATGTTGGTTCTGAGTTACTCAGGAAATTTTTCTTATGAACAGTTGCTAATGTTGCAACAGCAGCTGAATTTTTCAAATTTTTGTGATAGAAGATTTTTCAAATCTTGCTAATTTGTTTTGAATCATTAACATTTTTTTTTTCTGGATCGTGTGCGTGTGTGTGTGTGTGTTCAGCTGTTTTACTACCAAGATAAAGCATACCCTCCTGACCAAGGGCGTTTTAAAGGCTATGCGGTTTGGTCAGGAGATATTTTGAGAGGGGACGCCTCCATCACCCTGCAGCGGGTCCAGCCGATTTTTAATGGCACCTACATCTGCCAGGTGCGCAACCGTCCAGATGTGCACGGCAGTAATGGAGAGATCGTCCTCAAAGTCGTCAACAAAGGTCAGAGATGCATGGCTGCATGCTTGGAAGACTCACGTATCTGAAAATAAAACGTCTGTCACATCTGTTGCCTCAAACATGTGGCAGCCATGTTGGAGGAGCTTTAAACATGATACTGTATTTCTGTCGTAATCATTAATATTTTCAATATTTATTATAAAGGAAGTACTTAATTGGTCCTTGTAGAAAAAATCAGCTGGAACACTCAGGTTTTTCCACAGGGAGTTCAGAAGTTAGAATCCTTCTGGCACATGTTGGGGATCAATGTCTTGCTCAAGCTGAAGCTAGTGATGCTTGTGGCATGAAGTGAGGGACAAAGTATTTAAATTTTTTCATTGCAGTATTCTCTCTATTTGTTTGCTCAAATTCCCCAAATTGAAGCATTCATTTTTCACCCCTGTCAACACTGATTTTGATCTTGGTCTTGTCACTTCCAGCTTCCCTCTCTGAGATCAGCATCCTGGCGGCAGCAGTCGGAGGCGCCTGCGGTGTCATTCTGATCCTCCTCTGTATCGTCGTGGCGGTGAAGTTCTACAGGAAAAAGCACATGGAAAACGACTTCGAGATGCATTCAGGGGAGCAGGAACGGAGGGACCCGACAGTGTGGTGAGGGCTGGAGAACCGGAGCTCCTCTGCTCCACTTCTTCTTAGGACTGGTGTGGAGCTGATTGGTTATTTGGGTCCACTCTGTTGGAAGACACAAAGGAACATTGAGGGTGAAAAGGCATCTCTTTCTTCCATGTTTGCCTCTCCAGTGTGAACCTTTCAGATATTGTTGTCAATTTACTGCAGTATTAGACATGTAATGTAACACACTACCAGTGGTTATAATTGCTAATTTAACTCAGAGTTTTTAAACTTTTTAGTATGAGATGTAAATATGGAGAGAATTTCTAACAAAATGTTCTTTAACTTCCCTCTTCAGTTCACTGCACCAGGGCTGACTGCACCGATCAGGCTGCTTTTTCTTCTGTTGATTTGCTCTTTCATCATAGAAACAATTTGTTTTATGAATCATTGGATATTTTATCAAGTGTGTTATAGAATAATTATTTGCCTGAAACATCACTTTAATTACATAATTAATTCTATCCCAAAAGAGCACTTCATACATGATACTGCTGCAGTGAACTGAATTGTATACTACCTGCTGCTGAGGGTTTAAAGATAAAAGGAGAGAAATTTTTTTCTGGGCAAATCCTTCATTTTCTCAGTGAGTAAAAGCTGCATTAACAATCACTGCTTCACAATATGTATGTGCAACATTCAACTTGTGAATACAGAGTTTAAATCCATGGATCTTCACCCGGGAGATATGTGAACTCGTTTTCATGGTGAGAATGTTCATGAATTGATGTTTTGATCATTTCTGTCAATGGGAAAAGCAATGCAAAAAATTGCTGTGGTTTTTTGGGCTGGGTTCGCTTCAAGCTGAGAATTATGGGAACTGTATTCTTTTAAATCTCTTTCTCTGTTATTTTAACAATGGATTTGTGCTAAGGTAAACCAGTGGGGGCCTCTTTCCATGCAGCCAGATATCTATGAGTGGCCTGTCTCATTGTTTACGTGTGTGTGTGTGTGTGTTAACACGTGCTTGTTACATGTGTGTGTGTGTTTGGACGTCAGTTCACCTGAAGAGGCAGTTCATCTGAAAGTTTTGACGCCGGAGAAAGAAGTTGATAGTTCAGATGGTGAAGAGTCTGAGCCCAGCAGTGGAGAGGATGAGGAAGAGGAGGGCGAGGAAGAAGACGATGATGACGATGATGATGATGATGACGACGATGGTGGTGATGATGATGATGATTAAATGGACATCCTTAATTGGTTTAAAAAAATGTTTTTCATGTCGCGACATTAGCTTTTTTACTTTTCCTTCATATGATTAAATGTTAAGATGTAATTTATTTCACTTTTCAGTGCATTGTGGTCACAGAATTATTTTAATATGCTACAGCAAATGTTGAAAAGGGTACCAGTTCAACTTTGTACCCCATTGTATCACACAGTTCAGACTATGGACATTGTTTTTTAATACAAAGTATCAGAATTGATGCTGCAGATGTTATTTAAACATACATTATCCACAATGCATCTCAACTACTTACTGTACAATGAGTCATTTTGGTCTGTTATGCTAATGTAGCTTTTAGCTGTTAGCTCCAAGCAAAGATGAGGAGAGGGCTACAGTAGTCTGGTAAACTCACTTCTCCATCTGAATGTTATCCCAACAAATGCTGACTCAAGTGAAATCACTTGAAGTAGTTTTGAATGACTTTGTTTGTTTTTTTTTACATATAGTTTCCCCAGCACCTGTGTTTTGAATTTGAAAAGTAAATTGATGGAATTCCCCTTTAATTTCTGTGTGTCTGATAGATGTGAGTCTGAGTTGTGTTATGTGACTGCTTCAGTTTTTACTTCTTTTTGCTTATTTGACTGGATTTCCATGCAGTTGCAGCTGGAAATCTACTGCCTTCGATCAATGTGTAAAAATGCATTTTTTATATAAATGGACAATAGATTTTTAAAGAGAAGAGTGAATTTAATAATGCTTAAGCATAAGTGCATCAGCTGAGACGACACAAATCCAAACTCTTAGCTGTGTCATAGTTCACCTTTGCAGAGGGTTTTGAATGCAACTGGGAATGAAACAGGAGATTGGGTGCGTTTATTTAGTTTATGTTTCCAGAAAGTGCACCATTAGATCAATGAGTGATAATGAAAGCTAGTGTTTACTACATGGACAACATTGCACAAGTGATTTTGTATTTTGATTTTGTACGTAGTGTAAAATAAACTGAAATTTCCACTTTTTTAAACTCAAGTCCTGAAATGTTCCTATTATCCATATTAAGCAACTCCGGAATAAAAAACTGTTTTGGAAACACTGACTAATGTGCATTGTATTTGCAGTGCGTATTGTGTGAAGTAACAGATCAGGCGGTTCACTGGGAAATACCAACTATATGCCACTCCTGTATGTGTCATAGTGACAGAGAGTCACAGCCACAGCTCCTGGCCTAGTTTTTGTCTCATGTCCCTCTTTTCTGAAGGAGATGCCTGTTTCTTTAAATATATTGATGTAGAGTGTGACATATTAAATATAGTTTTCACCACTTACTCTCCAGTCATGACAACATTACATGCATTACTAACAAATAAACCCATAGGAATGCCTTGAGAATGCCTTTTCCAGTGCTGGTTTGGAGCATAAATTCAGAAAAACAAAGGAATGTAAGACACATCACCACCTAGTGGTGTCATGAACTATATATGTCATGTGGATTTATTTTTTCCTGTTGACTTGAAACAGAAATTATACATTTATATACGTCTTCTTAAAAGGGATAAACTAAACTGAACTCAAGTGTGAATGATTGATACTGTTGGAGCAGTTTTTAAGAGGAGGTAGAAAGTGACTCTCAACTGGGACATTTGTCACTACACATGCTTCTCCACACTAACTCTTTTGTTCTGTGGTCATTGTACGCTCATCTTGTCATGGAATGAAAACATGCCCTGTTAAACAGGTTCTTTCCCTGTATGAATGATTTAAGCACTGCACTAACTTCCAAGGAATAGAAAATGAGCTCATTTAAAGACCCGTTACAGCTTATTAACCTTGTTTTTAAGGAAGATTAAGGAAAAGCTAATGACGGGTAAGAAATAAATCACTCTGGGTCACAGTCAATCAAAATCTTGTTCAGCAGAAGTCTAACTTTTTCTTTGGTGAACTTTATGTAATATGTACTATGTACTGTTAGTACCACTATATTACTTAACTGGGTCTGGGTTTTAAAGTTTTGTGTATGTGAGTGCACAAATTCAAATGCACTGGCATAATAGAGTCTCTCATATTTCATGAAAAGATACATTTTTCACTATTATGTCGTTCTGTGGTGAAAAGTAACTGAGACATTTGCTCAGGCACAGCAGCTTGTTCAATCATTCTTTTGCTAAACCTTCAGGTTTTTTTGTTTGTCACATCAGGGTTTTGTGATATTGTTTTTGTTCTGTTTATGGTACTAATAAATGAGTAACTATGTTACCTTATATTCTTTATGCCACAGCATCTATCTGACAGCAGTACTTGCCAGCTGCCTGTCAGTTTTTAAGATTTAGCTTAAATATACTTCTAAAATATGCTACACTTATAAAATGCAATAAATTGTTACAGACTAAAGCAGTGATATGTAACCTGTTTGGCTTGTGACCTCTCAAGAAATTCCAAATAGATAGATAGATAGATAGATAGATAGATAGATAGATAGATAGATAGATAGATAGATAGATAGATAGATAGAT
>JAQNCA010000006.1:8422823-8434238 GCA_029783725.1 Acanthurus tractus
ACCCACAATTCAGAACAGAATTATTTCCAAAATATTTCTAATTTATTTCTAATCCTTTTCCATAATCTATAATCATACAGTTATTGTCCAACCCTTTCAATAGTCTGTGTTTCTGCACATTCAGCCTAAACTGGTCTCTACTGACAACTGGAGCAACATCACAGCTACTTAAAGCTACTGCTGGAAACTTTGGAAAGTTGAGCAAAACCTCTCCAGCATCCTCGCAGAGATCTTTTCTCAGTGCATCTGAATCTGATGACTGACAGAGCTACAAAGAAAGTTCACCACAGATCACTAAAATGACTCTGGGAAAGTGCCAGTCAAGCTTTAAAAGTCTAGAAACACCAAATATCACAATATATGAGCTCCCTGACATTGTCTGTATACTTTACATCTTTATTTTTAGGTGTCAGACACGCACATAGAGATGAATGAAACCACACCACAACTCTAATTACTGGTGGAGGAAAGTTGTCTCCATTAGCAAGAATTATAACAGCACAATAGTCAGCCTCTCACATTACATATAAATGTTAAAATTCTGGAGCCTCTCCATAAACTGTGTATAAGTAGAGTCTTTCCATCGTGTTTTTGGTCTTCTGTAAATGTCTGCAGTGAGGGTGGTGGACAACACGCTGGCCACCATCATAGCCGCATGTGTGGGCGGAGCCATCGCATTGTTAATGGGCTTCATGCTGCTCAAGAACTTCACTCTCTTTGTTCTTTCCAAGCTTGAGGAGAAAAAGTGAGTTTTTACAACCACAATGCATCAACAATACATCCTTTTCATACATAGAACATCTCTTGGCAAAATTCAGGACAGTGCGTGCTGATGTAGTTTTAATATAAAGCAAGGTGGAAATCATTAATTTTAAGTTGTTTTTTTATTGCCACAGCTGTTACAGTTCTAACTTTGTCTTTCTGTCTTTTACCCCTCTGCAGTAAGGAGTGCCTTGTAACTTCATCAGGGATCGACAACACAGAAAATGGTCTCTCAGGATCCAAAGCTGATTCAAAGCCAACACCAAAAAAGAAATGAGAAAGTGCATGTACATATAACCACATAAGTACTCATATTTATAAACATTCTTTGCATACATGTTTGTATATGCATACGTGTTTTGCACACTCTGAAAATATTTACGTTCAAGTCTGGATCCTAAACACTCTGCCTGGCTGTGGCCTTAACAGGGATGCATGCATGGACTCGTGACTGTGCAGATGATATACAACCAAAGACTGTGCAAATCATGAGTGCACACATAGTTACTTTAAATGAGCATGTAATTTAATAATTTCCATCTAAAACATAATTGCACCAGAGTTGAGTCTGACTTATTTAGGATTAGTGTCTAATCTTATTTATATTTACCTCCAAGTTTAATGTTGTCCTATATATTACAAACTTCTTCACCCACATTTGTCAACACATTACTTTGTGTATTTTTTAAATTGCTAGATGAGGGGAGCTGATAGCAATTAAACATTTGACAGGTAAAACAAGAGTGCACTAGACCTCACAGACCATGAATATTAAATCCAAAAAGTCCATAAATTTGGAAAAACTAAAAAAAAAAAAAGTTGTGTCTGCTTGGACTGTGAGACTGACAATTATTATAGACAGTAAAAAAAGTTTTTCCCAAATTGTGTCTGCTTGGACTGTGAGACTGACTATTATTATAGACAGTAGATGAAAACACACTCCTCTGGCAACAACAGTGATGGAAGTACAACCTTAAAGGTAGCTTTATAACAGAAAGGAAGGAGGGACAACACTGGAACAAAAAAATAATATGTTTTGATATTTTTTGTATGATAAAAAAAGCTAAATATTTGGTCATTGTAATCGGTCCCACTGCTAAAGTCATTATATGAAACACACTTATTTAAATTTAAAGTGCTGTGCAGACAAAGAGGGTCACTTATCTCATTGGCTTTAGTTGTGTGTGTTGTGCAGCGAGTATAAGCTAAGTGAACACATTTGTGTTTATCATCAGGAAGCCAAGTATCTCTTGCAAATGAGTTACTTTTTGAAGTGATCATACTAAAAGTAAATTGCGTGTTTGTGTGTGAGTGGGTGAGGGGTTTGAACTGCTGTATATCATTTTTGCACAGTCCTGCACTGTTTGAAGTGTTTTGTAGCCATGACATATCAATAATTGTCTGTGGCCACAGCCAGAGCAAACAAAAATTTGAATTGTTGACTGTTTTTCATCTCAAGTTAGAACAAAAACACTTTTTATTTCAGTGCTTGAGACAGGGAATAATGCAATGTAGTTACAGCTGGGCTGAATCCCTCTTCAGCTAACACTGAATTTAATATGGTGATCAAAACAAAATCAAACTTTGATTTTAGAATCACAGATGACAAATAATGACTGTTTCATCTCGCAAATCTACAGATCACTTTACAGCTACCTTCTGTAAAGCACCTAGATGTTGCACATTGTCCGATTCATTCAAACAACTGCAGTAAAACTAAAGGTGATTCAAGCAGCGCTAACAAAAATCATATTGACCAAACATTGTAGGATTCAGCCCAGCTCTTTAACATGTACCTTCTCTTTGCTTGATTCAATACACAGGTGCCTGTTAGTGCTTCTGTCCTCCTTCTCCAGCAAGGAAAAGTACATTCTGCAAAATTGTTTATAAAACTCAGCAAACATTAATAGTACAACAAGCTTCTAAGCGGAAATGATAGACAATCCCTCGAAAAAATCCCCCTGCCCTAGAAAATTAATGACCTTCTGATGATGCTGCTTTTAAGAGAAATAATCAATGCATTTACAGCATGTGCAACATGAGTCAGATCTTAGACACAATGTTAGAAAACAGAAATAGAAACTTTTTTGGAAAAAAAAATCATGTTTCAATATACTAACACTGACAGTGTCAGCTCTGAGGAAAGCTGTAAACTTCATTTTATGCCAAGCTAACTTCATCGCGCTAACCCTGGCTAAGGCTAGGCATTATTTGGTGGAAACTGTATGCCTTAGTATTCGCCTCCTCATGGAAATGGCTTGTTCAATCTGAACCCTGACAAATATTCATTCAGACAATGTTATACTCTTTGCTATAAATAATCTGTACCTGCTGCACTGCAGTGAAAAAGATAAACCTGAAGATAAACTTTGGCCTGCCCATGCTTACAGTAAATGATCCATAGATTAAATGATCATAGGGTCAGGCCTCAGCTGTGTGGGGGGTTTGTTGTTCAAGTACAAACTCTATTGAAACAGGAAAAAAAAAGACAATTAATGCTCTTTGTAGCTCTCAGTGCCAAACGGGAGATTCCAGCTGAGCATCGTGTTAAGAGATGAATGTATCTGCATCATACGAAAACAGTGAAATACAATTTTCACTTGCATTTGCAATATACATGTATTTCACATTCATGACACTGAATGTCTGGCTTTAAAAAGAAATACCTCTGGTGAGTGGGACAGATGTGTGGGAAAACACTGTGTCAGGTCAAACATAAACGTACCTCCCCAGCCGCAGCAGGTGTTGAATAAGCATACTGCACAGTGAAGAGTGAATGTCTGGTGGTTTCTGAATCTTAAATGTTATAATAATGTGCCTCCACATTAAAGTGACTCTCGTCATTAGTCACTAGTTTGAAGCAATATTAAAAAAGGGGTGTGTCGAGCATCTTTAAAAAATTTTTTTTGTGTGTGTATAATCCAGTACACACGCACCGATTATTCAAGAGAGATGGGAAGAAACCAAACAGCACAAATGAGGAAATAGGCAGGTGTTAAAGTTCTTCAAGGTCTAATGACATGGAATGTTCGCTACTCAATGTGATGTGGCAACAGATCAATCTTTTAAGAAATACTTTGGAAATATGCTAATTTGCTTTTATGCTAAGAGTTGGATGAGAAAATTAATACCCCTAAATTAATACCCCCTTTAGATAGCAGCTGGTTAGCTTGCTGCTTAGCTTAGCATAAGTATGGAAACAGGGAAAAGCAACTACCCTGTCTGAAGGAAACAAAATACACCCACCTTGGGCCCACTTTTAAGCTCAGTGAATAACACATTTTTTCTCATTTGTTTAATCTGCACAAGACTGAAGGGTAAATATGAAAAGTTGTGTTTTTTAAAAAGTGGATATTTTCTGGATGCAGTGTTATGCTGGAGTCTCTACTGTGACTGAATGTCAACAGTTTGATGCTCACAACTCTCGGGAAATTAAATAAACAAGATAAAACATGTTCATATGGGAGCTTTAGAAGTGCTGGTAGCTTATTTGGATGTCAGACAGAGGTTAGCAGTTCTCTTCTGCTACTACTGTTGTTACTAAGAGAAGCTAACCTGGTTCAAACTCATCCAACTCTGAGCAGGAGAGGAACATATTTCCAAAAATGTGGAACTATTCCTGTAAGTATAAACCAAAAGGCTATTAGTTGTGATTTTTTTTAAGTGACAAAGGGGCAAAATTACTACATAAGCTGTAATAAAAGATTCCATGCAATGTGATGATGAAGTCATTAAGAGAGATATTGCAAGTACACAAGGTGCAAGAAATCTTATGGGTAATGTACAGCTGTCATATGTGTGTTCACCATGTGCTTGTTTGCCTTAGAAAATCCACCTCAAGCAGGACTATGAATTGTGTTGTCAAGAAATCAGGTCTTAACCTTTGGGCTTTTTGCTGTGACTTTATGAAGACAATAATTTGCTGGATCATACGATCAAGTAACTTAATCGCAATAATTGTGTTGAACAGTTAAAGAGTGGGTTTTCTGTCTGTCTGTCAGTTGTTGTTTAATTATTCTCGGACTGAGAAAAGGTGATTTGTTTGAATAACTGTCTCACTGAATTAATTACTTGAGAGAACCAAACTTTTGGGTTGAAATTGTGTCATTGAGGGCCTTATGATGACAAGCAACTCTATGCAAATCATAACGGAGGTGAGGTTTGTCACACTGCACCCTTGAGTTACGGTAAGGGGGCTGTGAGCAATCTAACAGTAGGTAATCTCCTGGATCAGAAAGTTGTGATGATGGGATGCAGGGTGAACAGGGGTCATCCAGAGGGGAGCATGGAGAGGACAGGAGCCCTTGTACTTGATGAGACCCTCCAGAGCTTATAGACTCACCAAGTCATTCTCCTCCGCTGCTCTCTGCATTTAAATATAAAGGTGTAATGCTCTAGCTCGCCCTCAAATGATGTCTCCATTTTTAACCTCTCATCTGTGCATATCAGCTCCTGATCTCTTTATTATAGAATCCTGAAATCTAATAAAGTTTTTACTTATATATGCCCTGTCATGTGTTTTTTTATATGATGGAGTGAAAAAAATTATGTTTTAGGGCAGTGCCCATTGTTGTAGATAAAAAAAGGAACAATAAATATTGTAGTCTACAGGTAAACCTCTACAAAAGAGCAAGCCAGCCCACAGTGGCCCTTTTGGGGGCCATGTGAGGCCACTGTAGGCAGACAATTGGGGCCTTTGTGGGCAGCCCACTGTGGGCCCCTGCTACCGACATGAAATGCAGGGCAACTTGTGGGCTTCCCACACTCAGCTTCCACAATTGTGAACTCTCAGCATCGAGTGTAGGCTGCGCACCAGTGCTGCACATGGGCCCCACATTTCATGCTGGTATGGGAGCCCACAGTGGGCACAATGAGCTTATTTTGTGGGTCCTGAGTGGGCACACTGTGGGCACTATGCCTACACGATTAATCGTTTTAGAACCTCGATGTAGATTCACCCCTACATGCGATTTCATTTCTAAATTACACCGATTTTTTTTTTTCAAGACCCGGCGGCATGTGTCAGAGTTGGAAACAAGCGCTCTAAGGCCTCTCCCTTATCCTATGACAAAGCGCCTTTTGGTCACGTGATCCACGCCACGCAGAATCAAATAGTTGAGTTGAAAGTTCCTGAGGAGGGACTGCAGCGTTGCCGAAATAACGTTAGTCGCAAGGAAAACTCAGTGAACAAATGAACGCGAAATGGATGTTGCTGAAAACCCAGGTAGTAGTGACGAGAATAAAAAAAATCGTGGTAGAAAATCATGATTTCGATTCAAAGCTAAAAAATCGAGATTCATATTTTTCTCTGAATCGTTCAGGCCCAGTGGGCACAATTGGCATATTGTGGGCAGACTGTAGGCATACTGTGGGTATATGCAATTGTTATGTTGCGAACACAATGGGTATAATGTGGACATATTGTGGACACATTGTGAGCACACTTAGTATGCTGTGGTCATTCATACTTTTGACACAGTGTGGGCATATTGTGTGTATGCTACTGAGTATACAGTGGGGTCAACATGAGTTCACTAGTAATGAAAATAACCTGTGAAACAAAAGAAATGATGACAAATTAATTTGATGACACCGCACAGTAGTACCAATATTATCCATATGGGGATGTGTATTTTTTGTTGACTTATATAAGATGTTGCTGTGAGTGTTCCTTGAACTCAAAAGAGCAAAAATGAAACTACTTGAATCAAAATCATTATTTTTGGTACTAGGATTGGCACCACAGTGACTCAGACCAAACTGCTATTTTGTTTGGACCAAGCTGTTAGTCATGCACCGTTATTACTTTAATATAATAATTATTTATTAGTCCCAAGATAATTAAGCTATATACTGTTTTTTAGTATGATAGATATGATGGACTTAGCAGGCCCACTGGGACCCCAAAGGGGAAAGCTGCTGTTGACCCCAAAGGGGCCTTGCCACAGGGGTGTCATGTGGGTTTTTTGGTGGTCAAGCCCACAATGGGTTACCAACAGTAAACCCCCACTGAGGCCCCAAGGAGCAAAACTGCTGGACATATCAACTGCATCTTTTTAAAAATTGATTGGAGAGGGCAAAGTATTTATGTGCTCCGTTGCCAAATACCCTTGTTCTTCTTTTACCTACACCAACACTGCTTCAAAAAACTACAGAGCGACATCTAGTGGGGAGGGCTGTACAGGCGGAGTTGAATAAGATGTTTTCAGTAATGGTTGAACCTGATGCTCTTTTATTTGTAACCTTTAATATATATATATATATATATAATTTAAAAAATATTGATAGGGAGGGAGAAGGTCATTTTTACAGATACAGGGGGTGGGGTGGTTAAAAAATGTCATGGAGAATTTGATTTTTTTTATTATAGCCTATACAAATTAACCACCCCCACTTAAATATAATACACTTTTTACAGTTACGAATGCAACAATTATGATTTTCAGTTGATTATGCAGTAATTAAAACATACTCATAAACATCTGTCATATGATACAAATAGATCCTCCACTGGATTTCAGTCCCTCCAACAACAGGCAGACTAAAGGTGAGAGAAAATCCTGTCATCTTGTAAATAAATAGACTCTAATATCATCTGTGCTCAACCTTTAAGTAAATGACTATTTGAAGTCACCTGGCCCTCATCTTCTCCCTTCATGACATTTAGAGGGTGAGAGTAAGGGATTATTTAAAAATATGTGATCATCTGGTTGGAATTTGTCATGTTCACTTATTGGCAAGCGCAATTATTACCCAATAAATTATGTCTTTGCAGGCTAAAGTAAAGAAATGTCACACTTAAGAATATGCAAAAATAAAATGTTATACATTTGAGTCTAATTTGTTTTGTCCTGCAACACTGTTTCATCTTTACAGCATTTTGTGTCAGTCCTCTTTTCTGTGCACATATTGCTGTCCAGGTTCCCCTTTACATTTTCAGTGATACCAAGCATAGTATACTTTAATCTTTATTTAAAGAAATCCTTACATTAGAATTTGAGACGTTCAATTTCACAAATTATACCTGCGCAGTTATTTTCATGACACGTTGTGCTACAGCACAGTGGTCTTGTGCAAAGTTTTCTTTGATAATATTCTGAATTTACTTTGAATACTGATCACAGCAAAGAGCTACAAACATGATCACTGTGCATCTGAAGTCCTGTGTGCAGTTCAGAGTAAAGCGGGCGACCTGCATGAGTACCTTTAACCAGCAGGTGTCAGCAGTGACCTGCATGTAAAACCTGAGCTCCGGTCAGATCAGATCGCAGCGGCCGCAGCAGGGAGCAGAGCCGTGAGGAAACATGCTGCTGCTGACCTTTTCTTTACGTTGTTTTTCAAAACAACCAAATTTTTCCTTAGTGGCCGCTGATGACCCAAAGACAACAACGCACTTCTACATTTTATCACTTCCACTTTATTTATTGCCATTGAGGCTATGTATTATGAGCAGCATTGAGAAACTTTTATTCGTTTGAAAACCGGAAAAAAATAAAATAAATCATAATTAATTTAAATTGTGGAAATATTTATTTAAAAAAAATCAATTTCACTGTTTCATATAAACGCTGCAGGTGATGAGTTATATGTAGTACACTGTATACGATGAAACAGGCCACATATCGTAAATATTAATTTTGTAATCTGAAAGGAAACTCCCCCTTATGCTTTTGATTTAGTGCATACGTTTGTCAACATCAAGGTCTGTTGCTTTAAGTATTTCAATATGTGAGGGCTGTGAGTAAAATATACATCAGTTAGTGTGTGCTTAAATGTCAGGAGCCTGCATCTCGATGCCATATAATTACATTTTACTGAAGGTAGCAGAAACACTCTTAAACATCTCCTGCTCCTGTCACCCCTCTGTGAAGTGATGTTTTCATTTTTTCCTTTTTTTTTTGAGTGTGAGGAAATTTTGCGGCTGTTGCAGCAGAGGATCACTTTCCTGATCCACCACTGGTATCCACAGTGACTTTAAATATTCTATGAACTGGGAGTGTCCTGTAACTTACCCTCCTAATTTATGCTTAAGGGAGCTTTTTCATACCAGTCGCAACAGAGCAGAGGAAAAGGGGAAAATAGCAAAGCAGAAAGTTGCTCACTGTCCTGTAAGGATTGACTGAAACCTTTCATAATGGGTTTAATTTACCTGATGTGTTTTTAACCCGCTGTGAAAGTGTTATGCCCCACACCCCACTACTTTCTCTCTCTCTCTCTCTCCTCCTCCTCTTCTATCTGCAGTGCATTTCTGTGCGCAAATGTCTACGCACGTTTCATGGCTCCGAAAGACAAAGAAAAACAGTCATTAGACTGTGCTGTAGCTTCACGTCCCTGTGCTTGACATCCAAACTCAGAAGAAAAGACGTGAATACATTTTTTAAAGTCTTTGCAGCAGCCTGAGTGGCTTTTGTAGATTCATATTGCGCAAAGAAACGCGGTCATCAGGGGCGCACAGGTGGGTGCGCTCTCCAAGGTGCCAACAGATCTGTCTGCGCAGCTCCGCCGCTAATTCAAACTCTCAATTCGGACATAAGTTGACCAAAACCCCCCTGTTCAGCTCGCGTCAACCCGCGGCTTTGCTGTGGACCATCGTTCTGCGGTGTTTGATTAGTGTATGGAGGATGGATTTGCATGCACAGTAGTCTTGGGAGGAGAGGAGGGGACATGGGCGGGGCTGAGGAGCCTCTCATTTCCCCTCCATGCTTAGCGGGGCGGCAGGGCTGGAGAGACCTCCGGGGAGCACAGTCGCCAGTCCAGCACGGAGACCCGCCTGGCCAAAAAACCGCGCCTCACACTTGCCAGGATTGCCAAATATTCCTGAAAAATATACCTGCTATTTATGGCATGTGGCTTGTAACTTTACTCCTGCTGTACTCTCTCCAAGAAGGTAAGAGAAAAAAGAAATGCTTGAAATATTTCACACCCTGCATTCCAAGTGCAGGAGCCTCAATATTTTTTTAAGTTGAATGAAAAGTGATTATTACTGGAATGTTCTTTCGTTATTTGTGAATGGTGTGTGTGGCTTGTGCTTTGTTTAATCGGTAGCCGTGTGATGAGGAATCGATTAAAAATGGTCCCTTCAGTTTAAAAATGTATAAAGCTGCTGCAGCTGAACAAGTACAAATATTGTGTGCTTAAAGGTGCAAAAGTGATTTTTTAAATACCAGAGTGTTTTGTGGTTTTATGCAGAGGCCCGTGGTGCATCAGATGGGGCTGATAGCACGGATTGTTTTCGCATTAACCTACCAACTCCAGTTATGAATATGTAAAATGGCTGAATAGGGAGAATGAGGTGCAAATAGAGACGGAGGGTGAGAGAGAAATGAAAACATGTTTCGGTCTGCAATTTTATCAATTGTTGACCGATTTCAAAACAAATTCACTCAAAATGTTGCACTCCTGCAAAGTTTTGAGGGAGATTCTTGTAATTTTGTACCTTTGTGCTCTCATTGTGTAGCCTTTGCTAATTGCAGCTGTTTTGATTGACTATATTTGGCACAAGCGCTCCATTCCACAGAGATGCTTTGAGGGTTTTTTTTTTTTTGGTAAATTTTGTTTTGCCTTTTTTAACGGTGTGATTTTTAGTTTTTTTTGTTTCTTTTTCTGTGTGATGACAAATTGTTGCCGTTTTAAACTGGATTACACATAAAAGGCCCCTTTTTTTTCCTACAGCGGCCTTATTAGTTTAATGGATCTACACCCACATAAAGGCCATAATTAGTGCATTCAGATTTGTCCTCCTTATTTAATTCATTTGGCCTCTTCATTTTTTCCCCCTCTTGTTTAATTGTATTTATAGATATAAAGCTCGGTCTATTTGTTTAAATGGATTCATTTTTCTTTCTCGTTCTGTATATGCAGCAAATCCCTGACCCTATTGCAAAGTTGATCTTCTGCTATTACAGTGCATTATAATAATCCTGGACAAATCTGCGTCGAAAATAACAGAAGTTCAACACTATCTCCACATGAGAGCTTTTTCTAGGCCTTTGTGTTGCCTGCCCGTTTAGAGCCATGTTTACATAATGTTTTGCCCTTATTAGCAAAGGCCCAAGAAGGTGCAAATTTATCAGTCCAAAACCTCAGGAATATGGATTGTCTGAAGGCAGGACTATGGCTACTTTCGGTGCAAACGAGTTGATCAAAATAGGCCATTAGGTGCATTTGCCGTTTTAAGTCCTGGTATGTTCCCACATTGAAATAGACTTTTTAAAAATGGCCTATCAATCAGCAATTAGCTAAATGCTGCCCGTGTTTGTTGCCCATGTCCTGTTCTATTCATCTCTCCTGTATATGTTTCGTTCTGGATTTACAGCAGCTGTTTAAAGTAGAAAGCTTTATTTCAGCGTCTCCGAGGAGTCTAAGGAATCATATTAATATGCGCGAATTTATTTCATCAAATGAGAAACTCCAGGGGCGTGGGTGCAGATTATAGACTTGCCCGGTCATGTTCCTCACTAATAGCGCACCTGGACCCCGCGGTCCCGTTTGCGCGCGTGCCAGCGCGTGCGTCACAGCTTCACTTCTGTGTGTCTGTGTGTGTGTTTGTGCGTGCGCGCGCCTGTGTGTGTGTGTGTGTGTGTGTGTGTGTGTTGATGAGTGCGCAGAGGAGGGGAAAGGACGGGGGACACCCCTTTTGGTTTTGTTGTGAAA
>JAQNCA010000006.1:8437215-8465906 GCA_029783725.1 Acanthurus tractus
TCCAGGGTTTGTTTACCTCCTCATCACAATACAGTTGTGAGCATCGAGGGTGTGTGTGTGTGTGTGTGTGTGTGTGTGTGTGTGTTTGTGTGTGTACCCTCCTGTGCACACTCACATCCTGGAGAGGCGTAGATCAGCTGCATTATGCATGATGAAACCTTGCATAGGTTATGACTTCTGCCTCTCTGACATACATATTCATGCGTGGCTCTCTGGCAGGGTGTATAAAATAGTGGCTGCGACTCTGACAGCCTGAGCTTTAGCTCCAGCAGTGCCGTCACTGCGGTGCTCCAAACCCCTTTAGTTGATGGTGGGTTTTTCTCTGTGTCTGAACGGGGTTGATGAAGCCTCCTGGGTGCAGGTGAGCTGCGGCAGCAACATGGGGCCGCCACAGCTGTGGTCAATACTGCTATCAGGGGACTGACTGTCCACACGCTGCGGGATCAGATCTCTGTAGACACGCATCACTGAGAGGTGGTGACAATGAGGTGAACAGGGGCACTATGTGTGTCAGGAGATATAGTTGTTTTAAAGTGTGAACACCCCATTTGCAGGTTTTATTGTATTTCTGTTAGTTAAATGAGCATTGATCAGTGTTAAACTAATAGGATTAGTCAATTGATCAATTTGTCAATAGACAGAGAATTAATGAGCAACTTTTTTGATTATTATGTCATTCTTCTAGAAATAAGTTTCTTTTGACTGGATCTGCCACTTTTCTTCATTTTGCTTTACATTATTAAAAGCAGAATATCTTTGCACTTGGACTGTTGGTTGGACATGATAAGACATGGAAGACTTCAATATTGAACTCCGAGAACTTGTGATTGAAATTTTAAGTGACTGACATGCCTGTAAACTTTTTATGATGTTTTAAAGTCCAAATTACTGATGAGTTCATTGGAAAAATGGCTGGATTGATGTAAAATTGTGACCTGGTGAAACTTTAAAGCACATTAGAGGGAAGAGACCACATTATGTGTTCAAAGTCAACATCAGTTTTGTTAATTTAATGTGATTTTGATAGCAGTCCACTGAAAAAAATGCCACTTAGTAAAAGTTAAGAAGGATTAATGTAATTTTTTCCACTTGTAACAAGTAAAAATCTGCCTCTTTAACAAGAGAGATTTTTTTCTCGAAACAAGATCTGATAACATAACACATGATCCTATATCTCCCTGAAATTTAACTTGTTAGATGCTTGTGTTTTAAAGTGTAATTAGATATTTTGACTAGAAATTAGACAAATCTACTTGGTGATATTTTGAGCCTTTGTGGTGTATACATATCAATTAAAATTGTTCCAACAAATTCATCTTACCAACAGAAACACACTCCTATAACTTGCAAACAGTTTCCTGCTGTATTTTAACTGTTGTGGCTGGTTGTGAATTAGTCTGCAGCATGTTGGTGCTACAGGATGTCAACTAGACCACATGGTTTTGTTTTTTTTCTGTTTCAGGACTATAGTCACAGCAAGTCTTACCTGTGTACTAATGAACACTATCAAATATTTTGAAAAAGCAATAAAAAAAATCAAGCAAAAATCTGATTAACAATGGCTGTATGTTAACCATCAATAAAGACTTAAGTTTATGTAAATTAAGCTGTTTGACCCCAAACTGACCTAACTGAACCTTTTATTATTCATTTGTTAATTATTACATGAGCTCTTACATAAGGAGCATAGTTTCCTGTGGTGGTGTACTTGTTGTCATAGTGGCTCAATCTGATGATAATGGTATGTGTGAGGTGGCTAGAGGCAGGTGTAACATCAGAGAGGTTTAACCTCATAAACATGTGGAACGGCTGAGCATCAGGGTGAAACTGGCCCAGCCTGAGTTGAAATCTTTGACCTTTTAGGACTTTTTTTTTTTCCTTAAGATTCAGCAGTGATGGAGATATGTTTACCAAGCAGTCTGTTTACCGCACTGCTGGTACATGTGGCATTTTGTTTTCTTGCCACACAAGCCGTCAATACAGGTTGGCACAGGTGGTATGTGTTGTTTCCACTGTTAGTTTTAAATGGAGTGGAAACTCTGCCAGTCTTGCACAAACCAGGACCGTGCCAGGTGAGTTTTGGAGCGCACCCAGTGTGATGCCCCAATGCCGCTGTGCCTGACCACACCTAACTAAACAGCATTTTATCGTCCTGGCCACCACTGGTGAGTCAAGCATTTACACCTTTATTTTCTTGGGTAATTTAAATGAACACTATTTGAATGCACTTCTGTAGGTGGCCACTTGTTTTTTGCATCAATTCTACATCATTTAAACATATTTGATCACTTAATCACTTTTTTTTCTTTGCAACCTCTCAAATATTTTGAGGCTGTTGTCTTTAAGTTTCTAAATTTAGACTCGTTAGTGGGTCACTGTTGTTAGGTTAAATCGTTGCATTGTTTTTTTTTTTTTTATGCAGTCATAGCTTTCGAGTGCCAGCGCCGCCATGGCAACCCACTTTGTCTCCTCCCTGTGTGACTGAGCGCCGTGAGCTGCTTTTGGAGTCTGTGCATGTTTGTGTGTCTGCATGTGTGTTTGTGTTGGGTGAGTGCATGTGTGGTTCGCCTGGTTTTGACAGGCTCTGAGTGGTGGGAGTTTGCTCTGATCCCTGCTCTTTTCCACTTCCTGCTCCATCGGTCCCAGTACTCCCCAGCCCCCCCGCCCAGTGCCCGGACCCCCAGGCCATATAATCTACTGTAAGAGAGGAGAGGTTCTCCTGCTGCCCAGCCACCCCCCCCCACCAACCCCCCAACCCTGAGCTCTCAGGGTGACCCCCTCACTCCTCCACTTTAGTCCTGTCCCCCCATTGGGAGATTATAGATATTGCAATCTTTAATATGGGCTTTATGCTCAGGGGCCATTATCAGTAATCTGCAGAGGGGAGGGAGTCTGACCTGGTTTTTGCAGCCCACCACCGGACTGCCAGACACATTTTTATATACCATCTGTAACATTCTGCCCAGCATTATCAATCTGGTCGACTTGGTATGGTAACACTTGTTTCGAGGAAATCATCAGAAAACCTTCCTGTGGAAGAGATTTCCGTCTTCGAGCTTAGATTCAGCACAGTGACAATGTTGATGGTGATGACTGATTCTGCCAGCTTTTATTTGTTAGTATTTTTCTGTCGACATCAGCCAGAGTTTCAAGCTACATCTCATTACAGACATAACTTCAAAAAGTTGAGAAAAACTGGTTGAATAAATACACTATATATAGACTTTTTTGGTTTTAGTGTTTGTTTTTGTTGTCTTTGCTGTCAGTGTCATGTCTGATGAACTATGCAGTCCTACTCTAGAAAAAAAATAAATGCTCTGTTCACACATCAATTTAATTGTCACAACTAACTTAGTGAATGTACTTTGTGCACCTGTTCAAGCTTAATACTGGCCTATGCATTGCAAACAACAGCAACATCTTTCCTATTTTTCCTCATGATTGGATGATTTCATGATCATTCAAACATGATGTGACAAAGCTGCCTGAACAAGACAGAAATGAGCTTGTGCACCACAACTTCCATCATCATCAGCTTTTTAAAAATAGCTTATCATGTGAAATCCAAGTATTGATATTTTCACCTGCAGACAGTGCATATGTGTGTTTCTCTGTGTCACAGACACCATAATATTTCTGTAAACTGAATGTAGGATGAGTTTACTAAGTTCAACCACATACTGAGTGAGTGTGATTGGTTTACTGTTCATACAGCACTGCTGAGGTGAGCTCAACATTTAGCTGTTGTTATGGTGAAACTCAGTAATAATAAAGTACAGAGCAATCGAAAACTTTTTTTTTTTTAATGTGCTTTTGTTAAACTTGGAAGGAATTTGTAAATTTATTGACTAGATGATCAACAGAAAATCATAGCCAGCAGTTTTCTTTTCAATTTTACTGAATAAACTGTTGATGTAATTTTTAAAGGTAAGATAAATTAGCTTCCTCAAAGCATCACAGTTGTGAGAAATTGTGGCCTTTTTTTGTCTTCTGTGTTAGTTAATAAAATGTATTTGAGTTTTGTTTTGTTCCTCAGAAAAAAAATGACGTCAGCATGAGCTTTGGGAAATTTGGAAGGCCATTTTTGCCAAAACATTTATCAAAAAATAAATAAATAAGAAAACACCTAAAAAGTACTCATTTTGGAAAAAAAATAATTTGTTGCAGCCCAAGTGTTTTAATTATCAATTCATTAACTACTGACTCATTCTTTTCTATCTGTTTCTCTGGATCGACTTTCATTTGACTTAAAGGCTCTGAGCTCTTTCGAGTATATAGGCTTTAAAAAACGTCCAGGATTAATGAAATCATCAGATCTGTTTTTTACCTGCATGAGAAAAGCTTACTAAAATCAACTTATGACCAAAAGTAAATATCAAGCTTGGAAGCAAAAAAAAAAAAAAAGTATCTCATAAAAAGACAGATTTTCCCAATAAAACTCTTTAAGCTTTGTTTAAAGTAGAACTATGTGACATTATCAAATATTAAACAATAAATTTAACATTAAATACTTGGATTAGCTGTGACTTAATCAAGTAAAAGCATAGATATGAATAAATTCAAACTGTAGATTCCACCAGTGAAAATTTTGGTTTTATTTTTGATCAGTCTCATAAATACAGATTTTTTTTAATTTAAGCACTTTCAACCAACGGTAAACAGATGTTTTAAACTTTCTATGCTGAACTGACATGAACGGGGTGAATATGTGGTGTGACAGTGTGTAATAGATGATATAACTCAGAACCAGTGGTGATTAACATCCACATCCCTCCATCAACAGTGTCCCCCCACCCGTCTTCTAATCTTTCTTTCTTATAATGACACCAAATATGAGGAACCCCCCTCCTCATTTCCCTTTTTCTCTTTCCTTTCTCCTCTGATGCTGTATGTGTTTAATCTGAGTGCCAATGAAGAACATTCCTGTACGTGCATGTTTGGGATTGTGTGCGTGCGTGCATGTGTGTGTGTGTTAAATATGTAAGGAGATTAAATAGACTTAAATCTCTGCGTCTGGCATAGAAATTCCAATCACATAACCTATCAGTGCATTCTCTCTCTCTCTCTCTGTCTTTGCTTGTGTATTTGTGCACTCACTGTACAGAGGTAACAGGCTCCTCCCTCCTCCGATCCACCTAAACCATCACAGGCTTTAGCCCAAATCCCTGGCTTTTTGAATCACATGACTGATGTTTGCAGCTGGACATTTGACATACATTTGTTATGATTATTTTGCCACACATTTGAAGGACATTCCCGCTGTGTCCAATTGTTGCCCTTTAATGTGACACTGATTGCTTTAAATCAATGACTGTTCGCCTGTATTCATACCTTTGTGTCTCTGCGGCTCTAAACAGGTGCTTATGGGTGACCTCTGACCTTTTCTTTGGCCTGTTAAGTGATGTTGCCTTGTCTGTTTGCTCTTGCAGTACACAGTGAGGATGTGGGCTCTACCAGGCTGTACTTTGTGAATGCCTCCCTGCAGAGGGTAACCTACTCCAGCTCGGTGGGGGTGTCCCTGCCCTGTCCTGCAGGGGGCACCCCCAGTGCCATACTGCGCTGGTACCTGGCCACCGGCGACGACATCTATGACGTGCCCCACATCCGACATGTGCACGCCAATGGCACCCTACAACTGTACCCCTTCTCGCCCTCCGCCTACAACAGCTACATCCACGACAACGACTACTTCTGCACTGCCGAAAACCAAGCCGGCAAGATCCGCAGCCCCAACATCCGCATCAAAGCTGGTGAGTCATGTTCACAGTGAGAAAGGGAACAGGCACAGGAGCAGAAAAAGGCTAAAGGATCTGAATGATTGAGGTAGATGAGAAAGGTTGTGGAGCAAAAGGCCAAAGTGAGACACAACACGACGAGGAACGGAGCAAAAAACAGACAGCACGATAAAAACATAAAGTAGAGCAGATGTGATTGGCAGCTGCAAAATGCCCGACCCACACGCAGAATCACCTGCCCTAAAATAGTCCGTCTCGACCTGAACACAGATTGACCTAGAACACAGTCTACAGAGAGAACATCTGCATCACATACTACACCAGGCCTCGGCCTTAGCCCACACCTATTTGACTGAGCTGGTGATGAACTGCTGCACTTTATACCAACATAACCTGTTCACCTCCATCTTCTGCACGGAACCATCTGGGAGGATGAAACCCAAAAACCCAACACAACCCCTACATTACTGAGAGCTGTGTGTGCCATTTTTACATGATATAACCAGATCAGATGAGGAGGGAAAACTGTGACAGTAGGTTATATCACATCACTGGCTCATCCTCAGTGATAGTCCCCTGGCTTTATAAAAGCACCTTGTAATAAAGGCCACCAGGAACTTGGCAGCCATTTTTAAAACAACAGTTTTTTAAAGCTTTGTAAGGTGTGAAAAATAATTCACGGCTTTACGTGTTTATGACCTTATCACTATTCTTTACAGCTATGTACTGTAAGCTTACATAAAACAAGCAAATTAAAACTTCTGTTTAATATGCTTTGGATCTAGCATTATTATAAATACAAGAAAAATTCCATCTCAGTGTTCTTTTCAGTAATTGCAAAAAAAAAAAATTCTTTTCAAAAGTCACATAAGATGAAGAACCAATCAATAAACACTAGTGTAAATTAGAGGTAGTCTATTTTGGGAAATTTTGACAGAAAGCTGCCTCTGTTGCCATCATATTCTGTTTCCTGTCTTTCCTGTCCTCCTTCTCCTCCCTGCTCCCTCGCTCTTCAAACCATCCTCTTGTGCCAGACTAAATATAGCCACAGCACACTTCTTTAATTATCTCTCATTAACAAACCTAACTGGTGCTTTCCATTGATTGGACCGTGTGAGGCTGCTTTATTAAGCCAGACCTCATCTGAAGTTAAATAGCAGCCTGCGTTCGGGGGGTTTGGGTTCTTCCAGCTCTGAATCCAGCAGAGATACATGAAGAAGAAATTATCAAACAGTTACATCAAATCACAGCTGAAACAATGCTATAGCTGGATGATAGTTACACTGCATCTATTGCCACCTCCCCCTCTTCCTTCCCATCATTCATTCAGGCCAGTCGGTCCCTCCCCCTTCCCTCCTCCCATCAACATCTGTTTTCATATTCTGCCTCCCAACACCGACCTGAACTAATACTCATATTCATTCTAATACTAATACTAGCGCCAAGTTGAGGATTTGAGCCAGGACCCTGAGCTGCATGCCAGCCGGTTGCTGCCTTCATTCCCACATGACCTTAAAGCCCCGCCTCAGGAGACGAAGGATTAGCATGAACTAAACATCCTGCAGCCAGCGGCCTCGGCTGGGGCCCCAACAACTCTGGTGCGCAGGTTATGGTCAGATGGGATGCGGACGCTTCAGTCTTATGGCTGCAGTGTTGAACTTGCCCTGCCACTGAGCAATAAATGACGGCTATCTCATTCAAATCGCTGTCCTCATAGCTAACAATGATTTTTTAAGCCAATTCACTTCAGTGGTGGTTTCCTCCATATTATTTCCAAAGAACGTGACAAATCTGTCTTATTCTACTCAACTGTTCAAAGAATATGTAAATCTGCATGCACTTGCATGTGTTTCCCCCTTGCAGTGGGAATGTATGCATGCTGTCATCGTGTCTGTTACCAGGGAAGGGATTTCGAAACCAGTTTCTTAGCAACCTTCAAATACGTCCTAGCTTTCATGTGATTTTGCTAATGAGTCCCCGCTCATTCAGCAGAGTGTAAAACATTGCATGAACCTGCATAAACTGAAGCACCAATAATCCTTCAACTGTTCCTTATGAAGTTCTGCACAAACATCAGCACATCAGTGGTGATGTCATGCCAAAGTGAGAAAATAATTTCCGTGATTATCCCGCTTAATGGCGGCTTGCGCCATTTATGGTGAAAGCAGAGGCAGGATTAGAAGAGTTCAAACAATACACAAGAGTGGGCCAGTAATTTCCAGTGAATAAACGTGGAGTGCTGTGGTAATTGATGAAAGGGTGTTTTGCTCTGGAGTGATAATGTGTTGTTTTTGTTGATGCAGATTATTGTTTTTGTCTCAGAACAGGACTGACATGGAACTACCATGTGATTAAAAAATGGAGATTGTCATGATGTTCAACTCCACACATCTTCTAGATATTTTGTTTTTCTTTACATTAGACCCCTTTTGCAGTAAAAGAAATCTTGAAATGTATGTGTGCCTGGCAGGAAAATGTTCTTGAATGACATTTAGACCAACATGGGTCACCACACCTCAGCTATTTGTTGGCAGGAAAGTGCTCTTGCCTTTCAAAGCTTGGGATAGAAGCTATCTCAATATCATTTGTGTGTTTTTGCAGTTTTCAGGGAGCCCTACACCGTGCGGGTGGCGGACCAGCGCTCGATGCGGGGCAACGTAGCTGTGTTCAAGTGCCTCATCCCTGCTGCCGTGCAGGAGTACGTCAGCGTCGTGTCCTGGGAGAGAGACACCGTTTCCATTGTCCCAGGTAGAATATCCCCTCAAAAAAATGTGGTTTATCCCAAAGTTTCCCAAATGTATTACACAGAATTTATGTCTTTACCTTCTGAATGTGTGTGAGTGTGTGTGTGTGTGTGTTTGTGTGTGAGGACAGTTGATGCATCGCTGTGCTCCATGTTTGACCGAACTCTTAACTCTTGTCTTCTGTCTGCTTGTTGTTCTGGATCACTGATCTGGTCCCCTCTCCTCCCTCCTTCCTCACTCTCCTTCTTCTTTTTCTTCATTTTATTTCCCTCTCTACCATCACTGCTATTAAATCTCATCACATACAGTTTTTTCATGCCCAGTGTCTATAGCAGTGACTGACACTGCAGTCGACCAGACATGATTTCAACTCTCAAGACTTTTTTCACAGTTTCTCCTCATCAGATCTATTTCTGTCCCCTCTCTACTTGTCTTTACCACCATGTCCTTGAAGAACAGGGCCACGTTTAGCGACACAGGATGTCAATAGGACTGTGCTCCCACATTCATCTTCATTAACCTCATTTGTGTATGTGTGTATGTGTGTGAGTGTGTGTGCAAGAAAGAGAAAGAGAGAGAGAGAGAGAGAGAAATGTAGTGTTCATTTTTTTGTCTATTGTTAGTGCATATAGTATAAGTATTTCATTATGTGATTATGCACTGTTTGTAGTGTATGCTTGAGATGGATGCAGGATTGTTTTCTTGCAATAACAATGTCAGAGAGAGTTGGGGAGAAAAATAAACCAAAGGAGGAGAAGCAAGGAGGGTAGTAGGGCAAGAACGGCCTGAGGTCCTGGCAGATGGCGTTTTATATTATATGTATGCAAAACACACAGTGTCACACATACACATGCACCAAGGTTGCAGTACTTGATTATTTTCAGGCATATCTGTGTGTGTTTTTAGTTTGTTTTCAGCTTTAATCTACAGTATTATAGTGTTTAATTGTACCTTGTGTGACACTTTTGTCTTCATTTTCCGTCATGCAGACAGCTGCTGTTTTAAGTACCTTGTTATTTTGCTTCTCTGACGATGCATCAGTTTTGATCATCATTTTGGCTACATACACTCACAAGAAATAGTTTTTAAAAGATTTTGTTTGATTTAATATTATTTTCTTATTTTTTTGACACACTCGTTCGCATTGTTTTTAGTTAAATACATACATATTGTTTATTATGTAACTTTTAAACAGGATTTTTGTTCTTTGTTGTTTTCATATTATTTTTCATTCTACACACATTGAGATTCTCATTATGTTATTATTAGTGTTTATGTTTTCTACTTATGGGGCGTAGCTGTGCATACTGTCATGAGGCTGCTGTGTGTAATTAGGGGTATATAGGTCAGTCAATGAGCAGTGAGTGTGAGGATCAGATGTTGAACATGATGAGCTGCTCACTGAACTCAACATACGCACTGTATGAAGACAGCCACACACACACACGCACACCCAAGCACACACACACACACACACACGACACGCAGCAAGCACTCGAAATGTGTTTGTGTTCAACCTTGACCCCCACCCCCTTATTTGTCAACATAGTGACCTCATCATCCATGCAGCCAATGAAGGCCGTCACTTACTTCTGATACAACCTTGCCTTGATAAACATCTGCAGAGCAGGTCATACTCTGAATATAGTCAGTGCACTCTCAAATGGCTGCAAAGGAAATCCGCAAACACTTACACATACACACATACAGTGAATATCCACAAACATTGAATAGGTATTGTCATAGAAACTAAATAGAAACTTTTTAGATGCTGAGTTTAGACTCCATCTCTTTGAGTTGTTCTCACTCCATCTGTCTTTCCACCTCGCTCACCTCTGCTCAGCCACAAAGGACTGTCTGGATAGGTCTAATGAAGATGTGAAAATTAAAATTGATTTTGTGTCTGAGAGCTCTCTGCTTGTGAGTGAGTGGGTGCATGCCTGTCTCACCTGTCAGTATTTCTTAGGTTTGCTTTAAGAAACACAGAATGAGGAGTTGCAGTTGATTTGAAGTGATTTGAGCCATGTATGTATTCATTAAGGTGCACCATTATTTTCCTTACATGTGTGTTCCTTCTCAGGGCCGACAGAGGCAAGAGCCTATCCCAGCATGCAGGCAAGAAAGTAGTTAGGGCTTTTTCATTTTTACAAAAAATCTTTTTTTTCCCACATCTTTAGTACTTTCTTTTAAATCCCTAACAGCTCAGTCTGTGGTAACAACTGCATCAGATGTTATCTGGTATCGTATTTACCAAAAAAAGTCAGAGCACTCAACCATCACTAAACTTTCTTTGAATTTGTAATAACAGTACTGTATTGCAGAGTGAAAAAGATGCATTTATGCAATGCCAAAGGAAGGAAGGCTGATACTTTGTATTTTCTAGTGTAGCTTCTCAGCTGCAGATATCTGCATGAAGGGGACAACTGAGCTCCTCACTTCATTGGCTTCAATACGTTTAAGTCATCAACCTTCAAAGTAACATCAGTGCCACAACAAGTCTTTGTCTCCCCACTCTGATTCCTCAGCATCTGAATACAAAAATACCATACTGCTCATTCTCCTTTCATTTAAAAAAACAAAGCAAAATGAATCTAAGTCACTCTTCATCTTCGCCTCCTACCTTTGTCTTTGCTCTGAGGAGTCTTTGTATGCACACACTGATCTGTAGCACCATCACATACCGATCTCAAGGTTGAGTTGATGACATAACACAACGAAGCCCTGCCCTCTGAACCCCAACAGGTTCCATTTTGTCAAACACACATGTTCCCCATCTGGAGCCGCATGTGTGTCTGGATCTGTGTGTATATATATGTGTGTTAATGTGTTTTGTGTGCGTGTGTGTGTCCCCTTGCCTGCCCCACTTTCCTGTCCAGCCAGGACAGTGAGGGGGTTTAAGAGGGGAGGGGTGCAGGCAGACTGACCTATTTCCCTCTCACTTCCCTGTCCCATACTGTCCCTGTAGTTAAGCTTTGTGTGTGCGCGCGTGAGTGTGTGTGTGGGTGTGTGTGACCCTCATGAGACAATAGAGGCCTGCTAGTCTGAGCACTGATCTGAAGGAGGAGAGCTGGAGCGGAGACAGAGAGATGAAGAGGTTTGTGGACGGGAATAAAAACAACAGTGGGACACAGAGAGGGTTGAGCCTGCAGATCGAGGCCGTCAGTCTAACCGGCAGAAAGCTAATGAGTGGCTCCGATGAATAGAGACCGGACCAGCAGATGGCTGCGGCCACATGGTGGTCTGCAGAACATGCACAACCATACTCCATCTCATCCACCTGTAACATAAATTGGTCTTGTTTACGAATCTGCAGAGGCCTTCAAACCCATAACTAAAAAGCAATAATGAAGGGGGAAATATTACAAAGTATAGATGAGATAAAAAAAAAAAGAAAAGACAAGACAAAAATGTCTTCTCCCACAATCACAACACCTTACCTCACCTCATTCTCCAATAGTCTGTTTACCTTGCTGTCACCATCTCCCTTCAGGGGTAGAGGAAAACAGAGATGTGTTTATAGGGCTACAGAACATTGATTTAGAGCATCATTAAACAGACACTGTTTGTATTCGATTACATCACTCCGGTTTAGTCCCATTTTGTTAAAAAAAAGTTTGATTTAACCTGCGTTGACCCGAGCTATATAAAAAAGTATATAAATGCTGAGTTATCAGGCCTTAATGTGAACTTGGATCCTAATGGGTTTCACTGGGTGGCGAGGTCACTTACAGGCTACATTACCGATCAATGGTCTGCCCCTGGGGTCCCTGCTGGAAGTCGGGCGGCTCAGCAGAGACACAACAATACACAATCATGTGCACACACATGCACACACACGTAGGGGTTAATTGGGAACACCAAGAAAATCACAGCAGAGTTCATTGATTTGTGGGACAAGCAAGTTACAGTAACTAATGGGATTAGTCTGCAGGATGACTTGAGATTGAAGATGATGCATTCAGTAGCGTAACTACAGGGCTTCATCTGATGACCATTTTCTTGATTTATTGATTAGTCCTGATATCTTGCTTAAATCCTTTATATCCTATACCTAGCAATATCCACTCTACAGTTAAAAGAACAGAGACAAGTGTCAAATCATCCCAATGTAGTCACTGGAACCAGCATTTTCAGCAGCATTTTTGCTTTAAAAATTAAAAAAAAAGAAAAAGAAAAAGAAAAAGAAAAACATTTAATAACATTTGATAGATTTTCCGAATAGTTGGCAATTCATTTTGATTAATTCACATAGTGATGACACGTTTAATCAGTAATTGAATGAACAAGTCAATTATGATGATCAACTTTATTTTTGATTTAAAAGAATATTTTCTACATACAGAACAGAAAATAACACAAAAACTAGCCTGTAAAAGCAAAACTTTTTTATGCTGAATGATTAAAGCTGAAGGCAACGGTAACAGCCTAACTCTAACCTTTTGTAATGAGGTGCTCTCCATGCAGCAAGTTCAGTTTTATGTGGCCTCTCAGGAAAAGTTCACATCACATTATTGGCTTAGTCATATATAGTTTGCTATTGCACATCACTTATAGGGGAACAGTGGAACAGCGTGGAGCATATGTGCATTAAAACACAATTGTACACATTGTATTGCCTGTTTATAAGTTCATGCACATACTGCTGCAGCTTTTTCTCTCAGTAATTAAAAAGTTAGCGTCATTAGGCTCCACACAGGTGCAGGGAGGGGAGAGGTGACAAAGGCAGAGGGACCTCATGGAGAGCAGCGCTGTGTCAGGACACAGTGTCTGTTTGTAAATCTGTGCTTGTGCACTCCGAGCAGGAATACATTAATAGATACACTTGTCTGAGACGCAGCAGACTCTTGTAAACACCGGTCTAACACACACACATACACACGCTTGTTTCTACAAAGTACAAATGTACCAGCCTACACATACACACACTCACACACATACACACACACCTCCCCTTTAAAGTAACACAATAAAGCCATTTTCAGATTTTTGCATGAACTAGCCTGAATATGGAGCTCTCATTAAACATTAACTCAGGATACATTAAGGCTCCGCTCCGCTCCGCTCTGCTGTGTGTCGGCTGTCCTGTTGTTGTTCTCGGGCCGCCCGGGTGCAGCAGGACGTCGTGTGACAGAGGAGGACAGGGGGCACGTGGCGTCCCCAGGGCTCATTGAACACAACCCCATCGCCTGTCGCCCTCCGTCACCCCCACCCTTGAGTCTCACACCATCGCTCCCTCCTCCGCTCCTGCATCCGTCCCACATGGCACCCAGCAGGCCGTGGGGGTTAGTGGGGGGGGGGCGTTTAAAGACTGCATTTTGCAGCTGAAGGTGCTGCTATTCAGTGCGTACACATGCAAACATATGGTGGCGACATTAGCTGAATGAGGAGCTTCTTGCAAAATCATCTGTTAAAAGAAAAGAGGAAGCAGCATTAATATATGGAAATGTACTCATCTTTAACCTCTCAAATTCAGTTTCCAGTGCATCTAAATAGTCAGTACCAGTTGTTCTGCAGTCCGTGTGTCTGTGTCAGTCCTCTCTCAGTTACTCTGGATATTTTTTGCCCCTCTCACATTTGCCCCAGTGTGCTGAGAGCAACTGAGAGCCGGGCAGGAGCAGATGGGGAGCTGGCAGCCATCTTTTACACAGTTAGGTTGAGTAGGCACGTGGGTGGGTGTGTAAATTAGCACAAACAAGTGTGTGTGTGTGAGTGTGTGTTGTCTGTGTGTGCAAGGGGCACAATAGGCATAATTATCTCTGCTTGAGAGGCCCAGTTAGGGGAGGGGGCCGGCGTGGAGAGGCGGAGTTCAACAATGGCTCAACCACGGGCTTTGTGTGTACAGAGCAGAGGGCTGACAAGTGTCGGCTATTATTGACTATTTACACACTACTACACACGCCTGCTCACGTGCACATAACACAGAAACGCACACACTCTGTCGCTGGCTCCATGGCTCTTCCCTGGCTTTTTTTTCCCTCTTTGGGTCTCCATCATACACACACTCAGAGACACACACATACAGTGTGAGCATGTTTACAGTGTATCAGTGTATCAGTGTCAATCAGTGTAAGAGGGAGAGAAGGGAAAGCCCCTGTGAGCACATCACTCTGACAGATATCTGGCCACTATCTCACCCTTCAGGCCAGGCTGTGTAAGGGAGAGAGAGAGAGTTAAGGAAGTCTGCTTTGGCTCTACACATTTACAATCAAATGGCTAAAAGGATAACTCCAGTTAATTAAAAAAAAACATTTCAGCTTGTGCCATCATATATATTGGTTATGATGCTTTTATTGGTTGTCCTTTTTTTCATTTTCTTGGAAATCAGCTTGTAACTTTGATAAGAAAAGTGGGATAAAACACACATATATACTATATACATACTGATACAGTCACATAAGGTAGCCGATAGCGTCCGTGCCTGATGTGCAAAGTCTTCTATGCCACAAGGTTTTCTAAATATGTTATTTAAATTTTGAAACAGTCACAGTATTGTTAGTGTTAGGCAACAAAAATACTTAGTTAGGTTCAAGAAAAGATCATTGTTTTGGCACTTTAAGTTTTTTGTTTTGCTGTCACACAGCATTTACACTGGTTGCGTTTACACTGCAGTTAAATGAAAACCTGATGGATCTCATACAGACACTGAAGGGTTCCACATCTCTGTGAGATGCCAAAGGGTGTCACCAAGTGTTAGTTTAAAGAAATTTAGAGATTGTTAGTAAGTAAAGACATTGTTAAAGGTGTAGTGTGAAGGATGTGGTGGACCCCTGTAGAAACATGGAGGTGCAACATGACAAACAAACACGTCACATGTATGAAAGTGACATTATTTGCTATGAACGTAAAGGCTCCTGCTCCTGCTGCTACCCTTTCATCCCAGAGGTTATTATTTTTTGATATTTTTTCAAAGAGATAACCAGATAATTTCTACTCAGTTGAACTGGTGAGGATAGTGGTTAATCTTCTCTTCCAACCACATCCAGTGTCATTAAGGAAAGTGAAAGCAGGAAGGCTTGAGTCAAGGCTCAGAGTGAAGGAGTTGGAAGGTTTATGTGGTCTGGATTGGGTTAAGAAATAGGATTTGAGTAAAGAGGTTTTACCCTTTTCCTCCTGATTTCTTCTACTCCTTTGTTTAGGCTAGTGAAAGAGGGATTAGTGCAAGGAGATTACAGCAGGCTTTACTAAGAAATTGTATTTAAGGAAATGCTTATTTACTGAGCAGCTCACAGCAGTAGCAAGAAGTTTGGCTCAGATTTCTCCTTTTGTCTTCATTTCTGTCTTTCTTGAGTATAAAACACAGTGATTTTCTTAAATCCTGTCCTTTAATGTCTTAACATGTAGTTCTACAGAACTGTTACAGAAAACCTTTATCAGATATTTTTGGATTAGGCTAGTCATTGTAGAATTGTTATACACAAAAAGTAAATTCTGACTACATGTATCATGTGTGTAAAAAGAGTGTGTGGTTTAAATGAGAAAAATTAGAAAAGAAGAAGATGAAAAGATACAAAAAAAAAATCAACATGTATTCCAAAGTTAGATTTTGTTCATTAAAAAATGTTTTTTTTTATATGCTAGTACAGATTGACCTGATGGAGATAGTCGTTTTTACAGTGTTTCTTTGAATGCAGCTGGTTGTCTGTGAACCATGAAGAGACACGATCGGGGATCAAACGGATCCCTGGTGGTCATCCAAGTGCCATGTTCCTACATGACCTCTCAATCAGACCTATTGATCCGCCACACTATTAGCCGTCCAAACACACATAAAGGCCAGATCAACATCGCAGGCGGTGATTGACTGCAGTGGGCGGGAAACGAAAGGAGGTGAGCGGATCAGAAATGCTGCTTTGAGGGCTTAATGTGACGGAAGAGTCTGACGAAAAGGTGATGATGTTTCTCGGCTGTTGTTTGTGGATGAGTTTGTGCAAATTAGATGTCGTATGCTAGCAGGTCAATAATTCAACATGATTACAGCATGGACTCTCTCTCCAGTAAAACAGTGTTAAGACTTCAGTCAACAATTCAGCAGGTTGTGTATGCGATGAGGATGATAGAGAAAAAATGTAGTCAGTGTTTTCTTTGTGGATCAATAACATAAAAACATGATAAAATAATAATTATAAAAATATCTAGGGTCAGTCTGATTGCAAGGGGTTTAGTAAGGGTTAGCATTTCACGGCATTTCTCCTCTAAAATCTCAGTTAAATGTTGTGCATATGTAAATATGGGATTTTTTCTGCTGTGTTATTATTCATATGTAGTACATGTGCACACTTTGTGTGATTTTAAAGGTGTGTTGTGCATGTTTAGGGTTCAGAAGTGCTGGAGTCTAATCCAACTATTTTTATCATCTATTAATAGTTTTTTTATTCTCTACAATGTCAGAAAATAGAGAAAAATACCACAATAAGAATTTCTTCCAATGTCTA
This sequence comes from Acanthurus tractus, assembly GCA_029783725.1. NCBI lineage: Eukaryota > Metazoa > Chordata > Actinopteri > Acanthuriformes > Acanthuridae > Acanthurus > Acanthurus tractus. The sequence goes on from JAQNCA010000006.1 coordinate 8,454,127, forward strand.
CAAATTGCTTGTCTTGCCAAATCAATAGTCCAGATCCCAGAGATTTTAAAAAAAGAGAGAACCAGCGAATATTGATAATCAAAATATCAATATTCTAAATGCTTTTTTTATTTCTGCTGTGAACGGGGTATCAGAGACCTTTCACACAGACATACAAACAGTCACATCTAACAGGCAGTTCAGAGTTTTTCAGTTATCTCACCTTTGTGTCTTTAGACTGTGGATGGAAACCAGCACATGTGGACAACATGTATACAAGCAGAAAGGCTTTATTCTCTGCAGAAATATTATGCACTGTGTTTGAGGTGACTGAAAAAAAAAACATCTCCATAGTCTTCTGGATAAAACTGAAATCTTGAGCAGTACAGTCTGAACTGCCAGCTGTAGTTTGATAATGAGAGGATCTGAAGGCCGATTTTGGCCTTTGACCCGTTTTACAGATTCAGACAAGAATGTGATAAGTTACATTTATTCATGCACAACTTTGAGTTACTTCACTTCAGTAGGAAACTTTTACTTTGTTCAGTTAAGTGACAGGGCATTTCAATATAAAACATTTTCCTTTTTACTAACTGAAATTCATAAACCCTATGATTATTTTCTCATTACGTACATCATTATAAATGTAACCACCCATTTGTCTGTTGAGGTTAAGATGAGCTCCCTCCTGACTAACTGCATCATAATTAGTAAAAATGAAAGAATAAAAGTAACAGTAATTTTTAAATACATTTCCTTCAGCTGATTATTTGAAGATTATTAATTCAGTACTTTTACAAGTAATACAGTAACTATGCAATGTGGTATTTTTACCTCTACTTAAGTAAAGAATCAGAGTACTTTTGCCAGTGTAGTGCTAGTACCAAGCAATGAAAGTGTCTGTTGATGATGATGCTGATGAGGATAAATGTTTTGATAATTGCAAGGTTTTAATATTTGATTGATTAATTCTGTATATTTGTGTATTTATGGTCATTTTGCCTGTTGTTCTGTCTTTTCTGGTAAACACAGCAAATGTGTGTTTGTGTGTGTGTGTGTGTGTGTGTGTGTGTGTGTGTGTGTGTTTATGAAGCAGAAGTTAAGCTCCTCTCTCTCTCTCTCTCTCCCTCTATGCTGGGCAGTGACACTCCTCTGCCACCAGCACTCTAATAGGGAGGGACCAGGCAGCGCACTCAGTGCCGCTAATGCAGCTCACTGCCCCAGGCCATGGGCTAAGCTGGAGTACACTGCACATCACACACACACACACACACACAGACACACACATATGATGGCAGACACTCACCATATACTCAACGGTCTCTTTTCTGCTTGCTAAATCAAAACAAGGCGGAGGGGGCAGAGCTTTTCTGAAGCTGGATGTTGACTTTTAAAGAACAGAGTTGTTTCGGTGTTGAGGCCTTCATGCAGGTAACAGTTCAGTAGGAGTTAATTCATTATCCAGTGAGGGTAGCTGTTTGGACCATGGTGGCACACTGTATGGTGCAGTGCATCGGGATGTGTGTGTGCGCGTGTGTGTGTGTGTGTGGGCTGTGTGTGTGCGTGTCTGTGTGTGTGTGTATGTGGTTTCTCTCTCCCGGGACTCTCATTATCACTGCTGTCCCAGATGTCACCGAGCACATGAAACACACGTCATGAATAATGGAGTCCTATTTCTACATCTCTCCCCATTTCTCTCCTATCCTCCCACCCTCTTCCCCTCCATCCCTCGTTTCCTCTGATGCTTCTACTGATGCTTAATCTCCTCCGCGCTCCCTCTATCTGAGATGGTCCATTTAGCTTTATGCAGCACCGTCGGCCTGTCTGGTTAGGATGGGTTTATGGGGGGGAACATGGCGTCTCTGCAGCATTGCGTTGAATTATATCCACGCAAACGACGTCTTTTGCATAAGATTGGCTTTATGTCCCTCCCCGGCTGTCCATTCAGGGCCTCTCGATACCCCACCACCACCACCACCACCACCACTACCACCCCACATCATCCCCCCCTCCCCCCAGTGTTTACTGTTTAAAGTCACACAGGGCAAATTGGGACAGAGCAGCCAAGTGAAGCAGAAGAGACGTGGTCCCATCGCAGCGGAAACTGGACTCTGCTGCTCTGTCTCATCCCTCTCTCCCCCCTGCCTCTCCTCTTCCTCCACCTTTGTGTGCTCCTGACCTCTGTCCATCTCAACTTTTTTTTAATGTCCTCACAACTCAGTCGATGGGGTCAGCGTGCCGCATGGCGCGGTGGCGCTGGGCAGGGCAGGGAGAGCATGATTGAAAGATGAGGTAAGCAGTCAGAATTGGTTAGGAACGAGGACAGCAGTCAGGATTAGACAGTGAAGCGTGGCTTTTTAATGAAAACATGACAGAGCCGCGGCTTCTCCAAACGTCTTGCATCAAGCTCGTCTTCCAGAAGACGAACGAGCGGCAGAGAAGAAGCGAAAGGGGAAAAAAAAGAGAGAATTGAACGCTGAGATTCAGATATTGCTCATGCGGTGTTAGCCTTAACTGGCAGCGTGACTCGTGCTCCGTCTGAACAGTTTGGTCGTGTTAACAAAGTCTCTTTTATGGAGGAGATGCAGCGGGGTGGGCTCCCGTTGCACAATTAGTTGTTACACATCAGTTGTGCCAATAAAACCTGCTTTGAATGTGAATTGAAAGGAGTTAAGAGGGCGCCATTCATAGATGTTAAGTAAGTGTGCAGCAGAATAAAAGCCAGGAAAGTGTATATATTTAATTGGCTGACACCTGCTTCTACTTGGGCTTTTAATGTACACAGCAGAGAGAGGGGAGAGAGCAAATGGAGGGTGGAGTGGGCTCTCGCTTTGAATACAAATGCAACACCCCTTTTTTTTTTTTTGCATAAAGGTTTGAAAGGAGTGGAGAACACAGACATGGACTGTTATCTCCTCCATCTTTCCCTTTGCTTCTCTCTTCTACTGTCTTCTTTTCCTTTCTGCATTCATTCCTCTCAAAGTCAACTCATTGAGTCCAACAGTGCCGATTTTCTGCTTTAACACATTCCTCTGCTGCGAAACTGGACGACTGCCATTCACTGACTCCACTGTGCTAATTTTATTACATAGTTTATTATTTTTCATTCCAGCAGGGAAATATTTTTTGTCCTATTTTAAGCCCAGTAGGTGTTTCTTTGGTGTGTGTGTGTGTGTGTGTGTGCGTGTGTGTGTGCCTAGCATGTCTGCATTTGTGAGCACCAAGCATATTCCAGCACCGCAGAGAATATCTCCGGAATATGCTGCTTTTTTTCCCCCCTCTCTCTTTCTTCTTCTTCTTCTTTCTGTGACAGTCACAAGTCTTTGATCCGCTCCTCCTCCCCTCTCTCTTCTCACCTTCTTTCAAATTCTTTCCTGCAACTTGCCGTTCAGAGCTGCGGTACAAGGCACGGATACAGGATGCAATTTTTCTGACGTCAAACTCAGAATATAGCTTGTTTTGTAGCTTTCAGGGGAGGGGGTTGTGATTTATTTTCCAAATTAAAATGGCGTGTTAAACTTTGACCTTCATGTGCCATATGTGTTCATTTGGTCTATGGAGCCACTTGTTTGCTTACAATCAGTTCACTGCAGCACTAATCAAATACATACACATGAAATATGTTTTTTATTTTTAACGGTACATCTCCAAAGCATATTCACTAGACTTGTCTTCTCCCTAATGGATTTGTGGAAAATAAATTAATTTGGCAGACACACTGTAAATGTAAAAGAACGTGTATGAGGTTGTCTCATATTGAAGCCCCAAGCAAAGTGTACATGTTTCACTTCATGTGTTATTATAAATTTAAACATTTGTCAGTTTCCTTCTTCCTTCCTAACTTTAGTCCACAGTTCTTTAACGGACGAACATGTTGTGCTGTGGGCATCTATCTGAGGATTCACTCTGCTGTCAGGTTGTGGAGGAGTAAAAACTTCTGACCCTCCGCCTCTCTGCCGCATTTTTTTTTCTCCTTGTGTTTTAACTTGTTGTCATTATAATGAGCAGTGAAGATACGCTAACCTTCATTTAACTGGGAAAGCCCTTCAAGGCAAGGAACTGCTGCCTTTGACCATCAGCAGTGTTGAGTAAGATGGAGACTCCAGGGATCAGATTGTAGCGATCTGCCAGAAGGAAAACAGGGATGTGAGTTCGATAGCTCATTAGCCTTTTCCAAACTGATTAGATATGGGGTCCATACTGGGAAGTCCCACAGGAACACCAGTGGTTTTACTCAGAGCTGCTGCACGATCATACAGTCAACTTGTATTTTTATATAGAATCTGTTTTGCTTTGTACACAGGAAAGGCTGTCTTCAGGCAGCTTAGTCTCATAAGATAAAATAAGAAAAAGGTTGACTCCTAAAATAGACTAGTCTAGATAGTGTGGAAATTTGCTCCTCTAAAGCATGTAGGTCAGATTCATTTCCAAGAGCTAAATTAGTTTCCTGTTGAGGGGAGTCCAGCGTAGGCTTTGACTTCACATCCAACTGCCAATAAAAAGGCACCGAGTGATTTCTGAGACAGATTTTTTAGATTAGTTTGTGAAACTCAGCCTGTTTCAACATCCAACACACACCTCTGTTGTGAATATAAAAAATGGAGTTTGTCCATCCTCATCTGTTCCATCAACTAAAATTTCTGTATCCATACTTAAAATGGGCGAGGTTTATTTTAACAGTGGGAGGTGTTAAAGCTGGAACTGGGTGGGACTCACTGGAGCTGGATAATTTAGGCCTGAAGTAGAGCTGGCCTGAGTAAAAGTTGCTTAAATTTTTAATTCTGTATCTGATATCAGAGAACATTTTCAGAACAACCTCAGAATGAGTTTCAGATCATTATTTCAATCACAAGACTAATATAACTATTTATTTAAGTAATTCAATTAAAAACTCTCTCAGTTTCAAATAATAAAATGCATAAACTAGAGTTGTCAGTCATCGCAACTTTTCTTTCATCTTTGAACAGTGTGATGTTTCCTGTGTGTGATCACAGGTTTTGTTCAACAGCCTAATATATTTGGTTTACTTTATTTAATATTTTTGGGAGAAAATATTATCATAATATATAATTAATATTTTTTTAAATTCTACTCACAAAGTAATCACACAGTTAATTTATTTTGTGTGTCAGTTTGTATGTGTGTGTGTGTGTGATGATTCTCCTACTTATAAAAAGTACATTTTCTGTATCGGATGCTCATTTTAGGTTAATGCTCAACCCTATAAAAGCTAATAATTTACTTGAATTACCCTTTTATTAAGCCACATAAATGGACTAAACTGCTCTTCAAACCAGCAAGTTTCAGATTAAGACTCAGGAAATGGGATATCTAAAAGAAAGTGTGTGTTTTTGGAAAGTATTTGTGATTGGATACAAAACCTACTTGCATCTGAAAGGCTATATTTAGAAACTTCACACTGATGCTCTTTTTCACGATTCAATTCACTGACATCTTCCACCAGTTCATCATTATGATTTTTTTGCACTCACACAACACAGGCGGCTTCCCTGTTTGGTCCTTGATGATTTTAAACATGTTGTGCTTTAATAATTGCTGAAAGTACAGCGAAAATCGTAACAGGATGGCAGTGAGAAGACCCTAGCAACAGGGAGAGGATGAAGAAAGCGTGAGAGTGGGAGGGAGGGGGAAAGATGCAGAACATCAATAAATAATGGCCCCACTGAGGAGGTGGAAATATGGGCCTCGTTATCTTTGCGCCGACGCCTTCATTTGCATGTGAGAAAATGAGGCTGCTACGAACTCGCACACAAACACGGTGCACTCACACACAAAAACACTCTTGGACCCACACGGGCTACAGTATACATCCTATTTATAGACTGTCATGGTTTTATTTTTTCCTTTTTCGCTCTTGCACATTTATACTTCTATTATTTTCCCTTTTCTTCTTTTTCTCCTTCTCTAAGGAATTAGCAGCAGGTCTGGCCTGCTGTGTGACTGTAAGGCCGTAGGCATTTTGTTGAATTTAAAAAAACGCAAAAGCAGACCTTTTTTACACAGTAGAGGTTCACTAAGGACATACAGTACAATTAATCTGACTAATGCCACTTTTTGCATCACAAACATAACAACACAGGAGCATACATATTATTTGAGTTCACACATATGCACAGGATAGCTTCCCAGTGATGAGTAGTTACAAGAGCAGGTAGATTTTAAACGCTTTTCTTTGTGTTTCACTCATTAACCTCAGCCTACAGCTGCTTTGTGGATGTCAATTAGCTCATGAGTTACCTAAAACAAAATGGGAGATTCATACAACTGTCATAAACTGTCTGTGCATGTTATTTTGATTACATTCATAGTGAAAGCAAAAGCTGAAATGATTCTAGTCTTTGGGTTTATAGCAAATGATTTTTTTTTGTAGAAAATCAAAATTTCTCTAATTTTGTTTTTCTTTGTCTTTAATTGTATATTTACAATTGTTTTGAAAATTTAGATTAACACAGATTTGACATTTTTAGCTTTTCCATACCTTTTTTTCTGATCCAGCACTTACAAGCAAAGATTATTATTTTTTTACTCCTCTGGTCCCCATCTGCATCAGTTTGCACAATTTTCTTCCATGAATAGGTCTCATTTAGACTCAGTGAATAAGACTCTGACCGAACTCATACAAAATCCAACAATGTTGACATCCTCTAGGCGATGCAGCTTCTTTTAAAAAGCGTCTTTCTGGGTGAAAGAACTCTTAAAAGAGCCATTTATAGTAAATGAAAATACTTAAACCCCAAATGGTTTCCTCTGAGTTTTTTGAGCATCCATGACTGCTTCTATTTTTCACCATGTGGTGCTTTTAGTTTCATTTTATAGTGTTTTGTTAAACAAAAAAATCACCTGATAGTGTTAATATCAAAAGATCCAGAGAAAAGGTTGCACAATCCTTTCTAAACCTGCAGATCTCAGTTAATACAGTTTTTGGTGAAAGTCTATCCTGAAAAAGCATCACTAAACTGTTTGGCTCCATGTGAGGCAAAATGTCTGGTGGCACAGTTGATCAGCAGTTTTTCTGTGTTGCTTAAAACACTCAGAAGTTTAAGTGTCAGAAACTTTTTGCAATTCAATACAACAAATTCACACATTAGAGACAAATGCAAATTCAGTTGAAACAGGGGACAAACAACAAACATATTCAACATTTACCAAAAAATAGTTCTCACCTTAAAGAAAATATCACTGGGTATAACATGAATGTACAAAAACACTTGTGCAACTCTAACAACCGCAGCCTTTTCCTACCTGCGAGCATGCTTGTCTGCATGTTTTGTTGCAGATGCATGTGTATGTTCATGTCAGTGTGTGTGTATGTGAGTGTGTAATGCACATTGGCTCCATTTCTTGTTATCTAGTCAAGTCAGCATGAAGAAAAGCTGAGGGAGCACAGTGATTTAGTAATTAATATTTTACTCCGTCTGCCACTCTGCTTAGAGCCTGAGAGAGAGAGGCAGAGAGATAAAGAGAGCAGAACAGGGTGAGAGATGCGATAAAAGGGCTCGCACAAAGAGATGAAGTGAGTCGGCCAAAGAAAGCCTGATAGACTGATTCTATCTCCGAGCCTCTCAGTTAAGATGGACAGACAACGAGGGAAATAATGTGATGTGCATTGTGTAATCAGCGTTGTATCGGAGGCGTTGCTGCAGATGGGTTGAATTCTGCTCCCTGCTGAAGACAGAAAGTGTGGCTTTGACAGATCCAGCTGACTCTCTCTCTCTCTCTCTCTCTCTCTTTCCCCGCTCTCTCTCTCTCTCTCTCTCTCTCTCTCTCTCTCCCGCTCTCTCCCTGCCTATGTCAGAGTGTTGTGACAGGCGAGTCGTCGGTGTTGTGGGAGTAGCAGTCTTAAAGTGCTCATTATCCTGTAAGGCTTCATTCTGGGGGGCAAACAAAGGCTGCTGTGAAATTGCAGTCTGTGCCTCCTTGCGGGTCATACAGTATATTCCATGCAAACACATGCACAGTCCATAACTGCTACCTTCGGTATTCCTCCTCAACCTTCCACAAGACCTCGACAAACACAGCACTTGTAAATGAAATATTGATGCTGATAAACACACAGGTGCGCCTGAACGCAGCTTAGTCCAGCTGCTGGTCTGAAGCTTTAATGGAAAAGAGGCAGGTGACAGTCGATGTTTACAAACCTGAGCTAACTTAAGTGTACAGAGGTAATCATTTGGAAATATGTCCCGCACACAGTCAGCTGAGAGACAACAGCAGAGCAGAGAAGTCTGAAAAATCTCTGTTATTGGCTGAACTTTTTAGCTGTCAGTGTGTGTGTGAGCATGTGTACGTGCACACAGGATAAAACCCACAATACTAACAGTTTTAAAGAAAACTTCTCTCTTCTCTCTGCCTGTCTGTCACAACACATTATGGTGCACTTGATCTTTGGTAATCTGTTTTTGGGAGCACATTTTAGAGGAAGAACATTTAGATTGTTTGGTGGTGATAAGAGTTTTACGTTGCATGTAAAGGGACAGTAAATCTGTCTGCGCTCTGTCTATGGGTGGTGTATGTGACCGCTGTGTGTCCTCCAGGCCTTGAAATAGTGCCAGGTTTTGGGGAAGCAACGTTATCAGGCAGGTAGAGCCAACTGTTCTGGCAGCTGTTTGTTCTTTGCACAATACGGTTTCGCAATAAGCACAATGGATTTGTACCCGACCCATCGTCTCTGCGCAGCTTTTTTTTTTTTTTTTTAAAGATGTTTCTGTTAGTTAGCATTTTGCCTTTGGATAAATTAATGTAAGTCTTTACTGAACGTGTTTTCCACAGGTAACAGATTCTCGCTGACCTCCTTTGGGGCCCTTTACATCTCTGATGTTCAGAAGGAGGATGCCCTCTCAACATACCGGTGCATCACCAAACATAAGTACAGTGGCGAGACACGCCAAAGCAATGGAGCCAGGCTCTCTGTAATGGGTGAGCAGCTTGGTTTTGTCACTTCACTTCTGTTAGTCTGATATTTTTTGATAAAACCAACTAACTCCGTCTCCGCCCTCCAGACCCCAACGAGTCCTCACCCACCATCCTGGACAGTTTCCAAGCAGGGGAGGTGTACGCAGGCCAGAGTATTGAGCTCCCCTGCATAGCGGGAGGTTACCCCAGCCCCACCGTGCGCTGGCTCAAAGATGGTCGCCCGCTGCCCTCAGATGCCCGCTGGACACGGCGTTTGACAGGGCTGACCATCAGTGACCTGAGGCAAGAGGACAGCGGCAGCTACGCATGCGAGGTCACCAACAGCTTTGGCTCTAAGGAGGTGTCTGGACAGCTTCACGTTATAGGTGTGTGAGCACAACTCCACACAAAACACACACAAACACACACAAACACGTTGGCAAACAACCTGACAGACTCCCACGCTGTCCTCTCAGTGAGTCAGCCTGGCAGACGGACACATTCACAAACTCCTCTCTCTTTGGTTCGAGGCACACATTTTAAGTCGCGCCTGGAGTGTGTCTGTAACAAACACGTGTGTGTGAGCTGTATGATGCCCCGTCATATCAGGTCTCAAAAAGAGAGACGGGGTGATAATTCACTGAGACTGAATCCGTAACACAGCTGCCAGCACAATTCACCATCAGAGAGAAGGAGGGTGAGGAAGACGGAGATAAATATGAGGGGGTCACAGAGGGGACGATCAGACATCCAGACAGTGCTGGAATGACATTATCTGCAATGTAATAACAAGATAATAAGAGAGGAGATAAATGCACATTGTTTGAGGGATACAAAGAAACAAAGAGCGGGAGAAGGCGAGACAGAGCAAGAGAATAGAGAGGCGGTAGGCTTTGCCAGTGGGCACATCATGGCAGCACACTCTGTGACTCTGACAGGTTGAGGGGGGGGGGTTTGGGAGGCACAGAGATGCCCCCCAGCACACACCACCAGCTGCCTTATTGCTCACTGACATTTTTTCCCGCACACACATGTACATACACACTCGGTCTCACGCACACAAAAAACACACAGACACACTTACACACACAAGTGGACAGAGATGTGAAGAGATATCTCCAGCTGCTTTTTTAATGAGGGCGTCGAACTGATTGAGTCACCACGGCTGATTGTGCTCGCTCGCGTTTTCTCCCCCGTCTGAATGAATGTAAATGACTACTGTGTTTATGAATCCGTGTGTCACATTTTTAGTCGTGTTGAATCATTTCAGAGTCATTTAGGAGACAATGAAATTAGTATCACTTGAGAAAATGAGACAAACAATATAAAATGTTTAAATAAATAAATAAATAAGTGATGTTTTGTAAAAGATTAATTCTATGAGTGAATGAAGGAATCAATTAAACGTTCGTTCATATATCTGGCAACACAACATGTAATTTTATTTTATGAATGATAACAGCTTTGTGAAGCCTAAAATGTATTATTTATTACAAATAAATCAATCTGTCTACTTGTAAATCCTTTATTCTTATAATTTATTATTTTGTCACCAGAAAGTCATTGCATTTAAGACAAAAAACTAATGCAAAAGTCATTGATATTAAGATTGAGCATGGCCATAGAAAAAATAAAAAGTAGTCCAGTAACTGCAATGTTTACTTAGAGTTGTGCTAAAACGGCTTGATATACAGGATTAGGGTAAGCAGTTTGACAAATAAAAATACAAATTGCTTCACAACAAAAACAAAATCATTCTTTTCCATATTTTTTTTTTAAACGAACAACATGCTTCCTTCCTTCAGATCCATTGCGAGTGACCTTGTCCCCTAAAAATCTGAAAACTGGCATCAGCAGCACGCTGTTCTTCACCTGCACTGTGGAGGGCTCCCCAGAATACACCATCACCTGGTACAGCAACACTGAGCCCATTGTCCCCGACCAGCACATCTCCATCCAGGGACAACACAACGACACCCTGCAGATCACTGCAGCACAGAAGTTCCACTCTGGGGCCTACCAGTGCTTCGCTTCCCGCAAGGGCCACACTGCTCAGGACTTTTCCATTATTCTGCTAGAGGGTACGTAGGAAGAGACTCTCAGGGCATTTGGCAAGTGCATATTCCATATTAATTGGAAAACAGCAGGTCTTTCATTACAGTTTTGGGACCGCAAAAATAAATGTGAAATAAAGGTCTTTAATTTAAAGGCTGCACATAAACTGTTGACTTTTAATCTTCTTCAAAAAGTTGGTGCATTTATTTTTTTTTTCATTTATTGGTGATAAATAGGACACCAACAAAAACATTTGACTTCTGTATGCAGCAGAGATGGTGGCACAAGCATGAGCATGCCACTCTGTTTTAACATCCATCTCAATTATTCACATTTCTGTTTCCATCCCTCTCTTTTCAGATGGTACTCCTCGTATTGTGTCTTCCTTCAGTGAGAGGGTGGTGAACCCCGGTGAGCCCTTCTCCCTCATGTGCGCAGCCAAAGGAGCCCCACCTCCCTCCATCACCTGGACGCTGGACGACGAGCCCGTGGTGCGAGACTCCACCTACAAGACCAGCCAGTACACCCTGTCAGACGGCCTGACCGTGTCACATGTCAACGTCAGCAGCCCGCTCATTCGGGATGGGGGAGTGTATCGTTGCGTCGCACGCAACTCGGCCGGTAGCGCCGAGTACCAAGCGCGCATAAACGTAAGAGGTGCCTGTCTGCTTTTCAATATAAATTCACTCTACACCTGACTCTATACAAACACGCAAGGGTTAGTGAGAGGCATAGATCACTTCGCATTTCACACACAGTTCTATCTATCTATCTATCTATCTATCTATCTATCTATCTATCTATCTATCTATCTATCTATCTATCTATCTATC
>JAQNCA010000006.1:8493425-8524319 GCA_029783725.1 Acanthurus tractus
TGTGTGTGTGTGTGTGTGTGTGTGTGTGTGTGTGTGTGTGTGTGTGTATGTGTGTGTGTTGGTGATAAGGTCCAGCATCATCATGGGCACACATGGTTTCACTGTCTCTCTCACAGTGTCTCTTGTTCGGCAGGAGAATGGTGGGAGTGGGGGTGCTGGTGGAGGGGAGGGAGCAGAGACTGCAGGGGAGACTGGGGGGTGGTGGGCGGGGACTGCTGCAGGGGGCTGAAGTGTGTAGTGGTGTGGGGAGGAGAGGAGCGGTAACAAGAGTAGGCTGAGCTCCCGCTAAGGGTGGTGGTGGGTGAGGCAGGGAGGCCAGCTAGGCCAGTGGGGGAGTCGAGGAGGGGCTGGTTGTAAAAGAAGAATGCACACTGGTGGATGAAGGTCTCAATGATTGTCTGGTAGGTGCGTGTGGCAGTCAGGGCATCCATAGTGGTGAAGTCAGGCCTCATGAGGGTGGGCCAGAAACAGATGGACAAGTTTTCACTGGTCATCAAGTTCAACCTGCTCAGCTGGCTCACCCTGAGGAAAAAACACGAACAGACACCAATTTCTTCAGAGGGTGCATATAAAACAGTTGAGCGTCTACCACAGGGGATTGACAAATGCACGAAAATGATTTAGACAGGAAACTTACTTGTGCAAGTGGCTCACTACATATTTGAAAACATCATAATTCTCCCTGGGGAACTTCCTCAGGACATCCTTCATGGTATATAGCCTCTGTTCTCTGTCATTGATTTCTACACACAAAGAAAAGTTACCATTAAAACGGATTCTCCATCATCGCACACAGTAATTTGAAACTAAAATAAAATGTCTCTCTACACTAGCAGGAAAATTATTCTTGTCCTTCTCATGTCTGCCAAAACCTTCCCTACCCTCTTTCCTCCTAAAGAAATAATCTTTTTATGTTCTAGCAAGGACCCTCCCAGCCCAGCAGTGTTTGCTTACTGAAAGCATCCAATAGGTCCACCTGCAGAGCACAAGGCACCAGGGGCTCAGGCAGCTCAGAGAAGAAGCTTTTGAGGGCTCCAGCCACAGTGTTTATGGAAAAGTCTTTCTCCACTAAGTCTAATCCATGATCTAGACAAGAAAAATGAGAGAGAGTTAAAGAGATTCGACATAATAAGCCCGTCAGTAGTAGCTGTCATCGGGACCAAACAATCAGTTGCATGTCACTTTCCTTTGGTAACTCTCTGTTTATGTTTTGATTAGACAGCCACATAATTACATGTCAAACAGCTGGTTTAAACAAGTCTGATGAGCAACTCACCCTGTTCAAACTGTCGCTGCATGCTTTCCATCTCTGACTTGTTGCCGCTTACACGGTACAAGCCCTCCGTATTCAGGCCTGAGGAAAAAGAGAGGAGCAGAGAAAAGTGAGAAGACATAGGGAAGCACAGTGGGAAATAAGCAAAGCACAAACACTTCATTAGCTCCATTGTAAACAGACATGACAATACAGATGCTGGCAGTTTTTTTAAGTACTTCATTGAATACACCCTTGTATTTCTTCCACAGTAAATTAAGTAATGTAAAGCATGTGACGATGTGACTATTTTTATTTTACAAAAGAAAAAAATCCTCATAATGAAGAATTAAATCTGATGAATGATATTTTTTGTACTTCCCAGAGTCAAGCTGTAAATCAGATTTTACATGCACCACATGCACGTTATTGTTAAAATGAGGTATAAAAAAACAAAATAACATACCTGTTGTCTCAATGAAGCGGACACACTTTTCAATGAAGAGTGGAATAGGTCTGTCTAAAGATACTACATTTACTAAGGGGACCCCAAAGTAAAGACTCTCAGGGGGCTTGGGAATAGCTGGACGGGGCTTTGGCCTTGTTTTCTGTAAAGAAAGAAAGACAGAGGACTTGAAGTGTCTGAAGCAGAGATAATGATATTGACAATAATAGACACTCGTTAGATTCTAACAAAATGTGTCGTTCCCCATAGGCAGAGTGAGTTTCTAACACTCAGTCAGCCGCTAAATGTCTAGACATGACCACAGTTAAAATATAATGCTTGCTCAACAGTAAGTTGAGTTTATTTTATACTATCTGCATGCTATTATTGCTATTATACCCATAGACTTGACAGTACTTTTTCATATGGGCAAAATGTAAGAATACAGCTAAAAGTAAGCAATAATTGAAGCAAAAAAATGAGGTGGAAATCCTACCTTGGCTGTTCGTCGCAGGCTCTTCAGAATGTTCCTCTTCTTGGGGTCCTCACTCTCCTCATTAACAAGACTTTCTCCTTTTAGGGTCCCAAAGTCGTCTTCCTTGGACTTTGGGAGAGCTCCCATCTCATCATCGCTGCCTATGAAGCTTGTGCGAAAGCTGCTGAACTTGCCCAGCCGCTTGGAACGGTCACGGTAAAGGCGAGGCTTTACCCCTGCAGCTGAGAACTTCCTCCTTCGCTCCAGAGAGCTGCTATCTGCTTCACTGTCTGAGCCGTTTCCATTGGAGTGCATCCTGTTAGAATTGCGAATGGTGATGATTTTGCCTTGTGTACTGTCATGTGGCACTGAGTATATGATCTCTTCATTGCTAGGGCGGGGTTTTGAAACTGCATCGATGGGTTCAGCATAGTCTGATGGGTCGTATCCCACATCCCCACCAGGAACCCAGGTAACAGCAGAGGGTAAGGAGCGGCGATGCCCTAGTGTATCGATATATGGGTTACGGCTCACCTTACGGAAGTCAAAGGTGACACCTGGTTTAACTCTCACTTGAGGGGATACTTTGTTGTTGAGTTTGTTCTCAAAGTCTCTGATATCAGATATGACAGAGATGTCACTGGAATCTAAGTCAGGCAGGTTGAAGCCCCCGCTATGTGAAGTGAGTGTGCCATCATAGTATGGTGGTGATGGCTCTACATCATCCTCAGAATCTAGGAACATGGTGACGGGACTGGGAGAACTGCAGCGTGGGGAGTACACATTTTCATTGGTGCATGCTTCAGCGACGTTATCGTACATGTGTGTGGCCTCCACAATGTTTCGTTTCTCAACCACCTCCATCAGAAAAGAATGGAACATTTCTATCCTGTGCAGGCCTCCCACCACACCCCCAGATCCACAAACCACACTATTGAAACGGCCCTCGATCTCATGGGCTAGCTCTTCCCCCTGGATAAGCTGTTCACAGGCATAGTCGCTGTCAGTGAGCTCTGCCTGGCTATCTCCCACTGCCAACAGCTGAACTGGGATAATGTCCTGAACCTCACACAAGAAGGCACACAGGGTCTCCAGGGAGGCTTTTCGGGAGACAGAGTACACGGCAATGTAGCCATGCACTAGCCTGCTCTTCCGCAAAGTGAAGGAGGCGTGGTATGAGAGCAGAGAGAGCTCTATAGCAAGCTTGTGCCCACCAACTGTCTGCTCAAGCAATACAGATGTGCCACTATTTGACATGGGCCTGCAGTGCTGATGCATTAAGAAAGGGGACAGGAGCTGCTCAATGTCATAGGAGTCTCCGCACATTAAGCACATGACAATGCGTAGGTCTGCCTCTTGGACGGGCTGATGAGGAGAGTCTCTGAGACCCGGGGGCTCAGGGAGGAGGGGTGGGGAGCTGCTACTGAAGGATGTGCTCCTCCTAATATCCAGAAGGCCCCTCAACACCTGGTTGATTTGGGTCTCATTGACATTATGGCCATAGCCCACACCAGGGGAGGCAGGGTCTAAAAAGCTACACTGCAGTCTCCTAGCAACCTGCTGTCCCTGTGTTATTAGATTTAAGGCAGTTTCTCCACCTATATCTACATACGATCCTACGCCTCTTTTCGTGACTAAAAGCAGTGATGTTGGCAGCTGTGCTAGCTGACTATCCCTTCTACCTAGAGTTGACTCCCTAAGTCGCTCAAGGCTTTCAACCACATAAGAGAGGGATTCTTTTGAATTATACAGACACAAACATCCGTGAGGTGTGAAAGTGGGGGTGTGGAAAGAATTTACTGGAAGACGCACATTTCCTTCAATAGGCCGTAGTGTCAATTCATACATCTTCCCATCTAACACATACCAATCATCATTCGTGCAGAGAGCCCTAATCTCATTGGCAAATTCTCTGGCTAGTCCATCTTTCCCTAGTATGACAAGATTAATTCTGTCGGCCTTGGTGTCTCCAAAATGGGCTTTCACATCAAAAAAGGGGTAACATGTGGGGAAACGTGAAACTAAGATTTGTTCAATCTTTGAATCTCCACAGTGAGGACTGCTTGGACAGGTCTCCTTGGTAGGGTGATAGACAAAGTGGATATGCTTCAATACCAGAGCATCTCTTTCAGCTGGCAGTTTTTGTAGTGCCTTGAATCTCTGTTCCTCCCCCAAAACTTCCTGAATTGCCCCCATCTTCTCCTTGCTTGGCTTGGCATCCACCTCAAGCTCATAAAAAAGCTCAGAGTATTCTAGTAAGAGCTCTTGAAAGTCTTCTTTAGCACGGTCAATGATTTCCTTCTGATGCCGGTTGTACAAGTCTAAGTACTCTGGCTCCTCAAGCCACTGATAGAACTCTTCATTCATGATAAAGCTGCGGGCCTCCTCCCAAGGTTTGCCAGGTGTAACAAAGGGAGAGGAGGCCAACTTCTGTTTAAACTCCAGCCTCATCTCTGCCCTTCTGCACTCATTACGCAGATGTTCCAAGTGGGCATAAAATATTTCCTCAGCTTCAGCAGTCTCCAGCAGGTCTGAGGGGATTCTCTCGTCTTCCATGTTATCAATGTGAGATGTATCCTCCCATGGTGAGTCTTCCAGAACAACAAACCAGTGGGCAAAGTGCTGCTTGGACTCTAGGACCTTCTGTACCCCAGACCAGCTGAGCTGATCTATCTCATCCAGGTCAGGCACCAAAGAACTAAGTGCTAAAGGAAGAGTGCTTAAGTATATTTTGCGACGCCTCTCGATATGTTCCTGCTTCAGACGGTAGACATGCTGTTGAAAAAGCTTCTTGCATTTAGCCGTTCCCTCTAAGAACACATATTCCTTGTACTCTGGGGAAGTGTTCATGCGTCGACTGGTGTTTAACCAGGTTTCATTATGATTCTTCACTATACGGTTTATGAGCCACTCATAGTGGTCCTTGGCAGATGCTATTTGCTGACTCTGGAGCTTTAGGGCTTCAAAATAAGGAATAATCTTGGGCTTTCCCCTGCTCTTATCAATAAGTTGAACCAAAGTGAGGAAGGCAAGGTCCACATTTATATTTGAGCGTGCAGACGTCTCAACTACTGGTAGACTCTTTTTTGTGATAGCGAAGGTATGCGCATCTTTGATGTAGCGTTCAACTCCTTCATCACATTTGGTAAGAACCAGCACAATGGGCTTCTTAGTCTTGCTAAGCTGACCATATAGGTTAGTGACAAATTTCAGCTGGTCATCAAAGTTGCGGTTCATGCCCCTGCTTACATCTACACAGAGCAGGAAGCCATCAACCTGCAACTTGCCCTCAGGCATTTGTTTTTGCTCAAAGTCCTGCTCCAGGCCAAGCTGATCTGTACAGAAGTACATGAGCTTCTCTGCTGAAGCCAGCTTGGTTGCAGCTGCCCGTTTAATATAGGGCTGCATAGCAGTGCTACGGTGTGGCTGAAATGTCTGATCATCAATGAATTCAGTTTGCTCCACAACATGCATCCTGCACTCAGGCCCTTCCTCCAGAACCCGGGACACCTCCCCCCAAAACAGAAAGTGATCATTATTAACCACTCTACCCCCAAAGTCACTGGTGCTCAACACTGATGTGTGGTCCAGGTAGAAGTCATCAGCACTTGGCCGCACAAACCTATTACACAAACAGGACTTGCCAACCCCACATTGCCCCTTTTCTTTCTCTGTTCCTGACAATCCCACCACAATGAGGTTGTAAATGGGCGATCGGGCATCTTGCTTTTTCGCCATCATAGTCTGCTGACGTTCATCCTGCCATAAACAGGCACTGTATAAAGGAGTTCACTTGAATGTTTGTCCATAAAGTTGCTGATCCACAATGGAGATCAGAATTCACTTCCTTCTGCCGGGCTTCGATATTAATAAATGTCAGCGTAGTGATATGAGCAGAGGGTTTTTTCATTCATTCCTTTAATGAACCAGATCCTGTCAAAAAACAAAAAACAACACAGATATCAGACAAAAACTTGGCAATTAACAGAGCTATATTTTAGTTAAAAGAGGATACTAAAATAAACAATAACAAAAGACAACCATTGCGGGAAATGTTATAATTTCAACCACTGGACATAAAAAATGTACATACTGTTAAAACAAGCTTCTTTTTGCTGTGATGTACTTTTTAATAGTAATATTGACAGTATTTTTGCTTACAAAATGTTTAATCCATTTCAAATATGTGCAGCGTGCATAAGTATAATATTTCTCATCTTCTTATAAATGTAGTAATCTCTGATAAAAACAGGTTGTGAGAATGTCAAGACGCACATTTTATTTAATATTCAGTCCATTTCCTGACCATGATAATGACTATGGCCTCCGTTGTGTATCAAGTTTGATGTCGAACACAGAAATTATAAAATGTGTGAAATCACTTTTACTGTACACACTGAGTATCAAAAAGTGCAGCAGTTATTAGTGTCATATGTAACTACCAGCAGAAGCTAATAAAGACAATGCAGCAGTACCAGTAACCATTCACAACATCTTCTGACAGGGGCCATAATTTTAGTTCTAGTTATCATAAAACTAAACACAATTTAAAAGGATGAGTCACACTGTTTTTAGCAAATTTTACTGAATTGCAGATTTATTGACCATTATAATGACCATTATAGGGATGCAATTATAATGATGATCTTTCCTCATATAATTTATTTTCTAAAGCTCATCACAGTTTCCCTGAGCCCAGAGGGAAATCATTCAACTGACCAAGTATCTTAAATCCGAATATACTCTATTTACCAGAGTAGAAATCAGAGAAAAACTGCAAACATATGAGAAGCTGAACCAGTTTCTGACATTTTTGCTTCAACAGTGCTTCACTGCAAACATTATTTTAAATATAAAAACTGTTGCCAATTAATCTACCATTGATAATCTAACTGATAAATCATCTCATTTCATCTCTGTTCCACTCTTTTGAAAATAAATCCCACGTCAAATCAGAATCAAAATGATTGCATCAATTCCAGTTGGGAGTGGTGCTCTTTAAATGACCATGTCAGCTGATCAGTGAGTGGAGTGACAAGCATGAAAATGACTATGTTGTGGGCACCTCAGTATTTAAACCCAAACGAAACAGTAGCTATCAGTTCGATCTCTAAAGACGAAACAGCGAATGAATGAATGAATGAGTGACTATCAACAGAGTCAGACACATGAAACCTACAATCTATGCTAAATAATACTAAACTTGCTCACCTCCTCAAGCCAATTGATGGAAATACTTCCATTATTGTTGCATTGTTGCCTAAAATGTCACAGCACTGATACAATTCTGAATAGTCAGCTCTTATTTTCTACACAGGGACAAAAATAATCAAGTGCTGAATATTACAAATGTGTAATATGATCGGGTAGCGTCAAATATTGGGACAAATAGAGGATTTAAAGGCTCACAATGAAACGTCCTGTCACATGAAGTGACCACACATTGGAAACAAACAGCACCGGCAGGGTCAAAAGCAACCATGGGCAGTCCACACCGCTCAGCTGAGCTAGGCCTGATACCCAAATGAACAGTCAAGTTCTTGGCAAATAAAAACAACTTAAGTGCCCTTGCTAGCAACATCGAAACACAGTTCACCAAAGCGCATCTTCAAGCAATTTCATTCACATAACCTACTTACGTGGATAAGGTTTTGTAACGTTACATGTTTTGCAAAGGATTAACAGTTAACATGGGCTTTAGGGTGCACAGAGAGGGGCTGACCACGCCAGGCCTGCTGTCTACATAATGAAATTGCAGAGCCGAAATCTGGGATAGCCTACCTTCTCCACACCGACAGACAATGGTTAAAAGGATTTTATTTACCCAGCTGTCGAGTGTTACACCCTCGACAGCTTCACCGGGAAATAGCCAATAAAGGCGAGGAGAAAGCATGTAGGGTACATACCATCGCATTTATCCCTTTCTCCTCCTGCATCTGTCAGGCCAGCTCTTGCCGCAGCCCTCGCCGCCTGATGTGCATAAGCACAGAGCCGCAGAATACACTGTATGTCCTCTCAATTTACAGATAATACAAATATTACAACAACTGCGATGGGGTTATTAGATTTAAATATCCATTACCCATGCCTGGATTCTCCTGTTTGCATCACTGGCCGTTGCAATTAACGTTAAACACGGGGAGGGAAGAAATAAATATCCCAAATGATAAAACAATCCAGTTCTGTTCTTGCAAAGGGTTTTCCTAATAAGAAATTCAGGCGTTTAAAAGTCTGCTTGGCCGTATTCTTCTCGGTTCACCACGTTGCTTTTTCAATAATTATTCTGTCCATTGTTGTGCCCACATAACGCTGGGCCGGTCGCGCACACGAGACAACGGTGAGTTTGTTGCAATCGCCGTGGTGTTTCGTCTGAAATATGCTTTCCACTGCAACACAAACTGTTCATGTCCTGATCAATTTATGAGCAGATTGCGAGTGTGAAGGTGGTATTTCTGCCAGCTTTCCGATAATGGCGGCGGCCCTCCTCCCAGGACCTAGTTCTCCTCTTCTTTTCTTTGGGAAAAGGGAGCTGTGGAGACAGAAGCGGCGGAGAGAGGGACTCACCCAGCGGCGCTCTCACACAACTGCAGCAGGTCGGTCCTCTGCTGCTACCTCACCAGTATACTGCATATGCGGGGCTCGTTACACAAAAGTAATCGATTTCTTACTTGTCCGTCCATTTTTCACAAGTATCGCCCTAATTTTTTGTTCCATTGTTGCCCGAGACTCATTAATTACTAAGATGAATTTTTTTTTTTCAATCACGCTGGATAAAAAGAGACTGTAGTTTTATCATCGTTAGTGAACGTTAAAGACAGTTACTCAATATTAGCAAACGTTACTGCGCGTGCCGTGAACTGCGTCGACGGGTAATAGAGGTCCGCGGTTTCTGGCAGCGTTTTGCCAACAGTAACGTTACAACATTACGTCCGAGACTTTGAGCTAGTTTTAAACGTTTTCTCTGTTAGGAGTTAATTTTTTTTTTACCTACATTAACTCAGTTTTCATGGTCAGACCAATTTTAAGTAAGTAAAGATTGTATTCATTTTTGTTGATGTTATGTTAAGGTTGCTAGTTATCCGTGTGATTGGGTCGCTTGACTTAAGTTAGACTAACTTTCTTTCCATTTTTAAGTTGTTAACTACTAAATCCAACAACAGTGGCATCATTGTGGCCCCACTGTGCACTTGACTTGAGAGACAAACTGGTTAACTTAAAGTGGACAAGAGGTATGAGATCTACTGTTACATACTGTAATTCTCTATCTGTACGTTACCAATAGCAATAGTAATATTTAATTTTGAATCATGGGAAGTAGAAATCCTAAAAAACAAAACAAAGCAAACAAACTACAGTGGTATATGTTTGTCTGGTATGTCACAAACAGAAACAGAGTTCAGAAGGAAAGCCCAGAAGAGGTTGAATACCAAAATGTAATCTTACTAATTAGCAAAATCCTGCATTCAGAATCTAACTTGACAAAAAGTATGGACATAATTATTAGCTGAATTTTAATCAAATTTTCTAAAGCAAAGTGCCAGCCATTCATTGTGTCTGGTTCATTATACTATTATACTTTATTGGATAGTTAGTTCTGGTTCATCTACCAGGTACTTGTCATTTTAATATTGTATCTAGCTGCTTGAAATACAGCCAGTTTTATTTTCAGTTCAATCAAGCAGTTTAGAACAGTGGTTCCCAATTTAGGGTTAAGGCCCCTTCAAAGGATCACAAGATAATTCAGAGAAGTTGCCATAAACAGATATTAGAATGATGTGAAATCACCTGAGAGGTTTAGAGGGGAAATGTATCTTGCTGTGATGGAATAGTAAACAGCTTATGGACATCTGAAACATAGGAAAGTTTTCAAGCTCTTACAGTTCTTAAAGGTCCAAAGCCAAAAGGAATATCACTTTAATAGAAATAGCATTTTAAAATATTTAGAGAGTAAAATGTTGTGGAGGCAACCAAGTATAATCTATTGTGCTGAAAAGTTGGCCTGTAAATGTTCATAGTATGATACACTGTCATCCAGCTTTCCACCTTTAACAGAGACTGGCATCAGTCATCAGCATCATATCTGATTACTTTGTGCAGACCATTAACTTTAGCGTTGCCGCCTCCTAGTGGATTTATAGGCTATAAAACCCCTGAAATGTTCGATTAACTTTGAAATGAATGCCTTATGCTGTCACAGTTTTTTACTTTCTGTGAAGATTGCAAGCCTTTCTAGACAGTACCCTCGCTGTGCAGTAGTTTTATTCATCTGGATTCAGTGGATCCCTGTGGGAGTGGGAATTTAGTTTAGGTCTTTGGTAAAAGACAGTCAGCCTGATAATAGACTGTGTAGTCTAGAGCTTCACCTTCAGCTGTGCAAGTGACCGAGCTGTTGCCAACTCAGACTGCTACTGGAGAAGGATATGGAAGAAAGTGTTCATGGTCATTTCCAGTGAGGCTGTTTATGTGCTCTGATTAATAACTCAGGCAAGGTAGGCATATTTATATGTATGTTTGTCTATATGGTACATTACAGATGTGCATGCACATTATATTTGTAAGCTTGTGTGTTTACTTTTTGCGACGTGCTGTAATTCAATTAAATTGTTTCAAGCTTTCATGCTTAATGGTGGCAGAAGAAATATTGAATCCTTTAAAAAACGGAATTGCCGTGGCGTGAAGTACTATTACATGGAACGTCATGCAGATTGGCATTCTGTCATTGGTTTGTAGAAATATTCTGTTCTAAACTCTTAGATGGTTAGGCAGTCGACATTTTTGTGGCACTAGATGAATAGTCAAGCAGTCGTCAAACTCATTAGGATTCATCTTCTGGGAACCCAAGTTAATGGGTCCATCCCTTTTACAAAAATAGAGGCACTGAAGCCAGTTTAGTGTAATTGATAGTATTACCACTAGGCAGAGCCCTAAGCCTTTATAAAATTCTGAACATGAAGAGGATTTGATCTAGTGATAAGCTTGTGCTTGTTCTTGTCCCAGTAATAATGCAAGACATTCTTGACCTTAGACTTGTCTTCATGTCTACTGTGAGAAAACAGACTTAAGATTACTTTATCCCCAGTAGATGTTTTGTTTATTTTTAGCTTGTTTCTAAATTCTTGCAAAATATACCACTGTGTCTCCACAGCTTGTTGTGTCATGGGGTTTTGTTTTACACTTTGATCAATTTAGAAAGTAGCTGTTTTGATGTAACAGGGATCTGGGGGTTGAGAGGCAGAGTAGGTTAGAACAAGGTGAAAGAGATAGCAGATGGGTGCTGGGGGAGCTCAGCACAGATGGACAGTAGGTGGGAAATGGTGTCTTTACCAGAGACATAATAAACCCAAACAGCATTCATATTTTTTTCATTATTTAGTTAACTTTAGTATAGCTCAAAAGCATGATCAATGCAGCTACATGTATTAAAATGGGAAGAGAAGAAATAAAAAAAGACAATCTGACAAAGTAATAGCTAATAGCTAAGATACTTTCCACAGGTTATGTCTGAGAGCCACTTTGTTATTTGTTCGGTCTCTGTTAATGTGATGTGTGTAACAGTTGGAGAGAAATGACCACTGGAGGAGTGGAGAAACAACCCTTTTTTCTACCCCACCCAAAAAAGTCATCGTCCACTGGGAATCATTATTAGATGGATTCATAAAACCTTAACAATTTATTTACAAAACCAGTAAAAGCAAGATTGCTGCACCTCGGGCAGAAACACTAGGCTCACAGTCGTTTTATGACCAAAAGGTTATGCTAGGATTCTTTGCTCTAGAATTAGTTTTTGACGTAATTAAGTAAAATTGAAGTCAGGCAGGGGGTTGTATCTGCAAGAAGTCTTTTTTTTTGTTTCAGTCTCAATTCTTACTGTGGTTTTGTATTGAGTTTGACTAAAATGGGTGAGGTGACAGTTCATGTGGGTGTACTCCTGAGAGGAAGTTGGTTTAAATCAATCAGCTCAGCTCAGCCACACAAATTTTAATAATGGTAGCACCTTTGGCAAATGTTAAATTCCAGTCTGTCAAATTTAATACATACGTTCTATGAATTCCTAACTAGTTTAGGAAGGAAATTTTTGGAAGTGAGTAGATGATTGAACTATAATTTAGAAAGGCACAGTTTACACGTTAGATATGAGCTCACACAAATGGTCATGATGGAAGACCCTGAATATCAGGAAACTGCCAGGAAGGAAATCTTTCTTACAGGAACTGCCAAACAAAGATAGGAAAACTTACTGAAAAAATTTCGTCGGAAAATAACACAGGAGGATGCATCATAAGCCCAGGTGCTGAAGATGTACTCTGCAGTGGATCTGTGGTTTCTATCTGGTTTACATTAGTTTTTTGTTTTGTTTTGTTTTGTTTTACTGGCAGTAAGGTTGTGCCAGATGCTGCTATGTGCAATGTGTACCCGAATGTGTAAGCAGAGTGCCCTCATGTTTTCCACATGCATATGGTTATCCATGCTATGTCTTGGGTGCCCATCAAAAATGCTGCCTGCAACCTGCATTGTTTTCTCTTTTTTGGGCAGTTGCTATCTTTTTTAAACAGATCACGGTTCCTTCCAGTTATCTTTACCTTAATCAAAGGAGCTTTCTGACCCTATTAACTGTGTTTCTTAAGGCAAAAAAAAATGCAGTCCACCCTTCAGCATACAGACCACATAACCTCTTGTCCAAAATAATTCCCCAGATCACTGTTTGGCGTTGATAGGGCAACACAACAATACCACCCATTCTGCTGGAGTCAACTTTTCTGTTCCAACTAAATGATCAACTGTCACCTCATTGTACATGTTTCTTTTGATATTTGCGCTCTATACAAATTTGACCTGAGGTGACTGATCATCTCAGGCAATGTGGGTGTGTATTAAATTGACAGGGATGATGTAAGCGAGTAAACTAATGGGGCACTGAGGCCACATTTTTGGAAAAAGAGTTGTGTGAAAATATTCTAACTAAAAGGTTCAGTGTGGGAACACAGAATAGACCTCGCAGGCCTGCTTACCATATAAAGTAAGGAAGGCAGGGGCACAGAATAACGTTTTGAGTTCCACCGATTAGCACAAGATCTTTAAAATAGTTTAATTAATGGTGCTATATCATTTCATCTTTAGCTGTCTACCAGCAAGAGTAATAGGAAGGGAGCAGTAAAATAATTTTTTTTCCCTTGCCTTAAGAACTGTCAAGACAGCCAGAGATTGAGTAAAAGAACAAGAGGCATTCTCCATCTGGGTAACATTGTTCAGATTCCTCAGTGTTGGATGTTTGATGATGCTGGCAAGGGAAAGTGAGTAAGGCGTGGATACAGAGTGAAGTTAAAAAGGGTGAGAGAAAATATAGGGGAAGGGGTACCAGAGGGGGGCGCTGTTCTCTCACAGAGACAATGTGGCCTTGATTGCACTCCTTGAAAAATGCCTAGAATGGGAGGGAAAGAAAGAAGTGAGGAATCTGTCTATCCATGCATTATTTTGTTCAATTTCTAATTATCTACAGAGGGATATTATGATGTAAGTTATTTCATCACCATGGAGAGAGACAGCCACAAGGAGACAGGCAGTCTTGCTGGTAAAACTCTCCATAACTTACATCCCATGTGAATCTGTCTCAGCTTGTGGAGAAGAGGGAGGGAGCAAACCAAACAGGGAGGGAAGGAAAGAAAGAATGTACTGAGATGTCATCATGTGATTTCTGTTTTTTTTCCCTTTTTATATAGCTGCAGAGTGATTACATGTTTTTAGTTTGGGCTCTTAGCAAATTTTTCCAAACCCTCTCAGCTCTCTGCTTACTCTCCCTTGAGTTTTTTTTTTTTTTTTTTTCAGAGTCCAGTTGTGTGACGTGTGAGAGGAGTTCCTGCTCCTGTTCTGTGCAGTATAGTTTAGAGGAAAGGAAAGGAGAGGGACTCGGAGAGGCGGACATTTACTTGACCTGTCAAATGAAAGATGAATTGAAGGTATAAACAAGAGAAGCTGTTGGTCTTTTGGCCTGAGTGCGCATGGTTTGGACTTACAGGGGGATCCAGACGAGGAGGTGGAAGAAAGTCGCGGAGAAGGAGATGAAAGTTGAGAGAAAGTGACTGGCGTGGAAGGAGAGAGAAGAAGATAAGTTACCTATAATTCTGTCACCCATAGGCAAAGGAGAATGAGAAGTCAGAGTTGAGGAGTCTGTCTGACACGGGAGGAGGAGCACCGGCCTGGGGGGGGTGACCACCAATTCAACTTTTTTCCAGCAACAGCAGGACAGGATGAGGTACCAAGGCAGGGTAAGATCCTGACTACCATGATGCTCCTTGTTGTGTTTTCATGTTTAGTGCTCCATACTGACTGGGTTTTGTTAATGTCTGCGTTATACGTTCTTGCACAGAAGCAACATATCTGATCCACCATTCACTGTTTCTCTGTTTTCACTCATGGAGGGAAAACAGAACAGAACAGTGAGTCACTTGGACATTTTTGGTGTATGAGTCAGGGTGTATTTTGGTTTTTGTATAAGCTTTAACCCAAGCAGTTCAAAGAGGATGAACTTGGTATTTTTCCACTATATCCATTACTGGCACATTAGAGTAGCCAGGCAGCTGTGGTACCAGTGCAGCTCGCCCTGGGACAGAGTAGTGGGGCATGCCATATAAGGAAGACAATATGAATGTAGACGGCCCAGCAGAGCTTAGTCATGGGGTATGGAGCCAAGTCTCACTGTTAGCCTCCTTGCTGGTTGTCACCGCTGCTGCACCTACAGACCTACAGCTTTTACCAAAGCTCCCCGGTAGTCAGAATCAAATCCCCCATAAAGCACTCAAATACTTCTGGGAGCCTGTCAGTTAGATCAGAGTCTCACTACTGTAATAACCAAGCCTAAGGTCAGTTCACTGAAACAAAACTGCAAGGATTATATTGCATTTTGGTTTTATCTTCATCCCTGACCTGTAGAACTGAAGGTATCTCAACCACAATGTCTGCATAAAAATGATTTCCTCTACCAAAGCAGTTCTTGTCTTATGGAGCAAATCATAAGAAAACATTTGGACTAGACCTTGTCATTAAAAGGGATTTTCACATCTCATGATATGATTTTCCTGGAAAAAAAAGTTGAAAAATGAAACCCATGACCACTGAGAAATAACTGCTTGAAAACAATGTTTGCTCTGTTTTGTTGCATGGAGGGTTTGATGTATCAGTGCGCATTTCATGCCTTTCAGAAAAAATCAAGTGAGCATAACAAGATAATTACCCCAATGTGAATGTTTCTGATAATGTGACTTTTTCAGCACTACAACTACCGTACATCTGGATAACATTACAGATAAACATAAAAAGTGTGAGATCTGAAAAAGATAGGATCAAAAGGTTCGTGCCAAAGAAGTCTGTTACAGTTCAGAGGCAGTCTGTAAGCAGTCTTGTCAGCGTCATCCACCATGAAAGGTTGATGTGTTTGTTGAACACATGGATGTGCTTTCTCAGCTTCATAACTATGTGGAAGCCAACTTTGAGCTCTGTGACCTTATACTTGATAATCTGCATCTGCACTGTTGATAAATGTCATCTAAAGCAAGTAAACATTTTTATGTACTTGACCACAACTGCATCTTCATTGAATTCACACTTCACATAAAGTTGTTTAAGGATAAGTTTTGGTCTGCAAAGCTAAGTATCCCACTTGTACCGGAAAATTTTCATGAATGGAAGTGAAAATTTCTTGTTTACCAGGCATGCAAAAACGCATATCCTCAATGATGGATATAAAAGCATTCACAGCTGCTTACACCCACATAGAAACATTTAGTGGCATCCACTAAGCACCTGACCTAAACATGACCCTAACATTCCTTAGTTGTATCCTTTGGAAAATCTGACTGTGAAGTGTAATTACTATCTGTAGGAAGCCCACCTGCAGAAGTAGGAGAACAATACTCCAAGGTGAAGCAGAGAGGAGGGGCTGCAGTGGAAGCGTCCACTGACTTTCCTTTGCTCTTACTCCTTGGCTGCTTTCCACTGTTGTCCTCTTGTTTTGTTAAGGACTTTCCTGCATCCAGTGCTCGAAGATAATGAATTTTTACCGGCATTAACTGCCAAATGAGACCCTTGAGAGACTCATTGCATTCAAGAAAAACAGAAGTATTGTGGAAGTTTATCCCCTTTGTTCCACTTTCTGCCTGTTCATGAATGTGTAAATGGAAACAGCAGGGCTTCTCTCACACATGTATTTGGGATGAAGATAGAGAGCAGCTGGTTTGGCTGGGTTGTAGTGCATTGATTAAAAACCGAACTGTGCATCTGGATATTTATCAGCAGTAAGTATTGACTACTGACATTTTTATCTCTTTGTATGCACTGTTCCATCATGGTCCATGCTCTGTGTTGTTTGTGTAATATCTTAGTTCAGTGCATATCTGAGAATTTCACTCTGCTGACTAGTAATTGTTTCCTGTCTTTGTGATGTATTTGTCATCACAGTGGGGTTGACATGTACACATACTTTCCCAGTGGAATCGGTTAAATCCTGTCTGCTGATATACAAGTGTGTGTATTGTACATACATGGTAATACACAATCTTATTATTGCATAATAGTAAAGTCCTGTCCTGTCTGTTTATCCTTTGGATTCTCTAAATGTCTTCTTTGTTCATTCTTGGCAAGTCTTGGTTGGATTGTTCTCACTTTGCATGTTTACAGTATGATGTTTTGGCGATTTGGTCAGTAAGTCTTGAGTCATTTGCCTTGATATTTTGAAGATATTTAGGATAAATACTGACTCTTTTCATGAATGGATTATACCCTGTAACATATTATTTTACAGTAACTGTAATATTGAGCACCAGATGTCAGTTCTTCCATATGTGGGTGGTTGTATCATGCCTCAAATGAAATAGAAGTAGGCCTTTTGCTCCCCCTGCTGGTTGATAGTGTGTAGTTACATCTACTGGAAGGATGTCAGTAAGTAATCCTGATATTCTGCAGTGCTGCTTGATTTCTGTACTTCTTTGTTCTTCCCACTCTCTTTCCCTGTAGGAGGTGGATATTGAAGGTAGGGTGCGCCTAGTAATGGAGAGCGCCCTGACTGCCCGGGACAGGGTTGGAGTGCAGGACTTTGTCTTGCTGGAAAACTACAACAGTGAGGCAGCCTTCATAGAGAACCTACGGAGGCGCTTCAGAGAAAACCTTATCTATGTAATTATACCAGTTTTTTTCATATGTTAGAAAACATTTGAGTTTGTGTGGTGAAACATATTAAATGTGTTTCAATGTTTTGGCTCAGACATATATTGGCTCAGTGTTGGTGTCAGTGAACCCTTACAAAGAGCTGGAGATTTACTCCAAGCAACAGATGGATCGCTACCGAGGGGTCAGCTTCTATGAGATATCGCCTCACATGTGAGTCACTTCATGGTCTTCAGACAACATTTTTTAAGGCATGAATCATTCAGTATATAATGGGTATGTGTTTATGATATGCTTCAACACTTAATACATAAAAATTTTATAGTTTCAAGAAAAAAAAACATTAGAAAATGGAGGCTAACTATTTGGCTGCATCTGGACAAGTATTTTCATTATCAATTATTGAAAGACTTGTTGCCAATTCATTTTTGTAATTCAGTTATTCTACTGACAAACATTGAGGTCTTACTAAAATTATAAAAAAAAATGTATGTGGTTTTGACTGACTTTTCAATAAATTGATCAAAAAGGAATATGCTGAATCACAAAGTAATGTTTTACCTGCCTTACCCATAGTAACAGACCTGCTAATTTAATGAATTCTTGCAATTTGGAAATAAAAACAGATGCAATTTAGTAAGACAATAGGAAGCATGTTAACAACTGACTTTACAGCTCACAGCTTGTTAATGCCTTCACTTGTCTGAACTGTACACGTGTTTGCATGAGGTAATTCCACTGCCATGTCTGAAATGTATGTTGAACAGTAGTTAAAGCTGCTTTCTTTTTACCTCAGCTACGCGCTGTCAGACAACACGTACCGGGCCATGAGAACGGAGAGAAAGGACCAGTGCATTCTCATATCAGGTGAGAGTGGAGCAGGTAAAACCGAGGCCTCCAAGAAGATCCTCCTTTACTACGCTGTGACCTGCCCCACTAATGATCACATGGCTGCCCTTGGTGACCGCTTACTGCAGTCCAACCCTGTTCTGGAGGTATTTAACTTTGGCCTTTCCAAACTAAACAAGCACACAGATTCATTTGCCACACACATTGCAGAATATTCAGTTGATCTGGGAAATCTGAAATTCCTTTCATATTTGCCACTTTTAGAAAAACATTTTTATGCTTTTTTTTCTTTTTTATGTTGTTATTCTATTGTAACCCTTGATTTCACTTCCTCCCTGTAATTTCCTGGCTCTTTTACTTTGGGCAGGCTTTTGGAAACGCCAAAACACTACGCAATGACAACTCCAGTCGCTTTGGAAAATACATGGATGTACAGTTTGACTTTAGGGTAAATATTCCCCAATTGGCTTTCTTACTCTTCATTGGAATCCCAATTTCTTACACCATACTGATAGCATTAGCTAAATAATAAATTGAAGCTTAAAAATTAAACGTATTAAGCACTAAAACTGCTTTTAACAGTCGGCCTTTGCTTTTATCTCTTTCTAAAACTTCTCCTAGGGGGCACCAGTGGGCGCTCACATCCTGAACTACCTGCTGGAGAAATCACGTGTTGTACACCAGAACCACGGTGAGAGGAACTTCCACATCTTCTATCAGCTTCTAGATGGAGGGGAGAATGACCTGCTTTACACACTGGACCTGGACAGAAACCCTCAGAACTACCACTATCTGGTTAAGGTGTGTGTGTGGTGCAAATGTGTGTGTGGTGCAAATGTTTAATTAACTACTTATTGACAAACTGAGTTTCATGCAACTTCGCCATCAGTTGCATTGTAACATTTATTGTCTTGTTCAGGGGAACTGTCCTAGACTTAGCTCTGTCAGTGACAAGAATAATTGGAAAGTTGTGATGAAGGCCCTGTCCGTCATTGGCTTCACAGAGGAAGAAGTGCAGGTCAGTAACAATCACTTCTCTGAATGTGGGCAGTGACTTTACTGTTGTGTTTGTCAGCCGTGTTCCCTGATTCACCACATCTACCACATCAAAGTGGAGTTTAAATGGCAGAGTCAGGAGTAACAAGCCAAGCAATGATCTTACAGTTTTTAAACTACACAGGGAATTTTGTATTCCACCGCAAAAATGAATTACATTACAGTTTTTGCTCTGGTCAAATATTACATTTCTTATCATTGTGAACATATTTAGAAGTGATGAATAAAATAAACTGTTGAAAATAATGTGTACAGTTTAAACAAAAATGCATGCTTAGTGATTTTTTTTGTGTAATGTCAACTTCTTGATTTAGTTATCAAAATGTTTGGATGTTTTAGTCCTGCATTGATTATGTCAATCCTGCCTCATGAATTTGCAGTGATGATTTAAATACGAGGGCATTTTTTAAAATTGTATACTGATTATTTATTTTTTCACTGACTGTCCAGGTGTTATTTTTGTAAAAAAAAAACAGAACAAAACGAAACAGATAGTTCATCCATGACGTTGTTTTAAACTGTTTTCCTAACCCCCAACAGAAATTGCTGAATGTCATCGCCAGTATCCTCCATCTTGGGAACATTCAGTTTGGGGAAGGCGAGGAAGGAGAAACTTATATCACCGCTGAGACGCAGATGAACAGTCTCACAAAGGTCAGAACAGTCCCAATCGTGTTTCAGTATGTTCAGATACTCCCAAAAACTAGCAAGGAGGCACAGCTTAGTGCAGATGTGTCGTTGTTTTGCAGCTGCTGGGCGTTGATGGCTCAGCCCTGAGGGAGGCACTCACTCACAAGAAACTCACTGCTAAGGGAGAGGAGGTGAAGATTTTTTTTGTCCTTGTTCCTCATGTTTTCAGCTATTTGTCATGTATAATGTAACTTCACTGTTTTGTTTTGTACTTAAAATATATGTTACAGATGATCAGCCCACTAAATTATGAACAGGCAGTGTCTGCACGTGATGCCTTGGCCAAAGCTGTGTATGGTCGAACCTTCTCTTGGTTGGTGGAGAAGATCAACCAGTCTCTGGCTTTGAAGGTGCGGTAACACTTCTGATAGCAACTCAAAGACAGCAGTGGAAATGCTACGGCTGTTGTTTTAGGGCTGTTGTTGTTCTATTTACCATTAATTGCATGGTGTGTACCTCTTATGTAGGATGAACTCTCCCACAGCAGTAAGGGCTCCTCAGTTATAGGGCTTCTAGATATCTATGGCTTTGAAGTCCTGCAGCACAACAGGTAAGATTTCATTCCAAATCTTAATCCACCTGTTAACGCAAACTCTAAATCAAATTCTTTGTTTGTGGAGGTCTCTAATACAAAAAAGCTTTTGTATGTATTTTCAGCATGCATATCTCCTATATATTTGCCCACAGTTTTGAGCAGTTCTGCATCAACTACTGCAATGAGAAGCTCCAGCAGCTGTTCATTGAGCTCACTCTGAGATCTGAGCAGGAGGAGTATGAGACAGAGGGAATAGCAGTGAGTCCTTGTTGTTTGGACAGTGAAAACAAATAAATTTTAAAACATAGAAGTTATATTTTGTATGTGTTAATCACTATTTATATTTTCATACTGACACAGCATTGTTCTCTCCTCCAAATGTTTCCATCTAATGTCAGTGGGAGACGGTACAGTATTTTGACAACAAGATCATTTGTGACCTGATAGAGGAGAAGCACAAAGGCATCATTTCCATTCTGGTGTGTATGAAAGCGCCCATTTTTTATGTTAGTCTCTGTATATGGTATTGTGTTCGCTCTCTGTCAGAGAAGGTAAAGTAAGGTGTGTAATCTTTTTCAGGATGAGGAGTGTCTGAGACCTGGAGAGACCTGTGATGTCTCCTTCCTAGAGAAATTGGAGGATACACTGGGTGGCCATCCCCATTTTGTCACGTGAGTATCATCTTATATCAGATAATATTTTAACTAACAAAACAAAGGCTCTTCTAACTACAGCTTTTGATATCAACAGGCCTACGGATGTTTGTACATCGACATTTGTGTTTATATGTCTTACAGTCACAAGTTGGCAAATGGAAAAACTCGTAGGGTGATGAGCAGAGAGGAGTTCAGACTGCTGCATTATGCTGGGGAGGTCAATTACAATGTCAATGGTAAACTTAAATTTAACACTAGATTAACCAGCATACTCTTGTGATTAATGCATTCCTGTCCTTGTAAGAAGTGATGTTTATTTAAAAACACATCCCAAAACAAGCAGAAAAAATGCTGTGCATTTGTTTATCTTATCCAGGGTTCCTTGACAAAAACAATGATCTGCTGAACAGAAACCTGAAAGAGGTGAGGATGATGAAAACGAGAGTATGGAGTTTTGCCAAAACCATGAAAAACCTCAGTGTCTCTTGCCACAGCTGAGTGAAGAGAGAAAGTGTTTGCGTGACATGTTGTCATGTGGTTTTGTGGTTTCGCTCTGTTCAGGTCATGTGTCAGTCAGACAACCAGATCCTGAGACACTGCTTTCGCAGAGAGGAAGTGATAGACCAGAAACGTCCTGAGATGGTGAGAATCATCATCTTTCTCTCTCTATCACCCACACGCTCTCTCATTCTCACATTCTCTCCTCGGTTCAGTTCATTCTACTATTTTTTCTGTCTAGCTGTTTACATTTTGAATTAAAGGTGTGTCTCTAGTTTGCATATAACACATTATAAGGACTGTTTTTTTTCAGTCAGTAGATGCTTTCTCTCTTTTTCGAAGAACAACAAGTAAAGACACATATACACATATTTTTGCAGGGTTTCATATTTTTTGTTTGTCCTTTAGGCTGCCACTCAGTTTAAAAACAGCCTGATGAAACTAATGGAGATCCTCATGTCTAAAGAGCCATCCTACGTACGCTGCATCAAACCCAATGATGCCAAACAGCCAGGTACATTTTTACATCTCTTAATAAGAATTTGTTGTATAATACAGGACGGTTATTCTCAACTGTTGTTGAAGTAATGCTACACAGCTGTAATTGCTTGCTCTACTCTCTTCATCTGTTTTTCTCTTTGTATTGGAAATATGCACTCACTGAATTGTTTTTTTAAGTGATTCTGCTCAGTCAGTCTTTCTCAAGGTTCAGTGCCCTCAAGAAAACGGAACAATTCCTTCACATGTCTCAGTATAAAAGCACCCCAGAGAATAAAGTCTGTCCTCTAAAGCAGTTTGACACAGAGGAGAATGAGGAAGTGTGGAACTGTACTGAACTGTAGTACAGTAACACAGGAATAATGACCAGAAAAAAAGTTTGGTTATCAACAATCTAAAAAAAGGACATGCAAATCAAGGAAAGTTAGAAATAAAGCCATTCTTCTGTAATTTTAACCAACACAGCAAAACAGTAGCAAAATTATCTTTGTATCACTTTTTTCCAGCTGGTGCTCAGTATCATTAGTTCCTAATTGATCCCCCCTGCATCTCGACTGGATCTTGTTGGTTCACACCAAGTAGATGTGTGGGACCAAGTGTTGACCTACTAACAACAAAAAGCTTTCTTTTTGTTTTGTTCATTTGTCAGTTCAGGAAATGGCATGTTTTTTAAATAACATGCTTTTATTCTTGGGACTTGGAGAGAGATATTGATGATTTTTAAATCAAAGGCCTGAAGTTACAGTGAAGTCACAAGTTATTGATGTTAAAGTTGGGTCACAAGTATTTTTGATATTTTTTCAAGTCAAGCCTGCATTCATCAAACTGAGTTCAGTCCAAGTCATGTGACTCGTGTCTGTGTCTCTGTTATATGCTGTAGTCTCGTGTGTGTGCCTTAACATTTGCCACATGTGTATTGTTACCAGTAAGTAAGATTTCTCTCTGCAGGAAGGTTTGATGAAGTTCTGGTCAGACACCAGGTGAAGTACCTGGGCCTGATGGAAAACCTGAGGGTCAGGAGAGCTGGCTTTGCCTATCGCCGTCGCTTTGAAGCCTTCCTGCAGAGGTGACTGACTCTTTCTCTGACACACTTAGAGCCTGAATTCATTCTGTTTATTCTGTCTTCAGCCTTCTGTCATTATAATTATGCACAAATGGCCTCAGGTACAAGCCCCTGTGTCCTGAGACGTGGCCCAACTGGCATGGCAGACTTGCAGATGGTGTCTCCACACTGGTCAACCACCTTGGCTACAAAGCAGAGGAGTACAAACTGGGAAGGTAACATTTTATCCGAGGGACAGGTGGAGTTAGATTCTTCCCAAACAGCTCAGCAGCTACAACAGATTACTGTGCCACCCACACTAACTGGGTGTTCATTAAATAATTGGTATGTTCATGATGATCACAAATTTTTCTTTGTACACTTTTTGCAGGTCGAAAATTTTCATCCGTTTCCCAAAAACTCTTTTCACCACTGAGGATGCACTAGAAGCAAAAAAGCCCGAGATAGGTAAGTAATATTGATGAGAATTGTAAACACTGGTGTAAATAAGAGGTGACTGACCCCCAGTCAAACATTACCATACGCTAATCTTTAAATCAGCAGGAATTCTTCAACACCTCAGTGTAAAAGCATAAATCCTTGTTGCTTTCTTTCCTTTGTTGTGCTCCAGCTTTGACCTTGCAGACATCGTGGCGAGGCTACAGAGAGAGAGCCAAATTCAAACGCATCAAACATGCAGGTTAGAGAACCTCTCACTATTACTTCCTCCCATACTATCCTTGGGATGCTCTCTTCTCTTGGCATTAACAAATGCATCTATGTGTACATACAGCAATAGTGATCCAGTCTGGATGGCGAGGGATGAAGGCACGCAGG
The DNA here is from genome assembly GCA_029783725.1 of Acanthurus tractus. Lineage (NCBI taxonomy): Eukaryota > Metazoa > Chordata > Actinopteri > Acanthuriformes > Acanthuridae > Acanthurus > Acanthurus tractus. The sequence goes on from JAQNCA010000006.1 coordinate 8,517,415, forward strand.
AGAGCGAAGAAGCGTCGTCAGGCTGCTGAGTTAATACGCAGGTGCTTAATTGTTGCTCTTTCCGCAGTTTATTTCTGTATTTATTCTTGCAATTGCATTTTGTATGTATATTAAATTTCATGCCCCTTATGTTTGTCTCTTTTCCAGGTTCATAAAAGGCTTCATCTACCGTCATGAGGAGTACTGTCCTGAGAATGCATATTTCCTGGATCATGTGCGCTACTCCTTCCTCAAGAATCTACGTAAAAACCTGCCCAAGAGTGTTTTAGACAAAAGCTGGCCGACACCTCCTCCCTCCCTTATTGAGGTAACAGCACGTACACACACGGTTATTCTGCTGACTGACAGCACTGACTAGAGATAAAAGAATGGATACAAGTAAGGATCTGTAAAGCCAATTATTCAAATTCTTCACCATCAACTCCGCCATGCCCTCCAGGCCTCAGAACACCTACGGAGGCTGCACATGAGAAACATGGTCATAAAGTATTGCAGGAGAGTCCAGCCTGAATGGAAGAAGCAGGTACATTAACTACTGAGGGCATGATTCAACTTTTATTCTATTTGAAGCTTCTTTTTTTTTAACTTTCATGATTTTTTTGTCTCTAGATGAAGCAGAAGGTTATTGCCAGTGAGATTTTCAAGGATCAGAAAGACAGCTACCCTCAAAGTGTGGGAAGGCTGTTTTTGGACTCCAGGCTGGGTACATATTGACACGTGCATTCACTGCCTTTGTACATACTAAGCACCATACAGAAGATGTTCAAAATACATAACATTTACAGAGGCTCTCCCGTTGTTTTATATAGAACGTGAGCAAATCAATCTCAAAGTGGTCCAGACCCTCGGCAATGACAAAGTGCAGGTGAGGTTGATCTTTTTTTATGGTTATGATGATAATAAAAGCTACAAAACCATTCCGCTGCCTAACTGTAATGTGTCTCAATGTGCTCTTCAGTATGGTGTTTCAGTCATAAAGTACGACAGGAGGGGTTTCAAGCCTCGACCTCGCCAGCTGCTCCTCACTAACACATTTGCCGTGCTGGTGGACAGGACCAAGATCAAACAAAGGATTGACTACACAGCCCTGAGAGGTGAAAACCAACTCTAAGAGGGGAGGAAGGATGGTGTTGGGAAATGTATTATGTTCAGATATTAAGTTTATATGTATTTACTTTGTACTTCTGTTGCTAAAGAATCTTATCAGATTTCATAGTTTCAACACTGTTAAAAAAAAACAGACTGAAGGGATGATGATGACATAGCTTTTCAGTAATTACCTAAGTTTTTGATTGATCATCACAGCGTCACAGATGTTAAACCAATAATTTAACATAGTCTTTGCCAACAAAAAGCTAAAATGTTATTGATGATGAATTGGGATTGTGTTCTCTAGTGAAGTGTGTTTTCTGTTGAAAAAGGTATCTCTGTGAGCTCTCTCAGCGACGGGATGTTTGTCGTGCACATGCCCAACGAGGACAACAAGCAGAAGGTACGGTTGGACACAGCAGTCATGACTGTTTACTAGTGTGCAACCATGCACCCACTCTAAATGCGGCTTTGTCCTCAGGGCGATGTGGTGCTGCAGTGTGACCATGTGATTGAGGTGGTTACAAAATTGTCCATGATGGCAAGCAAAGTCAACTACGTCAACATCTGCCCGGGCAGGTGAGGCCTGTTTGATTGCTTCTGTTTGTTTTTTTCTGCCAACCCAGCAGCGCTTATCTCCCTGTCTTGTCTTTGTTTGTCACCTTATATATGGACTGCAGTATTAGGTTTTATGTGGCTCGAGGCAAGGAGGGGTTCATTGATTTCGTCAGGGGATCAGAGCTCAAGGTGGCCAAAGGCAAGCGGGGACATCTGCTCGTGGTGAGTCAGTGGCTGATCTAATGTCATGTGTGAAGCCTGCAGTGAGGGAGGGGGGTTTTTTGAAAATGAAAAACATTTTGACCAGCTGATTGTGTTCAATCTGATTTCCCTCTGCAGACCGCCCCTCAGATCAACACAACATGAAGAAACAGGAAACAGCCTCCAGACAAACAGTCATCCCTTTAGCTAACTAAAGGATTGCCACTCAGAAATTATTTGTTAGTTTGAAGTCAAATATGATGATACCAAAAGCAAAAACAGCTTACAGAAGGAAGACCAATTATTAAGTCATATACATCATCACTTTTAAAAGAATGTTAAAAAGAAGGTTACTGTTCATTTTTTTAGAGATTAGAAAATGAAGTCATCATTGTTCCAAAATGCTTCATCTCTTTATTTTCAGTCAAACAAATCTTACAGATATATTTAATTATTTCACTTATAAAATTTCTTCTAATGTAAAACATTTATCTGCATTGTAAGAACAATAAAACAAGTAACACTGAAATAAATATCATGTTAATAAATATGATAATAAATAGCAAATACATCTTTGGAAAGTCCCTCAGCTGGGAGGCTTGGGGGAAGAACAGGATGCTGGGACGTGCTCTCTCTGCTCTGGCAACCTGTTGCTGAGTTACAGTTAGAGTGAGACAGAGACTTTGGGAAATACCCAAGAAACCCAATAAATATATAGTAAAACATGTAAAAAAAAATAAAATGACAGCTTCATGTTAAGTATTGACAACATCATCAAAGCAATTATAAAGTTACCACAACTATTATTCCAATTTTCTGTCCTTTTTTCTTCTTTTGCCTGCTTGTTTTGCATTTGTGAGTTGTCAAGGTCCTTTTTCAGTGTTGAGTCGTGTGTGTTTTCGAAGCCAGCAGGAGAAAGTCTCTTGCCAGCTTGGTGAGGTAAAGGTCTAGGTCCCTCAGAATGATGTAACCCTCCACTCGGCTGTCCCATACTGTTTTAGAGCTGGTTTGTGGGTTTAAGGGAGCCCGTACTGTAGGAGAGGGTGGCTTCATCAAAGAGTTCTGTATGTAACTCATCTAAAGAAAAAAAGCAGAGGAATTTTTATGAGACATCTGTGTTACTTCCTCCAAGATCTGTGCATGGGGTAAAATAAGGACATAATGTGGGTGGATTTCAGTAAGACAGTGGATACCTGACTGCTGACTTGGCTCATCAGGTCTCTCAGGTCCAGCTGAATGTGCTTGATGTTCTGAGGTAAAGTGTTTCGGACCCCCTGTCCCACCATCTGCTCTTTCTCCTCCTTCTCCAGTTGTTTTCTCTTCAACTCCAGCATATTCCAGTAGGCTTGCATGTCCGAGAAAGCAGCATGCAGTCGTTCCCAGTCCTGAACACACAACAGTCAACCACATGATTGCATAACCAAAATGTTGCACAATCCCCTCTCTGAACTTCAAGCTTTAAAAGGGGAATTCCACTCAAATTTTTACAAGTTTTTCATTCTGCAAGAGTAGACTTTCTGACATTGTCATCAGGTTTTCTTTTTTAATCCCATAAAGGAAAAAAAATGTTTTTGAAAAAGCAAAACAATGGAAGAAATTCTCTGAAAATTTTGAAAATGCATTATGCAGAATTACAGCCATAGAGTGGTTTTCTATGCACCTGTTTTGCAACACCAAAGCAGATACTAACCGACAGATGTAGCCAGCTGTAGAAATCTGTAGAAAGCAATGGCAGGTCCTTCAACTGCCGACTTCTGTCCTCGAAATGTCTGTCTCCTAACTGCTGCTCCTTCTATTAAAGTGCACATGACAATAATAAAAGATTAGCACTCAGTTAAAGCTCACACTAACAAATTGCAGTGATAAGCTGTCCAGTCAGATCATACAGAGTAGTTTTCCGTACTCACATATTTCTCTTGCACCTGCTGCACACGGGTTCGTGTGGATCTTGTAAGACGAAAGGAGTTGTTATATTTATGCCTCTGGAGAATTGGATGGGTGGATGGAGCAGAGGACTCCACACAGTTCAGTATCCAGCATAGGAGAATGAGAGCCTGCCACCAAACAGCCATCTGAATCAGAGACATGAGTAAAGCAACTGGTTATACATCATCCTTTTTTTAATCAGCACTGCCAGAGCAATTATTTGCCCAGCTGCTTTTCAGGTATAACCCGGCTAAGACATGCAACCGATCAGTTCAAAACCTCTGACCTACACTGTCACTGCCAACACAAACCACACTATGTCGGTAAACAGATTCTCCTTATGGGAACTTGACAGTCTTTTTTTAGTTTTGGTGTTAAAAAGGAAGTTCATGAATATTTTTGAAAGAATTTCAACCTAACGTCCTCCGATTCTCAACACAAGGCATGTACATGCAAGCTGTCTTTTTGTATGCAACCCAGACATACTACAGTTGCTTTTGTTGCTCAAGCATGTAAATAGGAGTGTTTTAACTCCTTTAGATAGTTTCCGTGTGAAATGCGTAATTTCTCAATATTGTCTCCTTTTTGTTTTGTGGCCTTGTATCCTAAAATGTTATTGAAAGGTCCCAAATATCTTCACCACACAAGAAATTACAGAATTTGCTAGCACACAACATCACTGCTGACCAGTTGCAGGTGGTTGGGTAGCACATTTAGAACAGTGTTGTTAATTTATCTTTTCTTCTTTGTTCAGTTGCTCTGTTTAGATTAATCTGTAAAAAAGAGAAGCAAATCCTCCTTTTTTTGTTTTGGATATTTTTATCTGGTTGCATCATGTGTTGTCAGTGTCTTTTTGGTGAGTCAACTGTGTTTCTGATGAAACCATGACACTATTTTCTAATTAAGTATCCCAAAGATATATTTACAAAAGTTGTCCTCAAACAACAGAATAGTTATTGGAGCTGAACTGATGATAAATTACATTTTATCAAGCCAACAAAAACAATGCAGCTGTTTGACAAGCCTTTATCTTAATTATTATGGAGAAAAAATGTCTCTAAGACATTAAAATAAACAAACAAACAAAAAAAAACAGTTTGTATGCCCGGGAATAAAAACACAGTGTCCACTCTACCTCTCTATCTGACTGCTTTGTTTTTCACATGTGCTCACACAGTTCTACAAGTTACATACAAGTTAAAAATCTGTCTATATAAATTAATACAGCAATTTTTGTTTTTTGCCTTCTTTTTATATCAAGCTTAAAAAAACACCCAAACCATGCCTCTCATATCTCAAGATGTATGCCTTTTAAAATGGGCTTACCTTGGAAAAGCAGTGAGCAGTGAAGTCCAGTGTAGCAGGAGCAAGACAACTGAACTGCATGCTATAGTGAGGCCCATGTACACTTTATATATTTGTCATGCTCTTGCTTTCGGTTTCAGGCAGGTCGGGATTTTTCTTTATTTTTTTTCTCTCTCTCTCTCTTTCTTACTCTCTCTGAGCATCTTGTGGTTAAAATTATGCTTCAGGAAGAAATGAGTAAGCTCTAATAAGAAACCAAATATAACTACAGGGTTTTCTCTCCTAGGCTGATCCTTCTTTCTCTCTTATTTTTTGGGAATTGAAACGGAATTTCAGGGGCCCTAAAAAATGTTGAGGGTTCTCTAGCCTATAATATGAAATATTTGAAAGGATTTTTCAACCATATAATTTACAGATTCTACTTATATTGTGTGATTATGCCCTTGTGAATACAAGTATAGGGTATGATTGCAAATTCAAGATGCATCACCTTTTTATTAGAATATTTACATCTACTTATATGTATGTGTGAACACACTTAGACACACAGGACAGAAAGAAAATGGGCAAATCTCCATCAGTGTGAGTTATGTCACTTTTGTTATTGTTCTGTTCACGGATATCTAGTTTTACCTGCATCAATTTATATTCTTTTTAATTGTGACATTCTCTGGTGCAGTAACAACAGCGTTTATTAATTTGTACTGTTGCTATCGATTAAATAAAGAAACCACCTAACATCTACAACGTTTTAACACATAATAAATTAACCGTGGTAATGAGGGTGACAAACTGGTGAAAACCTTTAAGGTCTGAAACTCACTCTGAGTCGGTGAAGTTCAGTCATGACTGTGCTTCTTCAGGGAATCTCTCAGGAGTCTCATGATGTTGATGAGTAATTACGGACACGGTTTCAGTTAAACGCATGAAAAAGGCCCCTAAATTCAGGACAGTCATTATTGGAAATGCATGTTTTACCATATTCTAGAGAATGGGGCAATTTGTATGCCTCTGTAATTTACTTTCCATTTACTAATATTTCATTCCACCATATCCCACTCATTTTAATCATCTTACTTCTTGAAACTAGAGTGGTTAGATCCTTTCATTGGAGCTCTCTCCATTAGAGATTCAGATTTTTTCTGAATCTTTAGATTAATTAAATTTCATCTTACCAAAAATGGTTTCTTTTACTTTTATTTCTTTTTAATTGAAAAATTACAATTGGACATGGACATATGAAATACAATTCTGATCTTTAAAATATGCAAAAGGAATAACAAAACACATACGGCATAACATGTATAATAACATGAAAAAAAATCTAAGAAAACATAAGAATAAGATAAGAAGCAATGACAAATTCATCCTCCATGAGTTACAGAAAATAGACATACAAAGATGTACATGAAAAGATTCACAGACACACATAAACACACATTTGCAGCCTCACAACGGCACAAACATGCTCTGACCAGAGTGCAACCAAATTGTTAACGTTAAAAAAGGAATGAAAAATAGCAGATAAGCATTTATCGGGGCAACAACTGCAACTCTGTAAAGTAAGAAAGTACATGGTTGCTATTTATGTGAAGAACCTTTTCATTGATTCTCTGTGTGTATTTGATTTTCTCCAGTCTCATAGAAAACATGGTTTCTAAACCAAACTTGTTTCTAATACCTTTATTTGAACATAAATTTTCCATTAGCATTTTTTCTTGTTTTCTAAAGAGCAATTTTTTAAATTAAATTATTATTAATAATAATAATAATAATAATAATAATAATAATAATAATAATAATAATAATAATAATAATAATAATAA